>JARHVA010002922.1:1055000-1215000 GCA_037957365.1 Torreya grandis | reverse complement strand
AAGTTTGGAAGTTCTAAACCAACTTTTAAAAATAAGAATTGGAAGTAGAGGAGTGGAGACTCTAAGGGTTAGTTCAACAATACTTAATAAGTTGTCTATAAAATCTAGATTTATGGAAAATACATGGTCAATATAATATGGGAATGAGCCAAAGGTCAAAGTTAACAAGTGTTTAGATGAAGATGAGATCAGGTTACCTAAATTCACAACAGTATTGATATTTATGTAGCACTTCTAAGGTCCTATGATGTGATCCTAGGAATCAATTGGCTTGTGAATCATAAATCCAAAGTTGATTTTTATCTAAATAAGGTTGAGTTTTAGGATTATTTTTTAAATCAAACACAACTTCTAAGTGAGAAAAGAGAGTTGAAGCTAAGGCATATTTCTACAAATAAACTCAAGTAAACTATATTTATACAAATAAACTCAAGTAAACTAAGAGGAAAGGATGTCAAGCATTTATTTTTAAGATAAATGAGATGGAGAAATCTAAGGAATCATCCATTGATGATTATATTTTCCTAAAAAACTTCTAGGATGTGTTTCTTGTAGAATTATCTAGATTATCACCCAAGTGCAAGTTTGATTTCTTGATTGATATCAAACCTGGATGAAAACCATAGTCTAAGGCACCATATATAATGAAAACCATAAAATTTCTTGAATTGAAGCCATAAGTTCAAGAGTTATTGTTGAAAGGTCTGATTTGACCAAGTGTATCACCATGGGGTGAACTTGTTGTCTTCATCAAGAAGAAGGATGGCACTCTTCACCTATGTATCAATTACTGAATGTTGAATAAGGTGACAATCAAAAATAGGTATTCACTAACTCGTATTGATGATATCTTTGATCAGATGTGAGGGGCATTATTATTTTTTAAGATTGATCTTAGATCAGGGTACCATCAACTGAGGATCCATGACGAGGATATTCTAAAAATAGCTTTTAAAACTTGATATGGGCACTATGAGTTGATTGTGTCACCATTTAGGTTGAAAAATATTCCAGTAGCATTCGTGAATCTCATGAACAATATATTTATAAATTATATGGATCATTTCATTTTTATTTTTTTTATGATATCCTCATATATTCTAAGAATGAGTAATAGCATCTACAACATCTATAATTGGTTTTGCAGTAGTTGCGAAAGCATTGGTTATACATTAAGTTTTCCAAGTGTGAATTTTTCCAAAAGAAAGTGCAATATATATGACACATTATCTCTACATATGGTATTTTAGTGGACCTAGCAAAGATAAGATCCATAATGGAGTGGCCAGTGCCTAGAAACATGCATGAGGTCAGGAGCTTTATGGGTTTATCAGGCCACTACAGGAAATTCGTTGCAAATTTTTATAAGATAGCTAACCTAATTACCTCACTTCAATGGAATAATCATATTTTTATCTTGTCAGAAAAGTTTGAGATAGCCTAAGCTAAAAAAAGGGCTTATTTCAACACTAGTGCTAAGAGTTCCTGATCCAAATGGTCAATTCTTAGTAATTATAGATGCATCTAGGGATGAACTTGGAGGATTTGTTATGCATGATGGATCCATTATATCCTATGAGTCTATGAAATTGAAGCCATATGAGGTGAATTATGCCCCTAATGATTTGGATCTTGTGGCAATTATACATGCCTTGCAAGTTTGCAGCATTATCTATTGGGAAAACTATTTAAGCTCAAGTCTAAAAATTTAGGGATCAAGTATATATTCACCCAACTAAACCTAAATTATCATCAAAGATGATGGTTAGAGTTCTTAACTAATTATGATTTTGATATAAATTACATCAAATGAAAGGAGAATAGATTTAATGGTGCTCTAAGGTGAAGAAGGCATATAGTAGCCATGGCTACTATCAGGAGTGTTTTTCAAGACCAAGTAATCAAATTCTTGATAGGAGATGAATTCTACAATAAATGCAATAAAGCCTTGATATATATTTCCCACAATCCTAAGTACAAAATATTCAAGTTAGAGAGTGATGGTCTTTTAGGTACAATGGCAGGATGCATATACCTAATAGAGAGAATCTGAGGAGCACAGTGCTAAAAAAACTTCATAATTCCCCATATTCAAGACATCCAAGAGTAATAAATCTCATGGATGAGTTAAGACCACTTTATTTATGGAAAGGAATAAAGAAATACATAGCTAATTTTGTGTCTCATTGATTGGAATGTCAGCGTGTGAAAGCTAAACATATACGTCTGACAAGATTGTTATATCCAAATGATATACTAGAGTGGAAGTGGTAAGTGATTAGCATGGAATTTGTCCAACAGTTGTTATTATCAAGGAACCAACATTATATGATCTTGGTTATAGTTGATAAACTAACCAAGGTATTCCACTTCATACCAAAAAACTTGATAGATGAGACACCTATGCTTGAGAAGAGATTCCTAAAAGAGGTGTATTGATTACATGGTTTTCAAAATAATATCATTTTAGATCAAGATCTGAGGATGAATTCTATATTTTGGTTAACTTTGAATTTAGGTCTAGGTATGTAGTTAAAATTTAGCACTGCTTATCACCCCAAAATCAATGAATGGATAGAGCGAGTTAACTAGGTTTTAGAAGACATCATATATATTGCATGGATCAGTAGTAAAAATGGGAGGAGTACCTTCCATTGGTTGAGTTTGTTTACAAAAACTCATACCAATCAAAATTATATATGGCTTTGTTTAAGGCATTAAACAAAAGGAAGTGTATAACACTAATTAGTTAGGATAGGTTAGAGGATAGGGTAGTCTTTAGACCTGAGATATTTGTGGAAATGGAATATCAAATCAGACCAATCAGGTAGAGGTTGGCTAAGGCCAATGATAGGTAAAAAAATTATATTGATCTAAAGAGAATAGTAAAGTATTTTTCTTTTAGTGATAGATATGTGGGTTAAGCCTCAAAAAAGCTCGATTAAGTTCAAGAAGTCAACAAAACTTTCACCATGATATGTAGGACTCTTCAAATTTTTAGAAGTGGTCAATATCATAGTGTATAAGCTTGCATTACCACTAGCTTTAGCTCTTTTTCATAATGTTTTCCATGTATCTTATCTTAAAAAGTATGTTTTTGATCTATCACATGTGTTGGATTAGAATTCTTTATAGGTTCTAGATCCCAAGGTGGTCATGATAGAACCAATCAGAATAATTAATACTCATAAACTTAGTTTACATAATAGAGAAGTGTCATAATGCAAGGTCCAATGGAACCAACATTCTAAAGATAATGCCACTTGGGAAGATTATGATAAGTTTTACAAGAGGTTTCCATATTTGTTTTCTTGATTTGTTACTACATACTTTATTATTTTCTATTGAATAATGTTTTTAATTTAGAAATTGTGTTTGAATAAGTTTCATTAGGATGATGACCAACTTTAGGGGTTAAGGATGCCATATCCTTATTTCTCTCTAAGCTAATTTACCTGATTATCCATGAATTTATTATGGTTTTTAGTTGATTAACTAATGTTTGATTAAGCTTTATGTGATATGTTGATTATGGGACAATATTATGTTGCTTAATTTACATGATTTGTGAGATATGAATTAGTTATACTTTCATATTTGTACTTGATGATCATGTATGTTAGTTTATACAGAAGTATTTTATGGATATATCTTCTTGTGTGTGATATGGATGTAGGATAGATCCATCCCTCAGAATGTGATGGAGGGAGAGCATCATTAAAGAGGGTGGCATAGATCGAGATGTTAGGAGTTGATAGAGGGATAACTGGAAACCTATGCACACACCATAGTAGTATTTCATGTTGTGTGATTAATTGTTTGAGTAGATAATTGTGTGATGCTTGCTTTTCTACTATGAATGTCTATTGTGATATTTTATGTTCTTAGATAATTGTATGTGATTGCATGATTTTATTAATCTAGTTGTGGTTTATGTTATTAGTTAGTTGATTTGAGTAAATTTATGCATAACTAGTTTAGTGAGGTTTACTATGGTGTTGTACATAGTTAAATATTCATACTTGTGTAGATTCTTAGTAAAAAATAATTGATCTATGTTTTTACTTAATTGATTCAACTTATTATCAACTATTTACATTTAAAAGATTATTATTATTGATTTTAATAGTAATATGAACTTGAAAATGATTTAATAAATTATAATCTCTTTGTTTAGTATTTAACGTAATCAAAGGTATTATAAAATATTATCATTATAAAACTATTGTTAAATCATCATATGGTGTTATCAAATTGATTGCTAACTTTTATGGTTATTATTAAACCTATAAGGGTAACTTATGAATCTGAGGTCGAATGCATAATGTTTGATAACTTGGTAAAAATTATAATGGTCTCTTTATAGTCAATTTGCTATATTGTGTGGTAGTCAATTTACATGGAATATATTGGTTTGGAATTATTGATAATTATGTGACTTATATAAGTTGATGCATGATTGTTTGAAGTCTTTAACATGTAGATATATTAATCATTATTTAATTAGATGGAAATTGATGATAGTTAACAAAGTCAAAAAGCATGCATAATTTTAAAGGGATTTTATAATGGTTATTTAATGGTTTAATTTGAAAGTTTTGGTAAATTAGGGTTTTTAACACTGTTTGAATTTTGATTAAGAATAATTGGTAAAATCATTATTTTGTTTGAGGGGAAGCATGGTGATGAACTGTAGAATGATAGGAGTTGATGGGTTGTTTCACAATGTATGTTTTTGGTCTGCCAAGAAAAATGGAGAAATGGATGGCATGAGAAGAAGGTTGTGAGAGATGATAGTCTTAGATGGAGCAGGTAGAAAGAGAAGCAAAGGAATTAGAGAGTTGACAAAATGATTGGGTTTAGCTCTTTGGCATTTTGTCACCCTTCTAGATCATTTTTGTACTTGAAATTTATGTATATAGTGTTTGTGAAATCTAAAAATAAAATGAAATGGGTTTTTATCAGTTGTTACCAAAGTTTTAAAAACTAGGGGTTGAATTTGGATCCCCGTGGATGACTCAGCCATCCATAAAACTCCACACCCAACCCCTGGGAAACCCTAAATAAAAGGATTGCTTTTATGGTTGAATCTTGAAACCCTTTTGAAATTAAAACCTTGTAGAATTTTGTTGATGGGTTTTGAAGTATGTTGGGTTAGGGTTTTTCTTTGAATGATAAATACATTTTTGGATTTAAATGTCAACATGAATATATGTATTTATTAAGGATATATATAAATATGAGGGTATGTATATATGCCCTATAAGTCTTCATTGGCCTAGGGTATATACACATACCAGTGTATGTATATATATATATATATATATATATATATATATATATAATATATATAACTATATTTAGGCCTATACCTTCATGGGTAAACCCCTAATTAAGAAATTATTAAGATATATATATATATATATATCCATTTTGGAAATTTGGGTTAAATGATATGGGTATTTTGACTATAAACTCATTTATATTAACATATAGGTATATATTTGAGATAAGGCTGAGGAAAAATATATACAAATATATATGTATACATGATAGTTTATATATGCATATTCATATATTAATAGATTTAAGCATAAGTGTAAGGAATGATGATTTGGTTAAATTCATACACATGTGCATATGATGTGAATTTACTTATAATTGGATTGAGGTTAATGTTCAAGTCATTGATTGTTTAATCCTTTTATAATACGAGTTAGACTACATATTCTATCAAAACTAGGTATATGAATTTAGTCTATCTCATATACATTTATGTTGGTCTTATATTGCTATGAATATTTTGTTTGTGTATTTATATATGAATTTATGAGAAAGAAACTATATAGGTAAAATTTGAGTTTATCCACATATTTGGTTATATAAGGCTGAATGTAAATCTTTTGATCAATTGTTTGATTTGCTAAACACTATGATTTGAATGTTGTCTATATATATATATATGAATTAATTAGATATTGGTATGATTGTTTATTGAGAGCCATAATTTTGTGTGTGTTCTTAAAAGGTCATGAATAGATATATTTTGGGTAGTTTAAAATAAATTCGGAGGTTTATACCAAAGTATATAAGATACTTTAAGGACATAAGCAGTGGAGGCCTACTTAAAGTATATTGTATACATCACATTAATATAATAAATATTTACATGGGTGCATGGTGAATTTTTTTTTTTCATTATGATTGTGTTTAATTAATCAAGAAATATTTAAGCATAAGGTTTTATTATGGAATTGGTTATTATTTTATGAACTAGATAATGGTGACTTATGTTATTTTGTGGATGAAATAGTATTTCTAGTTACTTTGTGATTTTTAGTATTTGATTGTATAATAATAAAATGTACCTAATTGGTATATTTATAATAGGAAATATTTATTATTATGTTTATTATTCAATGATAATTGGACTATTTATTTGATTTTGTACTACATTTGATGTACTAGATGTATGCATTGATATTCTTGATATTAGCATGTTGGTTATAGGAATATTTTGTTTGATTTAATGTGTGTATGTTTATCTCATATTACCACCCCTACATAATTAAGTGAGATGGACTTAACTTACGTATTATCATTAATATAATAGAGATATAATCTGATCAAGTGGTGTGTATAAAATTGATTGCATCATGGATCAATAACTATTTAAAAATTTTGGCCAAAGTAACATTTATAGTTGAAAATTATCATTTTGTGTGTTTAATATAGTTTATATGTTTATCTAATATCATGTTATAATGTATTTATATATGGTAGACAACGTTTATTAGTTATCTTATAGCACACAGGTTTTAGTTATCACTCTAGATTCTCGCACTTTTATCTACCCATCCATAGAAGGGAGGGCCATTCCATGATGGGAGATAGTGTAGGGGACATATGGTCTATGGCTGGTGTGGAAAACTACTTGGATGATGTTTTCCCTCTTCACTTTCAATGTTTCACTAAGTGACTACACTTGAGATTACCAATGGATACTTGAGTTCATTAAGATGCATGTTGTATGGAGCTTAGTATCATAGTATATGTATTTTATAAGACATTATTATTCCTCAAAGTTATATTATTTATTCATTGTACACTTAAAATAGTGGCTGTAATTATGTATTATTCGTGGCTGAAAATGTATGATTATATTTATGGAATAAATGCAATCTTTATGTTTATTTCAGCATTACCTATGTTTTGATACATTTATTGTTTGTGAACTTTAGCTAGATGGATTTACCTTAAACCTTTTCAAGGTTAACACAAATTTCATTAGATCACTTAGTTATATTCTCATGGTGAATTTGAAGATGGGTTGAGTAAAAAAATATTAAAAAAATAATACTCTAATTTGTGGTAAAACCCAGTTGGGGTTGTTACATACCTAGACACATGATCTACGCATTTTTAGATGTTGGACCTTTCCTCTACTCACTTCATTTAGTACATTTGGGGTATATTATTCTTTAAGCATGATTGATCTAGGTTACATATCATTTATGATAATTTCTACATTATCATGTTTAATCTTATATGTTAATGCTTACACATATCTATATCCATGCTCATATCTTTTGTAGTGTACTTGATATGTTATACTACATAACATTTTTTTTCTAACACATATATGCAAGAACTAGTATAATATGCTTATGTTGGTTGATTATACTTCATTTATTCACATATTCACTTCATTTAGTGTATTACATTGTCTTATATTGTCTTACTTGTAAAACATTTGAATATATTCCTTTCTTGTCAACCTTTGTGCCAATGTATGTTGATTAGACATTTAAATATGTCATTATTTTCAATTGCGTGGCATTTGAATATGCCCCTTTTATGATATCTCCTTATACCATTATTTTTAATTACATTGAGTGATCCTATTGTGTGCTTAATTTCTTGTTGAGCTTGTACTGTTATGCTCTAAACATTGTCATGATCTATATCATGCATCTTAGGACTTGATGTGATCACATACTAATAGCCTAATTGATATAACTACTTCAACATGTTATCCATATAGTCTACATGATTCATACATAGATTATATAGCTACTTTATCCTTTTGAGGTAAGATACCTTCCAAATTCTAGTTCCCTCACCTAAAATGGGGGACATTTTAGTCGAGGCATGTCATAAAAGGCATGACCTCCACATTTTCATAGTTTCCAAATTGTAGTGGGTGCATGTCATAATAACATTACCTCCCCACTTATACACTTACTCTGTATATCCAAATTTTATTTGTGGCATGCCATAAATACATGACCTCCACACTTGTACAAACTTCAGTTCAGTTCCATGATTTAGATATACACTTAGGTTAGAATCCTATATATTGCACTAATTTTGCATAGATTATGCATATTTTTTTAGATATAAAACACATATAATCCATCTAAAACATACTATATGTTCATATTCCATGCTATTTCACCAAAAAATTCCAATTATAATACTCACTAGGATACACTGAATATACCAAAATGTATTGTTATTGAGCCTTTTATACTATAGTAGTGGGTTGATTTTATAAGTTGAAGTGATTAAATAATTAAAACTCACTATATTTATATATTGGATTGATTAAATAATCCAATCTCATCATATTTATATGATGATTTAATTAAATCACTCACCCTCACCAAATTATATATATTCATATTTGAGTTGTAAGATTGAGATATAATGATCTCAATGGCCATGACACAACTCATCTTTACACTAGATTGGGGTAATAATACCTTCCAATTACCCTCTTAAAATTTCCAAGGTTTAGGTTTGAACCTCTTCTATCTCCAATGCTTCATAAGGAATCCTATTTACCAAATCAAAGCATCAAGAGACAACATGGTTGCATCGACACACAAGTATACACCTTCCTCACTCTCTTTATTTTCAATCATTTCAATTGTTTCAAATTTAAAATTATATGCATTTATTTACACTATAACATTTTCAGTTTTATAGTTCTTACACTATCAAATCACTCAAAATGGGTTCAAGTAAAGACAAGGTGTGTTATACATACCCATGTATGTATTTCTTTCTTTTAAACTAGTAATTTCATTGTTATGCATTACTAGATTAAAAAGGGGAATGTAGATACTAAAAATTTGAATATTTATAGAATCTCAATCTTGTACATTTGACAAATATCAATCAAGGTTCCACCCTTTAGTTATAGACTTTCATGTTGTTAAAAGGCTCGCATTCACCATCTCATTGTGCCTAAATTCTTGTCCCTTAATTTGATCCATATCATTCTAATGACCTAGGTATCTTACACTATAGAAAAACTTAAAACATGATAAACATCATTCACTATTTATTTTTAGATCCATACCTATTTTCTAGCCTTTTGGACACTATCAGCCATACAAGGACACTAATGCCAATGGTAATGTCCAAATCCTTATCTAGTTACTAGTAGCCAAAAGTCATCCAAATTACAAAGCAATAAAAACCCTTCGCTTGGTCTAATTATCTTATTGAACTCTACCATGAGATATTTTCAAAAGATTTGGTATAAATATGAGTCTAAGCCTTTTCATTCCTCATCTAGAAAATACCAAAAAAACACCTACTAAAGCTAAATCAATCAATTTCAAAAGCACTCTATTATTCCCTATTCATTCTTATTTTCATATAAATCATAGGAACAATCATAGTATACGTATGAAACATTCAAAAAGTATCCCATGAGTGATATTTTTCAAATTATAAGCTATATCATTACATGCATATTCATATATCATATTTCACCCTTATACATACACTTTTCCACACATAGGGGAGAACTACATAATTTTGAAGGCCTCTTAGGAGTATTGGCTATGTAAGTAACATTTATTAGTATATAGATCTTGGGTTAGATCAAACTAACTCATTTTTCAACAAACTCATTCCACGGGTGAAAAGGGGTGAAGATCCATGGTTTGATCAATCAATGAAGAATGACAAATTATATCTTAAATATGAATACATCAATAGAAAGATGACATCAAACCCAGAAATACTAAGTTGGTTTCATCCATATCCAGTCATTATTTTGTAATAGACACATGTGGCATAGTTAGACACTAACATCGATGATAGTGTCAAGATATAATGGTAGTGTTTACGGCCACAAAAATATAAATTCTATAATTTTATAACTAATCAAGAATATTACTCCTACATATTTTACACATGTTTCCATTATATATCTACCTGCACACAATAAACTAGATAAGTATCATTGTTTCTTAATTATTGCAATATCTTTCAATAGCTATATTTTACTATTTTTAGCAATCTCATTTTTATAAATTCAAAATATCTTTTATCTAAGTTTTATATTAATTGTCTTGTTATAGATTAGTTTATCATCCTTGTTCTTAAGCTTCTCTATATTCTTAACCCTATCTCACACTAATAAATTTAGGGTTAAACAACATGCAATAAGTTAGCATTCATGATGTTGAAAATAATAATTTATCATGTGTAACACAAAGCATTTCCTATATTTCTAATGATAAACGTGTTGAAAAAGATGAATGTTTTTCATCTTTTCACACTATTGATAATGTTGAAAATCTTATTCCTTATTTATATCACTCAAATGAAAATAGTGAAAGTACTTATCTTTCTCTAGATTATACTAATCAACATGCATGTACTAATTCTTCCTCTATCTCACTTGGTTGGAAAGATTAAGATGAAAATCTGAGTCCTCACAGACCACTCATTATAAATGCATTATTTGAAGATGCATCTCCATTTTCAAATACATTTGCTACATCTCTTTCCAAAATTGTACAATATAAATAAAATGAAATAAAAATTTCATTGCATGATACAAATGAAAATGTTGCATCAAATATCTCTTTCTCATATGATTATGACATTACCAAAATTAGAAAGTAGCATTGCATTCTCTCTACCTCCTTTACTTGAGTTCAAAAATAAAAGTGAAGATTGAATTTTTACTTCTTATAATGTTTCAAGTAAATTAGAAGATGTTCTCCTCTCTCCCTCCTTAAAATTTTCTACTAAAAAACATGTTTCAAACATAGATAAATATAATGAAACTACATATCCTATTCCTTCTATATATTTTTAGATTCCAATTAATTTATCACCTTGTAATGATATTGGAATTATCCTTCATAACATCCAAAATGATATAGTTGATTTTTTATAAATGAAGGTTCCCTTACGTAATGTTTCCAAACCATGTGATGATCCTATTTTAGAATGCAAGGATGGAGGTAAAGAACCCATTATGCCAATGTTTTACATGCATGGTAGGCTACAAACTTTAATCAAATCTTCAACCTTTTTACCAACCTCTCCTAGTGACATTATACCTATTATGACTACTATAGGATATAGTCAATAACAATTGACTATTATTAAGTTGAAAATGTCCTCCCATGAGGCTACCTTTAATGATAATATCTTATATGACCAACCCATTACATGAGATGTTTTTTATCACCTCTACCCCTCTAATTTTTCATGCTTGTATTATCTTCCTTTAATGGTCAAGGATATCATGATAACAACTTCAGATAAAGTATGCACTCCTTTGACCATTGGGCTAAATATAGAAGCTTATTACTGAAAGCCTTCAATATAATTTTAGCTCGAGAAGCTCTATATTGGCTCTATAGCATCCCAAATAGTTACTTATCAACATTTAAAAGGTTTTAGGATATATTTTAATCAAATTTACATAAGCATAAACTTCCCAAGATAACATTGGAACATTTTCAAGCCTTAACTCAAAATGAGAATGAATCTATTCAAACCTATGATATTATATTTAAGGATATCTTGTATTCCTTGAACTACACACCCTCAAATTTGGAAATACAATTCATATTTAGTAGGGGTATTCTTTCTTCACTTAAAGATAGAGAATTTCACAAGACCTTTACTTATTTTGATACTTCATATTAGGATATGCATAAATATGCATGTGCCTTAGTAAGTATTAAATTGAATCACATACTTCTTCACCTAAAGATAACCATGATATAAATCCTTCCAAAAAGAAGCAAATAACTCAAAAAATATATTAACAAATATCTTCTCCAAAATTCTAAGTACATACCAAATAACATACAGTAAAAAAAATTTAAAAAGGAAAGGAATCCACATACAAAATACCTCCTACTGTTAAAACATTTACCTCTACTAAGAGGCAACCACTTCAATTTGATCAGCTAAGAGATAGACCACATGATATATGACATATACTAATGGATAAATAATTAATTACTCTTCCTCCAAACTATTATCATCCACTACAAAGATTGGAAAAGGTAAAAGGATAACCCTTTTGTACTTACCATGGTATTAATAGACATTGAGATAATGATTATTTTGTACTAAGGCAAAATATTTCAAAACTTGCAGATCAAGAGATCATTGAATTTAGGAAAGACACATCTAGGTCTTTTTCCCATACTTATTTTAAAGGTCATTCAAAGAGGGTTGATACATCCCATTGCACTCCTTTTCACAAATTTATTTTCCATCAACCTTCACTAAAGTTAATTATTAGAATAAGCCTTTATCCTAGTGTACCCTCTACCATGACTGATCTCTCCCACACTGATCCTACCAAAGAACCATTGGTTGATTAAGATCTCACTAGAGGGACACATGGAAGAGACATTGATCCAAATCTAATAGAGACTACTCACATATCTACACATTAGGTTTGGGTACCAAAATTAGCATGCACAAATATAGATTAGATAAATACACTTGATACTCTCATAGATACATCAGTTATAGTCTTAGATCTAAAAGCAAAAACCTAGTTACTACTTGATAATTATAGGTGAGCTTTCTTGTTCCCAACTAGATTTCATTATGTATGGTGATTACCTCACTATCACTAATTTAAAAATTTAGATAATTTCCATATTTTATTCCATTATTCAAACTATCATATCTAAATATATATTACAAAAATAAAAGTAAAGCATCTTCAATAATATAAATAAGAGTGCACATCCATCAAAGACCAAATATACCAACAAATATAATCATATATATATCAAAAAATGATCCAATGTTTATACAATAAGTAAAATTAATCATATGTAGGGGGCATATCTTTGGGTGTGTATAAATCATGGCCACTATCTATCTCTATAAATATCACATACCTACATGTGAAGGCTACAAGATACCACCTAGGCCTACAAGATCAAGATCGGTCTTATATTCTCTCCTCTAATTACCCTAGCTAATACAATATTTGGTCATGATATTAGCATCAAGAATCATAGGTGTCAATCTAAACCTACATAATCTTAGTGGAGTTTTGATGTGGGATGTCTCATCTATCAATCTCTACACATAAGTAATCAATTTGTTGCCACTACTCTATCCATAAGATAAAATAAGGGTGCATGAGCACCCATAATGTCCACAACTGTCTATACAAAAATACCTAGCTATGTCCATTGTCACATTATGAGTTAAGGATTGTACTGAGTGATCTACCATCAATGACTACTCTTGATTACCTACAACCAATGCATATCAATATAAAATTAGATATATTTTTTATATACACCTACCTAATATTTTATCAATAAAAAAAATAATATACTCACATATGGCCCCAATACCAACCTTATCCAAAGGTCATGGACCTATTATGGTTTTATCATGTCTACTTCCACCTTTTCCACCTTGCGTTACAGTTACTACACTAGGGACAACAATCACTGGAATTAATAATGGCCATCAAGCCCCAATCCACCATTATGTATATAGACATATGCATATTACATCATCCCCTATGGCTAATGGTACAACTAGATCTCTCTCTCTCTCCAAGAGAAAAATGGGACAAATATTATACCATAAAGGCAAGTTTATCATTTGACCTATGGCTAGCTCTCATTATGTGATGCCATGGATATGGATCTAATGGCACCCCTGCTCGAAACCAAACTATAATAACATGTGATCATACTATAATATCTCATGTGCATCAATAAATAGATATAATAACCACATGTTATCATGAATATGATGTAACTCCTGTGCATCTTTGTCCCACCCTAAAAATGTCCTATATGGATGCCATATGATCTAGGTCAGTGTCAGTTGATCAAATATCATCAAAGCCTCTATGGTCATCTATGCTCTACCATGAGGTATCACCCACCATGTTTTAAAAACTTGAGGATGGGCCCATCCTAATAAAGCTACACAAACTAGATGCACAACTAAAATGTGCTCATATGCCCATACATGCAAAAGTGTACTAGCACTTAATCCACCACCCGGTGCTTCCGAGAAAAATCTATACAAATCTCTATATAAGTGGGCTATCATGGTATGCCCAAAATAAAATCTCACCCCCTAATCCATAATATGTTAGATAATGTGATACATCTAGTATGATATCACTACCCCACCACCATCAACTACTATAAAATAATCTAATATACAACAAATAATTTTTTAATAACAAGGAACGCTAAATTTAAGAATAGTCTCCACACAAATAGTAATACTCATATTTGCATCCACTGACCACTACCCATTAAAGTAAATATGAGATCTTTGAATGTGGCTAATGGTAGCCTCACCAAAAGCCTATGCCTATAACCTATAATTGGTAATCATAAAATTCAATGCACATCTTCCAAAGTAATAGTCACCTCCCCTATGGGGAGCCATAAAGTGTGAGTATCAACATTCCATCTCTTAGCTATTATTTTCATGATATGTATATCATATGGGACCGATCCTAAATGGGCCACACACCCCAATCCTTCCTAATCAATTATACCCCAATTAGCATCATCCAAAATAAACTCAATAAGGGTATAAAAATATCTATCATTCTAAAACTCACAAATATGAACATCTTTTTGTATACATGGGCATTAAAAACAAGTATAATCATCAATTTTAAACACTTTTTAAGGATAAAATTTTGAAAATATAGTTGGATAGTAGTTTCAGATGCTACTATTAGTTCAAAATGGTATCATTAGAAATTACTATCAAAAAATAGACACTACTATCGAAGGCTCAACAATAGTGTCCTTCGACCCTAAAAAACTCAAAAATCAGCAAAAATGTAAAATTTTAAAAATCTAAAATTACCAAAATAATCATAAATTCTCCTATTTACTAGCTCCTCAAGGTCTTACCCTTATAAGGTAGCCTAAATTAGCTCAAATCACATTAGATACACATTTCTCCCATAGGGCATTTTTAAATTCACTCCAAAGTAAAATAAAATGAAAGTTTAAAATGAAAAATAAAATGTAATTTTATTTTCAAAACTCATTTATATAGCCATTGACTTTTCAACTATCAAAACTTCAAAGGACCATATCTTGCACATAGTTTATCCAAATCTAAAATCATAAGTCTTACTAGGATCCATACAATGAGCCCTTCCATGCCATATTAATTTCATACCTACTTTTTTGAAAATCTAAAAGTGCCTAAAATATTTTTTAAAGCCAAAAATCATTAAAAATATACAATGTTATATTCCATATTAACAAATTATTGAGGCATATTACCGACACAGAATTGAATCCCATACACTCAATCTATATACATTATAGCTACTTCATCCTTTAGTGATGTAGTGACTAATATATTTTATTCCCCTCATTAAAAAAAGGGGGCATATTAGTGGGGGAATCTCATAGATATCTAACCTCCACACTTACTAAGTTCTAAAAATCTCCAGAAAGGTACTATAGATACATTGGCACTGACTTTAATAGATTTGGGAAGAGTTTTTAAGATTTGTGGTACTTTTACTATACATATATTAAAAATCAGAGGTTACAATTTGATAGATATTTGGGCTTGACATACATTAGAGTTACACATATTATGCAAAATGCACAAGTATATAGAACACACAATTCTCACACCAGATATGATATCGGGCATGAATGAAGTTCATTCCTTCTATTATTTACCAAATGCACTGATTCATCTTCCAAATTACATATATATAATATTTCACCAAGATGCATCGATTACACTAGGAAATATTATTATAGAACCTTGTTTATCTATAGTTATTGGTTTTATCTATAGGTGAGTTTGATTAAATCACTCACCCTCACCAGATTATAGGTTGAGTTTTATTAAATCACTCAACCTTGCCAGACTATATTTTATAAGATGAGTTTGATTAAATCACTCACCCTACATCAGATTGTGTGTGTGTGTGTGTGTGTGTGTGTGTGTGTGTGTGTGTGTGTGTGTGTGTGTGTGTGTGTGTGTGTGTGTGTGTGTGTGTGTGTGTGTGTGTGTTTACACTTAAGTTGTGATGGTTGGGATTTAGTGCTCTCAATGGCCATAGTCCCTATACTGAGTTGGGGGAATGATCACCTCCCAACTCTTCCTTCTCTAGATATGGTAGTTGTAGAGTGAAATCTATATGACTTCTTGTGCACTCATTCATTTTCCTTGTCATAAAAGGTATAAGGTCTTAATTCCCTTCCTACTTCTCCAGCCTCTATAGTGGAGCTGATATCCCAAAGTCATCACTATGCAGCACATACATAGGTGTATTTTATCCATGTTATTTTTTTATCTAGATACTTTCAATTATTGCTAATTTTTTAGATTATATACATTAATTACACTATGAAATGATTTTGTTGTAGGTAACAATCAAACAATAGGTTTCAAATAGATCTCAAATAAAGACAAGGTGTGTTTTAACTGAGGTATGTATTTTCTTTCCTTTAAAATAGTAATTTCATTATCGTGCATTACTAGATTAAAATAAGGTAAATTTAGATACTTATATTTGGTACAAGCATAGCTTCATAATATGTTTCTAATAAATTTTCATATATAGACCTTTTGACAGAGAGTTAGGCATCTAGTGGCATGATCTCACATGGACCTTTTCAGTTCCATTTTATTTCATTGTGTTTATTGTATCTTATATATCTTTATGATATCCAATATGCCTTTTATCTAGTATGCTTTAGGGATCCATATTTGTCTCTTTATAATTTCTATTTTTTTAAACCCTGGACACTATCAGTTGGCTCAAGACACTATCATCGACATTAGTGTCCAAATTTAATGGTAGTGTCCAACCTTATGTTTTGATCACCTTTTGTAATTTTCACCTTGTGACTATTTTTTAATCCCTATGTGATTATTCTATTATCATATTTCACATCCTACTAATTCTTAATTCAAAATTAAAAGGTTCCCTATATATACAAAGCTATGGTATAGTTTATTCCACTAAACAAGCTTCTCAATTAACATGTAATTCATCTTATTTAAAATTTATTGAATTGAATCTTGTAAAAAAATGTTAGAATTGAAAGTTTGAGGTATTAAAAAGGTCAATTTTCACTTGCATTGCTTGTACCAAGGCTTGAAATAGGATAAAGAGCATATAGTTTCACGATCACCATTACAAACACATACCTAAGAGGGAGAACTACATGTGATCTAAGTGCCTCTTTAGAGTATATGAATATGTACACAACATTTAATAATATAATTTTAACTAGGGTTATATTTATTCAAGTTTTAACCCCTTTTTATTGAGTCATAGGAGGTCAAAGGCAAAAGAGCTAGGTGTTTCTTATCGACTCTATTGCATGCATAATTTTATCTATGCCAACAGATAAAATAGAGTTACAAGTGACATCATAGATCCAAAATAAGTTTAAATAAATTATAAAACATGTTGAGGGTTGGACATTTATGTCAGTATTTAGACACATGAATCAATAGTAGTGTCCTAAGGTAATGGTAGTGTCTAGATAGAAGGAATATTTAGAATGAAAAATGAATGGAACACAGATCTTATCCACTAGTCTAAGATGATTATAGATCACTATTATAGTTCATAACTAAGTAATATAATATTCTCTCTTTACCCCTTGGTTATATAGTATTTATTATATTTATTTCATAAGCTTGAATAAGTTAAATTTCAATAAATTGTCATGTATTGTTCAAATCTGAATAATACATTATTTCATTCAAATGTTGTATTTACATAGTGTGTTTATGTGATAGACCCATTTTTTATATAACATGATTACACATTTAACACAAGATATGTATATAATGGTCCCACTTATATTTAATATAAATAATAGGTAAAACTACATATGTGTGCAATGTGTAATATGATAAAGAATGTAAGTTTCTATTATTAGAATGGGTTTAAACATCCTAACTAATTTTTATATGTTGTAGTGTCATTAGATAAAGTATGAAGAGTAGGCTTCCATGAGTAGAGAGGGATAAACATCCCAATTGATTTACCTAGTATGAGAAGAGATAATTTGATATGAGATACCCAAGGCATACAAGTATTTAGGATGTTGTAGAAATGGTTGATTATGAAAGAGGAAATGGTTGCTCATTTGGTTGTTGTTTGAGTTTCCTATGTATGTTTTTTACCATGTTTGGTGGCTTATAATATATGTCATTAAAAGGAATTAATTACAAAAAATGGTTATAAAACTTAATAGCTACAAGAATGATTCATCATATTCATATGTGATGGTTTAAATTCATTGCAGGTGTGATGGTTACTCTTCCATAAATTTTGCATTGTTGATAGGATCCCTGACATGGAAAAAACCTAGGGAAAGCAACCTATCATGCCACATGATAGAATAGTTCTGGTTCATGGATCTTTAGTCATGTGTTGAGCTAGACTAATGTGCAGTATGATGGAAGGTGTTGTATAAGCATGTAATGGTGTCATGTGTTTGTATGCTTGGAACATAATACTACAAAGGTGCCAATTCATGCACAATATTAGAGTGTTCTATGGCATTCATATTGATGCTGCATAAGCACATAATAATGACACAAAGGTTGTACAAGTGTCGTATATTACCCCAATGATTCATCTTGGTGTTACAAAAGCACAAAAAAGTGTAGATAGTGTCTATTTTTTCCACAAAGGTACATAGTCCATGTGAACATGTATGTAATTTTTTGATGTGCATGATATTTCTTTATTGAGTTATGTCAACTTGGGATGAGTTATACAAGTTTAACAGTACACAAGGAACATACTATAGATTCTAGAATAAGCTAATTAACATTATGTAATCTATCTTTTCTGGGTATGCTATGATTTGGACCATAATACCTTTTCAGGAAGCTCATCTTGTCATCTAGAGGTTTTAAAATATAAATATATGTGGGAAGGAATTTTGAGCCTCATAAACACTCCAAATACATTTTAAATTGGCATGTAATTTTTTTATTATTTAATTTCAAGAGTTATGTGGTGATGTAGAGGATGAGTTAGATATTTTTAAGCTTTAACACATGGGTGAAAAACTTGATGTATAATATGTTGATGTTAGTGCAAAGATAAATAAGTGACATTCAATAAATATAATAAGATCTGGTGTCTCAAATCCTCTTGGATCAATGAAATCAAATTTTTTATTGAATATAAAAATAAAACCCTAGGTTTCCCTTAGGGTTTCATCCTCTTTTATATGGTTTTAAATTATTATCTTTGGGTTTCATATTTGGTTTCTAAGTTTCCCATATAGTAAATTAATACATATTTTTCACCTTTGCCTTAGTCTTCTATATATTTTCATTATTTATATGCCATTTAAGAAGACTAGTTCCCTTGTCCCTCGAGGGTAAAGTGCTAAAACAAGTGGTGTTCATAATAAACATAATCAGATTAGTTTGGTCCCATCTAAAATGGATAAATTAAGTGATTTGAATGTTCATTATTATTCCTCTTATTTTGATGAAAATATTGTTAATGAATACATACAATCATAAGATCATATTTTTAATAATTTAATGATTGATCTAGATAATAATAATCATGAATAGTGAGGTAGCATACATATTAATGATCTTAATGGGGTATATCATGTACAATTTAAATCATTTGTATAATTTTTTAGATCAAATTCACCAACAACCTCATGGTTTAGATAAGGTTAAACTGTAATCATTGAAGGTATAAAACACACAAATCTAAGGTTGTCACATCTAAGGAACAATAGCATGATCCCTTCATTAATACCAAAATACCTTTTGGAGGTACCATTTCCACTATAAGTGTTTAGATTACTATTGTTGTTACCATTCATATGTCTACACCTTTGGCCAAACATGTGATGCCCGCCCAAGGTATGGGGAAAACATGAGGTTTCCCTCAAACTTCCATGTTTATCCCTACATTACCAACTTATGTACATCCTTGGATTACTACTCATGTGACATAATCTCCCATACCTACTTATTTTATTTATTTTTGGATTAATATTATTAATTAACCCTAATTAGATAGAACTATTTCCAATGAATTTATATTACAATATATGTGGTGAAGTAAAAATTTAAATGTAAAATCTTAAAACATATTTACCACTCTAGCTTATTAAATATAATAAGTAAAATAATGGGATAATATGTTTATTAGTTAACTATTGTGTGGAAGATTGAAACTGTAGGTAAGCAGTCGAAAGAATGGTAAATTAGACTACAAGTCACTCAAATAAGGATTTAAACCTCTATGTGCACCCAGATAGTATCACTAGCATCAATTCAGTACCATCAGATGTTATGTTTTTAGTCTAACAGTTTTGTCTCTACAAATTTTACTTCCCTGTGTTGATATAAGTAGGTGTGCATGCTTGTATTTTAGACCTATTTATGATCCTAAGGTATGATTATGTGCATGATTAATTAAAAAACTATTTATTTCACTTGAAAATTTAGGTCTACTTGAAATGATATGATTAGGATTATAAAAGGGGGAAAATGTGGTTTGAGTTGACCCTAACCACTCCCTATTGAATTCTTGAATGATACTTACATATCCAATACTCTAAAGAGGGAAGTCAAAACTACATGTAGTTATCCCCATTAAGTGAATGTGTGAAATAATGATCCTTGAATGCATACAACTTGTAATCTAGATCTTTATACTTGATATTTGGTAACTTTGGCTTCACTCTTGAGTGCTTTAAACTTGGTGAAAACTTGTTAATAGTGACTGATTGGAAAATTGGGAAGAATTGGGTAGTCCTCTTAAATGTGCAAGTGTTTAAGTATGATTGGTAAGTGCTTGATAGATGGATAATAGGTTTATGCTTATTTTGTATTTATAGGAAGCCTTTTGGGTACTTTTTCATGATGCTAACAAGTGAAACATACAATCCAACCCATGGGAATTATTTGAATTTGAAATTTAACCATTGCTTGGAGCAGGAATAAACTGTCAGATGGTATGTTTTGTTTTTAATATTATTATCTAGGAGATAGGAACATTGATCTAATGATCCGGAGATGTATAAGTAAGATAAATAATTGATTTAACACAAACTATTGGATTTTCTATAAATGACTAAGAAAAACATGGGGAGGTTATACCCATATAAGGCATGTGGGTGTGATAATGGCAAATGAGAAACATTTATGTATGCACAAGCCATATGGGGTGAAAATAGGTCAAAACTAACATTGTGAAATATCAATTATCAAATTTTTAGTGTCTTTAAATGCCCCCATTTTTATTCAAGTATTGAAATGTGATACAAATATTAGAGTAAAAGGATAAATAAATGTATTTAAGTGTGTATAACACACTTTATATTTAGGATATGCCCCACACATGCAACCTACTCCTAACAAACCTAAAATGAAAATGTGTTAATCAATGTCCTTAGAATGAAATATAAAAAAAGTATAAGTCAAAACATGAAATTAAATATCAAGGAAAGAGTACACCTATAAGTGGTTGAATTTTGTTTCATGTGACTTGTTGGAGATGATGTTTCCTTGTTGAATAATTGGAGATTGGTTCCTCTTTTTTAACCTTTTTTGATAATTTGGGGTGATAATCCAAATTTTTTGTAACTAAGAAAAAGGTAATGAATTAGAATAAAAATTCCTCTAACCCTCATTGTAAAATAAAAAACAAAGAGAAAATTGATGAGTTTATTGATCATCATAAAAAAAATCAACCGCAGTAACCCATGCAACTAATATTACTTCCATCTTATAAACCCAAAATGGAAGATGAGAGCCATATATTGGGCTTATGAATTAATGTCAAGACCATTGATGGTGTTGAATCTCAGTTGCATTACTCATGTAAACATTACTCAACATATGTAGATATACTTATAGATTCAAGGGTGCTCATTGATAAATATTATGGAGTGTGTCTGATAAATAGAATTTATAAATAATAAAATTTCATAAACAATATTCATGCCCCATAATCTAAATTGCTTAGTGATAACAATGATAAACTGTAATAACATGTATGCATGAACCAACTTTGTCCCCCATAATCTTAATTGTTTGGTGTTAATATGATATAGAATGTCATGTATCTATATGCCATTTGTGTCCCATATCTAAAAAATCTAAAAATATGTAACTTGTGTCCTGTAAAATGAATGCATGTGCCCCCCAAATGTATCTAAATATGTGCATATATAAAAATCGTGTAATTCATGCCTAAAAATTGAATGCATATAAGTGGCACATGCACCCAAAATTTGTCTAAAATATATGAATATATGCCCCAATCTAATATTTGAAACCTTCTAAAATCTTTATTGTGTATAATCTATGAAAAAATTTGTAATATGTGCTCATTGAGGCTTAAGTCTCTATGACATGCCCACTAATATGCCCTATTTTGAGATGATGGGCATAGCCTACATGTCACTCATCTCAAGAGAAAGATTAAAATGTATCATGCTATGGATATAGAGATGTAATCATGTATAATCATGTTAACATGTGGAGAATATGTCATCATAGTATATAATGTGTCATCAAAGCATGTATGAAACATATGTAATGTAAGGGCATATAAGTGTCATGTCAAGACATATATAGAAATTAGGCATGCATTAGGAACCATCATTGATAAATTTAGTTTAAAATACTATATAGTAAAGGTGCATGATATGGTCCATGGCAATGCACACAAGGGGCAGGTACATGATATGGATCATGACAACTACAAACTCAATAATTGCAACAAGGTCAACAAGCTCAAAAAATAATGTTACACAATAAAAGTACACATAATGTCATGCATAATGTGTTAGTGTAATATTTTTCCTACTATGTGATTTTACCTACACAGTCTAATTAGCTTGATTAGGTTAATAATAGGTCATTAGGATAAATGTACTTTAAGTCATTTTCTAATTATGAGTTGAGTTAATTACCTTTTTGGGTGACCTAATTTGTTGCTATATAATTTACCTTCTTATGTACTTTTTTTCTAATAAATATTAATGGAACATTTAGTTGTGAAGGCAAGTTTCTTCCTCTTATGAGTTGTTCTTAAGATTTCACTATGGCATATAGATTCAGAGTCATGTAATTTGACCTTATCTAGTTGATCCTCAATTTTGGCCCACTCTGACATGGTATAAGAGCTATGCTAATAGATGAATCCATTACTTCTATTATGAGATATTGCATTCTTGATTGTTCTAAATTTTCATTAATTTTAGTTTTCTAGGGTTTGGTGGGTTTTCTTAAAAATCCATGAAAATCTAAATAACTAGAGTCTCTAAGTGAAAAATGAATAGACTTTTTGGATTTATAAGGTGTAAAAACCTTAAGAACAACTGTAAACATGACCTAGTTTTGTGATAGTCCATTTTTTACTATTTTGGAGGGTTTCAATGCTATATTTTTAATTCTACAAAAATTCATGCATCTGGTGACTTTGAGGAAATATCATTTCTAGGTTTTTATAGGCTTATCAAAAAATTAAATGGGTCTCTATCATATTCTGGATAAGCCAAACATAATCCACATTTTTGAAGGCTTTTCGAATTTGGTATAATTTCCACCCCTTATAGGCATTTTTAATAATTGGAAAACTTTTCTCAGTAGAAAAACAAGTTCAACAGAGATTTGGGTGAGTGTGTACACCCCTATCATGTTCTAAACTTTGAAAAGGCACCTATCAGGTTCTAACCCTTATAAAATTACCTATCAAGTTTTGACCCCTACACAAACACCTAATGGGTTCTAACCCCACATTAGCACCTGTCAAGTTCTCACCCTACTGAAACACTTATTGGGTTCCAATGCCTGTTCAAACACACCCTAGGTCTTGACACCTAATTGAACACATCCCAGGTTCTAACACCTACTCAAACATGCCCTACATTTTGACACCTATTAAAACACATCATAGGCTCTAATAACTACATGTACACACCACATATTCTACCACTTGCTTGAATAGACCTCTAGTTTTTCCCACCTTCTCCACTTATCTGTGACATCTTAAAGACCATCAAATTTAATATAGTGAAAATTTACACTATTCATTTGAAAAAGAGAGGCATTTTTTGGATCATGTCACTCCCACATCAATCACATCAATCAAAGTGAGAAATAATGAGAGCATTCAAAATAGATCTTAGCCCCTGGTCATATGAGAGTTAATCCCTTGGTCAGTTCTAACCCAAAATTGTTTAACTTTTACTCCAAAGGTGGATAAGTTTTTTTATGGGAATTTGATTCCAAAAAATTTCAAATAAGCTTTTGCACACAAAAAAAATCAAATTTTACAAAGTGGAGATTTCCCTTACCATCCATAACTTCAAACACGAATAAATTTTAACTAGTTGCTCCTTTTGAGGTGTTGTTTTATTAAGTATAAATTTTTTCAAGATCTATGCATTTGTAATATTATCATGCCTTGTAAATTTGAACATCTACATATTAATGGGGGTTTCATATTCCTAGTATTTCATCACATGTATTCAGTATATACTTCATTATTATTATATAGATCTGAGTTATATTCCAATTCTTACACGATTCAACTATCATGAGTTGAAATTCAAAGTGAAATTCCTCTTAAGGAGCAAAAGACTACACCAAATCACAATAGGTACAAAAAAATAACCAACACCTAAGATAGAGAAGGTAAAATGGTATAACAAAAGTGACGAAGCCTAATTATTCTATGCATATATATTTCTCTTGGCCTATTCTTTTATATTGAATCTGCCACTACTCCTAATGAATCCTAAACCATATTAAAAACACTCTTTAGAAAGCAAGATATAACGAAATTTCTTGAGTTAGATAATGATCTCATCAGTTTGAGCCTAGGATATTTTGATATGGTACAAGACTTATTCACAATTTTTAAATCACTTAGGTTATATTTGAAACTATGCAACATTGATTAAAAAATATGATCAATTAACCATCCCTATCACATTGGGATTTGATTATTTTGTCTTCATTTATACCTTCCATGATACCAAGCATGCCCTTCAAACTACATGGACCATGCCATCCTTGGATGAAGACTTGACTCAAGAGAAAGATGAGGTCATTAAAATGGGTACACTGAAGTCATCTAAATCACATGCCTTAATTATGAGTCATGACAAATAGAAGGCTTCCGGAAGTAAGGAGAATAAACATAATAAGAAGGACCTAAAACAAAGAAAGGGTCAAAAATTTGATGCTAAGTACAAAGAATTAAAATAATCCTCCCCTTTAGATGGGAAACCCAAGAAAGAGTAATTCGCATGTGGCTATTGAAATAAATCTAGGCATGATGAATCTAAATACATGAATAATTAGATTGACCAATTGACTAAGATGTTTGAGAAGCAAAACATCAATATCCTTGAGTCTTCTAATCATAATTCATTAGGATATTAGTCTTTTAAGGTAAAATATAGTAAGAAGGATAAAGACAAAGGCAAAACACCTACAATTACGTCCCAACCTTCCACCATGCCACATAACTTCATCGAAAGGCATGTTCTCATCCTTAGATCCTTGCTCTATGCCTTCCATATTATTGGGTGATGATACTTCCATAGAAGTTAGTGGAATTATTTATATTGAAGTGAACGATGGGATATTTCATGATGTTTTATGTGCTCCCTCTTTATCCACCAATCTCCTATCTATTTATTAGATAACTCACATTAGTTTGGGCAAGAAAATTGAGTTCACACCTAATTTCATAGTTATTACAAAAGTAGATAATGACTCCTTTGTTGCATTTTTGAAAGTAGATCACCAGTCATAATTGTATACATTCCCATATTTTTCTTCTGATCAACCCTCTACTACACTTCTCACTCATTCAAATAGGGTGAGTAAATTATGGCATGAATGATTTATCCATCTTAGATATTATTAACTAGAGAAACTCAATCATAAAGACATGGTTTTAAGGTTTCCATGAGTCAAGTTTTTTGATAGAATTTTCTAGGGTTGTATACTTGGTAAGCATCTTGAAGAGAAGTATGACAAGGATAAATCATGGAGAGCTAAATAGATATTAGAGATTATTCATAATGATAGTATTGGTCTATTTCCAAAACCCTCATTCAATAGGTCTAAATACATGTTTACTTTCATTGATGATATTTTAAGTCATAATTGGGTGTATTTTCTTAAGCATAAATCAAAGGTGTTTGATCATTTTTAGGACTTCAAGGTGCTTGTATAAAAATAGTCAAGTAAAGCCATCAAGATTTTGTGCACCAATAATGGTGGTGAGTATATCAATAACCATTTTGATTAATGTTGCACATCATAGGGGATTGAACTATATAATATATAGTCCTTAATAGAATAGTGTTTCAGAGCACAAGAATAGGTCCTTAAAGGAAATGGTCAATCATATGATACACTCCAAGTCTCTTGCACCTCAGTATTGGGTTGAGGCCATCAACTATGTTTGTTATATCTAAAATTAAATTCCTCATAAATCATTGAATGGAGTCACTCCTTGTGAATCATGGAGTCATTATAAACCTATAATAAAGAACTTATGAGTGTTTAGATCTCCTAATATGGCCTACATTTTGAAGAAGAAATGTAAGGCAATAGAACCTCAAAGTTAGCATTGCATCTTCATTGGATATCATAAGGGTCTTAAAGGATACAATATTTCCCATCCCACTACTCATGAGTTTCTCATTAAGAGGAATACTCACTTTAAAAAGGGTTATCAAGAGTCTACACATGAAACTCCTCCCTCTTCCTTTGATGCACTGGGATTAGATGATAGTTTTGATGATTCATATATGTCTGAGCAACTTCCTGATGATCCAGATTCTTCTTCTAGTTATAATGATAAAATTACTGCGAGGATTCCCCTCATCCTTATCCCAAAATATATTCATAGGATGAGGAACCTCTACCTAACTCTCTAATCACTAGTCCTGTTTGGGCTAAACAAACACTATAAAGTGTTAGCCAATAGGTTTGAAGTCAATCAAATAATAAGTAAACTTGTTCACAATTTCAAGATGCCCCACATGCTTTCATTGTATTTACTTTTGATCTATAGTTATTTCATGAGGCATCAAGCACTCTTGAGTGAGATACTACTATGGAAGATGAATATGGTTCCTTTTTAATGAAAAAAATTGGTATTTGGTCTGTCTTCCTAAAGGAAGAAAAAAATTTAAATGTAACTGGATCTACTAGACAAAATTTGTAGAAGATGGGTATGTAGATAAGTTCAAAGCACATTTGGTAGCAAAGTGTTTTTCTCAGGTACCTAGTAGTGACTATACTAAGACATTCACCCAAGTTGCTAAATGAACTCAATCTGACTCACTCTCTCTATTACCATAGCATATTGTTGGGATGTTTATCAGATGGATGTAAAGAGTGCCTTTTTTCATGGTGACCTCAAAGAGGAAATACACATGGAGTAACCATAAGGATTTATGGAATATTCTTTCTTAGTTTTAAAACTTTAAAAATCTATTTATGGCCTCAAATAAGATCTTCAATCTTGATATGCTAAGATGGACTCATTTATTCTTTTGGTTGGGTTCACCAGATGCCATTCTAATATTATTTTTTACATTTTATGGTAGGATGATTCAATGTTGATTTTGGTTTTCTATGTGGATGACCTATTCATCACAAGGAGTTATTCATCAACCATAATAATAGTGAAAACTACTTTATCTGATAGGTTCTCAATTACTAACTTAGGATTTTTACACTACTTACTTGGGATTGAAATTTCTTAGTCTAAATTTTAGATCACAATTACACAATCCAAACATGCTTTGGATTTACTTGCACAATTTAAAATGACTGACTATAAGCTAGCTCTGTCTACTTTTCTATCTAGTGTAAATCTTGAAGTTGATTGTCCATATCATTTATTTGATTCTACTTCAGATCAACAACTTATTGGTAGTCGCATCTACCTTACACACACTAGACTTGATATTTCATATATAATGGTCATGGTCTCTAGATTCATGCAAGAATCACATGAACAACACTAGAAATCATCTAAATATATTCTCCGTTACATTTAGGGTACTCATAGTTTTATGATTCACTATGGAGTGGGTATCGACATCAACTTGATTGGTTTTATAGATTCATATTAGGTTGGCAATATTTAACATCATAAGTCTAATTTTAAGCTATAGTTTCTCCCTTGATTAAGGTCTTATTAGTTGGTTAAGAAAGAATCAGACTATTATTGTTTTATCCTCTACAAAGGTAGAACTTATAGGATCTATTAATGTTACCATTAAGGATTTTGGCTTCAAAATATTATCACTAAGTTTGGCATCCAATTTTGATGACTAACAACTATATTCTGCAAAATAAAAACACAATATAGATCTATAGGAATCTAGTCTTCCATCAACAAACCAAGCATATCAAGACTAACATTAATTTCATTCAGGAACTCATCCATGAACAAGTCATTGATATCTAATACATCTATATAATGGAGAAAATTGTTGATATATTCACCAAAGCTTCACTTAGATTAAGTATCTTCATTTGTGGGCTCTTCTCAAGATGTAGGCAAATCCATTTTCTTCCTCCTCTGGGGGATCATCTCTATGTACTTGGGTACCTCATCAATCCTTTATGTTGGGACCCAATTCTTATACCCACCTAAGTTATGCTTAAGGAGGGTGTCAGTGTAGTCTTTTTCCCATGATGTGGTTTTACCTACACAATCTAATTAACTTGCTTAGATTAATAATAGGTCATCAAGAGGAAATATACTTTAAGTCATTTTCTAATTGTGAGTTGAATTAATTACATTTTTGGGTGACCCAATTCCTCACTATATAATGTGTATTTAAGGGAAATTTAAGTTGATCTACAAATCAATCCTATCTCAGAGAAGATAAATCATACTAGCCCTCCCACTTATTGGTTTATTTATACAATCAGGGTCATGACCAACATGGATCTACTAGACTTAACCAAGGGGTCCCTTACCACAACAATATCACTAGAGAGGGTTTTAAAGCCTTTAGTCAAGAAACACAATGTGATAACCATAGCTAGGGCCTATGTTCTCTTATTCAAAATTAAATGAAAAATTAAATCAAAATCTAACCTAGTGCTCACTAAAACATGTATCAGGGGTAATAATCATGAAAATAAACATGGATAGAATATATCTACTCAAGTCAATGTAGAGGAAATCCTAGTGCATGGAGATAGAAGTATATAAACTAATAAATACAAATATATATACTTTAACAAGGAGCAAGAGTTAGGAATACTTACATTTGAATATGAACCCATTAAAATTTAATCTCTCCCTTGGCCAAAGTTCTTTGCAAGAGGTTATTATGGTTTGTAAGGATAATAAATATAGTTCATCTCTAGGCTACATGACTTCTCCTATGCATCTAAAATACTTATCCATAAGACAAGATTTGTATCTTCAAGTGTAGTATTAAAACCCTAAGCAATGCTCCTCAAGTAAAATGGTGGATAATAAAATATGCACATAATTATATACTCCTTGTCTCTCTATGAAATGGTAGAAATGGATTTGGTTATATAACTAGATCTAATCCTAAACTTTTCCAAAGTTTTATCCAATAGAATTGGCCCAATAAACCCTATATTGTTAAATAAATTAAAATAGTTAGGTCTTATATTAGGTCAATTGAGGCTGACCTAATCCCATAAGGTGCTTGTATATTTTAAGTATAGGGTCAACCTAGGTTGAATTTGTTTGATAAAACTTAAAAATAGGTTTTGGCTTAGGTAGGGGTTGTTTGAGGTAATGAATTACTTAGATGAGTGTGCAAGGGAGGTGTCAAATCTTAGGTAAATGTATAAGAGAAGTTTCTATTAGTTTAAATTGGTTGTATAGGGGATAATAATATTATGAAGCACCAATGGTCTACCCACCCCTTTCTCAGTGCACCCTTTGAGGTATGCACTTAGAGAGATTAAGACTCAACAAGTTCCTACAAGATAAAAAGCATCAGTAATTGATAAAGTTTAAAAATATTATGTGTATACATAGACCCCACTCAAAGCTCATCACATGGCATGAAGGTGCAACATGGGATGGTGCTTAAGGAAAATAACATAAAAACACATAATGCTGAGCTAAATAAATTATAGTAAGAAGGGAATAAGATAAATAAAAGGATAAAATTGAAAACTACATACCATTACTTACTTCAATGTTGTAGTAGAGGATAGAAGTGAGAGAAATGTGAAGGTGTATACTATAAAATAAATTAGGAAAACCTTTAAAATAAGTGAAAAGTTGAATTTTTTGCAAAATATACAAAAAATTTCTACAACATCAGGATTCCAGAACATTTTTCAGTTCAAAAAAAGAGCTAGTAGAAATAAAGTTATGGAAAAACATGAAATATGGTTGAAAATAATTAATAGGGAAATAATTTTTAATAGTAATTTTAGATAGGGTGAAAATTAATTCATTTATTATATTTACTATTCTAAGAAAATATTGCTCTAGGAGACCCGATTTGAGCCTAGAGAATGACCATAGTGAGGAGATGATAGCTATGATGTGAAGGGTGCCTAGAAATCATAATGAGTGTAGATAAAGTAAGTGAAGAATTAATTTCAAAAAAAATATTAATTTTAATTTAAACTAAGTTATATTTATAAAATTAGATGTTAGGCAAAATGTAGATACCAAAAAAAACCCTAAGAAATTTTTTAGGTAGACTAGGGGTAGAATAAAGTACTAGGTAAGAAAATATCAAACCAATAAATGCTTAAGGAATTTATGGTAAATGGTCAAAAATTCATTACAAACTAAGAATATATTCATCCCAATCAACTCAATTTGTTAGGTGAGAAAAATCAAGGTGGGTGACTATATAGCAGTGGGTTGATGTAGTATCACTAGGGGGTGGCCAACTACATAACATAGGGTTGATCCATTTATAAAGTGATAAATGGATGACATATTACGTTATGACTGATGTAGTACATAATATGTGGTTGACATATTACCTTTAAAATATTTAAGAATGAATTTTATTATTACGACATTGAGATCTAATACAGTCTTTATTGTTTGATATTTTATAGAGGGGATGAATATTGTGGCACTTGGTAGATGTATCCAATCTACCAAATTTGTTAGAGTGTTTATCTAAAATGGATTTAGCTTGATTGGTTGCCTTGGGGTTTTAATTTATCATGTATATGAGGTAGATCCAACTAAGTCTTAATTTTATTGTCCTATTCCTAAGAGCATGGGAGTGGTTGACCAATACTTTCTGATGGGAGGTGGAGGGGGACACTATATAGGTGGGCATCACCTTGGATGATATCAATGCCTTTCTTTGAATTTTTATCATCATAACTTTGGTGATATATGATATATCAGAGGTAGAGGATAAGAGATGAACCCTAGCATAATGGGAATGGGCTTAGATAAGATATATCATGATTTATGTGTTAGCTTGTTTAATGATTATATCTCAGCCATTTTAGATGTTTAGAAGGCCTTGATAAGAATTGTGACAACATGAATGTTTTTTCATAATTTAAATGGGAAGGTACCACTTTATGTGATAGCCTTATGATAGTCTATCCTAGAATAAGGTGCATTGTATGATTTTGGTTCTATCATTTAGGTATAGCTCATGTACGATATGTATGAGATGTTAAATTAAGGTTAAATATGATAAGCCCCATTATTTTGGTAAGTACGTAGATCTATGAGATATTCCCTATGTATTGGCTAGTTAGGTTACCCCATATGGTTGATGATAGGTTACCTAAGGTTATATAGTGGAGGCACAAACAACCATGTAACATGTGTCATGCCCCATGTTCAAACTATGTAGACTGTGACATGAGGGCAAATAGTGTGAAAACCTTACACCAACATTGCATCTATATGGCCATCTTGGGTGACTATTGTGACTAGTTTGGCATGTGTTTAAACCATAGGCCACTATACATGAGGGGTGGAGCCACATCTAATAGCTCATGTTCTCAGGTAATTGGGCCTACCACATCTAGTAGTGGCTTCATATTTGGAATGGCATGATAGAGAGACAAGACAAAGAGGAGTAGGGGTACCGATGAGATACCTATGATTAGGCCTTGATGGGTAAGACCATAGATAGGGTAGGTGTATCAAAAATAAGTGGTAAGGCTTAGTGATGAGGATGTTATACATGTATATGATATAGGTGAGGATGTAGGAGTCAAGCCATAATATGGGAAATAATGGTTGCCTCAAGTTCATCAGAGATAGAGGCACCATCAATGAGCAGAGACACAGGTGTAAGCAGTCACATAAGGTAATACTAGAGTAGCTTTAGGACATAGTTGATCGATAGAGAAGCCACTAAAGAGGGGATTATGATGGGCTCAAGTGGTGATTCTTAGTTTTACACTTGTGCAAAGGTATCCAATAAGGGAGGTGCTCGATGGGTGAGAAGACAGGAAGACCGTGGTCAGTGATACTAGCACTAGTGAGAAATTTTTTGGTTTGTTTAAGTTTTTGACATAGATCACTAATTGCATTGCCATGTATGTATTTACTAATAGATAAATGGATTAGAATATATATGTGTTTGTGTGTGTGTGTGTGTGTGTGTGTGTGTGTGTGTGTGTGTTTGGATTTAATGTTAAGCATGGGATATACTGAGAGGGGGGGTGAATCAGTATATCATATATCTTATAAAACTTGCCCTTAATCAAAAATCCACTTAACCAAACATTCAAGATATGCAATAAAACTGAAATAATAAACACCACACACGATAGAGAGAGACACTAGATATAACGTGGAAACCCAATTTGGGAAAAACCATGGAGAACAATCTCAAGTATATGAATGAGCACCAACTCAAACAATATTCACAAGCACCAACTTGGAAGGAGCACCAACCCCTTTACTAAGCACCAACACAGCAATAATTCATGAGCACCAACCCATAGGAGCACCAACCCCTTTGTTGAGCACAAACACAGCAACAATTCATGAGCACCAACCCACAGGAGCACCAACCCCTTTGTTGAGCACCAACACAGCAACAATTCATGAGCACCAACCCATGGGATCACCAACCCCTTTATGTATACCACACAACTATCTCTCAATGTTGTTATCTCAACAAATGATAGTTCATTACAATATCTCTTTCCTCTCTCTCACCTTTACTCTTATAAGCTAGATATAACAAATACAAATCATATTCTCAAATTTTCTTCTAAGCTAGATATTTCTATCTTAAATCAAACTCTTTCTATCATGTTACAAATGGCTTCTCAAGCCTTTATTTATAGGTTTCCAAATGACATTTGGCCTTCCCCCTTTGTGACCCTTTAATCCTCATGGAAAATGGCACCAAACTTGTATGACCCTTCATATCCTTGCCTTTGAAAAGTCATATGGTGACCCTTCATGAGAAAAAATATCCTTCCCTCTTTTGTCCTTATCTTGGTGACTTTTCATATTCCTCAAAGTGTCCCTTCATGAGAAATTGTGCCTTTCCTCTTTTGTCTTCACTTGGTGACTCTTGGAATTCCCCAAGATGACTATTCATGGGAAAATCCATCCCATCCTTCTTTTGTCTTTACCTCATGACTCTTTGACTTCTCCATGGGCCCTTATTTTGTCTCATATGCAACCAAAAATATATTCATTAATATTAAATAAATATTAACACACATTAGCCAAGATATAACTATTATAAACATCATTAAATGCAATGGGGCCTTTATCACCAATAATGCTAGACCTTTGACATCAATGACAATATTTTCAATATTTAATGCATATTTGGTTTTTATTTTGTAGTTACTACATCAAAAGAGATCAGATGGGAGCCATGATTGTGTCCACACACCATGATATCTTAGATGGGGTGATGTCACGTAATGAGCCATCCACCTTGGTTGATCATGTGGTACCATCTACCCCAACTCATGATAATTATTTTAGACTAGTGAGAGAGGTTACTCGATAGTTGAAGGCATGAAGAGATGGTTAATAGCCACCTACATGGGTAGGAGAGGGAGAGGCTTGAGCCTAGAAAGCCTTCTCATAGGAATGAGCTAATCATATGGGGAACACTGTAGAACTTGGATGCATGCAAGCCTAGTTGTCTAACCTATAGGTTCAAATAGATGGCTTGATATCTTGGACTACATCATTATAGTACACCATTTAAAGGGGTCAGTCACAGGCATCCATGGGTAGTATGGTTAGACCATAGGATAGGTATGATGGAGTGGAACCTTAAAGTTATAGCTATTATATATTGTACTTGTATTGTATAAAAATCACGGTATATATATTGATATTGATGTTTCTTGGTCTATGATTTGTACTTGTATGTGGATGGATGTATGGATATATTTCCTTTTTAGAACATGTATTTGACTTTTGTTGTATATGTTATGGGAAATATGTGATGTTTGTTTTATTTTCTAGCATTATGTGATACACATGCATGGTTAAAAATAATATCAAAATTATTTGGAAAAGTACAAATAACCATAAAATGTAATACACACTATATCACGATGAGAGATGTGTAAAAACAAAATATGAATAAATATAAGAAACCAAAGTGGTAAAGTAAAAGGTAAAAAATGTTTTCAAACCATGTAAAAATTAAAACAAATAAAAGTCATATTGTGTCACGTTGGGAAGTATGAAAATTTGTAATAAAATGGAAAACATGTTAAAACTAAATGGTATAAAAATAAACAAATAATAAAGTTAATCAATCATACTAAATCAAGATGGGAAGTATGAAAAGAAAAAGAAAATGTAAGTGTAAATCATATTAATCATATTAATGTAAGCTAGGGAGTATGAGTAATTTAATAAAAATGGTAGTAAATATACAGGTAATCAAAAAATAAGAAGATAAAAGTGAAGTGCTTATGAAGTAAGTATAAAACATACTAAATCAAGATGGGAAGTATGTCAATGATGTGTAAATCATAATGTAACACAAACTATCTCAAATTTGAAACATGTAATTTTATTGTCACTGGGTTATAGTATGAACTGGTTATTGGAATATGATGTGAGGAGGGCCTGGTCCTATCCAAGGTCTTACACTGCAACTCATAAAGGAACACCAATGAGGTGGAGACAAATGTGTAAATAATTTAAAAGATGTTTAAATATGGTAATTTATGAGGAAACCTTGGTCCTATCCATTTTCTTACACTACAACTCACAAGGTGAACACCAATGAGGTGAATGATAATAAGAGTAAAAATAAGGAAATGTTTTATTATGGTAATTTGTGAAGAGAGCCCAATCCTATCCATGGTCTTGCACTGCAAATCATAAAGGAAAACCTTAGAGGGAATGATCAGTTAACAAAACACTATTCTTCAATGGGAAATATCAAGATTTTTGTAATGAAATAAGGAATGTAAAAATCATGACATAGGCATTTATGAGAAAACTTTAGTAAACAAGAGGCATACTAGGTAAAAAGGAGAGACACTAAGAGTCTAGTGACCATCAAAATACAAAATATATCTGATCACAATAAGCACAAAGTTGTATAGGCAAATAGGTGAGATACTAAGACTAACTCATGAAGGTTATAGGAACAAGGAAAGTAAAATGGATCTACCTTCTCACAACATGTTCCCCATCCCTCAGAACCTCTTATAGAGCCATCGATCTAATGTGAATATTGGGTACTTGTGTAAAAAATTAGGTAGCACTTATATATTTTATTTTTTTAGTTCTCTTATCCCAATTTACTAGCCTACCATACCCTAATGGACCTCAGCTCTATCATGAGACCAACTGTGGAGTTTGAGCTTTAATTAGAAATAGGAGATGCATTATGAATCATGTATTTTGGTGTGATTAGGCTTTTAAATTGTATGTTTCCTTTTGAATCATTACCTTTTGTTTAAATGATTTAGCTTTTAGAGCTTTTATGGATTTTATTATTCCTCTTCCATATGAATTTGAAATAACCAACATGCATGATAGAAGTGATGCACATAAATGATATTTATACTTTGGTTTGAAGTAGATTAGATAACTAAAGATATGACTCACTAAACACTTAGGCTTACCTATGAACCAGTATGAAATCTCAAGTTTCAAATGTATGTATGCTTAGTATGTGAAAGGAAAATAGGGGAAGAAAGGAGATCAAAATAGATAGATGTATGGTATTAGTACAATTAGGAGTCTTGTTTGCTAACTGATCATATGGTAGATATATAATGCTAAGGGAATCAAGGTTGTATAACTAGGTCACAATAATAATTATCTGATTTTTGAGTGTAATAAGATAGCAAATAATCATTGTAAAAAAAATAAAAGAATCCATGAAAGAAGTGAAGTCATAAACATAAGTTTGCATTCATGAAATGAATGATAGTAATCCATAAGAAAAGGTGAAAGATAATGAAACCATATAAAAGACATAAAACATAATATAATGATTAATGTAAAATAGATAAGTGAAATCAAATTTGACACATATTAAAGTGCATAAGATATATAAAAATGGATCACACATCCAATCTAAATCATAAAATAGAACAATGTGAAATAACACCATGTTGTGTTCATAAATACTGATATATTTAACCATAAATATTATCCATAACATCCAAAACATCTCTATTAAGGTGATTCTGATGTTAGACAGAGTCTTATTGATCTTCATGGAAATTTGTGCAAAGACTTCCTTATATATCATCTCAGCTAAAAAGGTATGTGTATTTGATGAAGATTAATGTTCATGTTGTATCTTTTGATTAGGATACTTAAGGTGAGGAATGTATGCCTTAGTGGGAATAGCATATGTGGAGTTATAAGGACATGCAACTTGTTGAGAAGGAGGAACCTTCTTATGTGGGTGACCTATAAAAGGAGGAATAACTGGTGTTAGTGTGAACTATAGGAAATCATGAAGATATTGGTGGAGCACTTGGCATCGATCAGTATGATGTGTACCACACTAGTTTAAAAGATAGTATATTTTCCTATATTTAGGGATATAATTTGGTAATAACTTGGGAATATGTATGGCATTATTTGTGAGTTGAGCACTGGCTAGGTGCAATATGTCAACATACTACCTAAGTTTTTGGTAGTGGGTATAAGAGTGGTAATTTATATCATGAAAGCAATAAATATGTCTATTAGTAGACTGTGTGGGTCTACTAGATAAAGGGCTAGAAGGAGAATCCTAGAGAAGCTTATATAAATGGTGATATTTATTCTAATGACCAACAAATTTATGAATATCATAATAAGGTTGATCTACCCATTGTGTAAGTAAGGGATCAAACTATGTAAGGGAAGAAGGCCATCACTAAGAAAGGGTGGGGCTAGATCAAAAACTAAACTAGGTTCATCAATAGGTAATGATGGTTATAAAATGGGTCTAAGCATAGTGGCTAGCATCTCTAGAGGAAGCAGACTACAAAAGACATGGTATATGGAAAAATGATATAGTCCTATCATGACATGATATATGATCATACTCTTAATGGGATCTGTTGTGAATGGATGTGTACCATGTGAGTGTTCCATCTTTACCATGTGAACAATAGTGGAAAAATTAGTATTAGGTTTTATAAAGGAAGGAACACTAAAAAAATAATGAAAAGACTAAAATAAAGAAGATCGATATTGAATAACTTTAGTGTTTATTGTTTTGATGAATCTGACTAAAAATGGGTCATATAAAGCATAACCATCATCATAGTTCAGTGTATGCAAGTTGATAGTACATGTAGGAATGACTTTGTCATCAAAGGAAGCATGATGAATGGAGTGTCTGGTTCTGGTTAAGATAATTGGTGTGTCATTGGAAGGTAGCTTATAGGATCAAGGTTGAATATAAGGAGGAATTTGGGTGATGATGTGAGTGGAAAGATGGGAGTTATTGATCTTGAGGATTAGCTTATCTATATCATAATCATTGGAGTCTAAGAGGCTAGGTGGAATATTCCAAAATAATTTGAGGTCACCATTATAACCTTGAGTGGAGTTGATTAGATAGTTGAAGAGTTAGGATTCCAAAAATGGGACACTAAGTTTTAAAGGGTGGGTATTTTAAAGACATCACATTCTTTGAATTTTTTAAAAGTCTAAGGGTTCATGTCCCCTTGAATCTTGTAGATAGATCTATTATGATATAATTTGACACATTGGCATGAAAATTAGGTAATTATTCTCATATGATGAGTCCAAAGTTGACTGAGTAAGATGGTGTAAGGTAGTGGAAATTAAAATATCATAACTTTCACATGGATGGTAAAAAGAAGAATAATAATAGGAAACCAAACACAACCTAAAGGAGGCATTTGCCTTTTGTCATAGCCTTGACATGTACTACATATAGATTTAAGGTTGCATTTAGGATATCTAAGTGTCTTAATGAAGTCAAGAGAGGAAACAGAAGTGCCTAAACCTTTATCAATTAAAGCATGCTTAACTTGGATATCAATGATTTAGATACTAGTAAATAGAAGAGTATCATCTGCATGAAGCAGTATCTCATTGAGAGTCATGGACACGATAGGGAACTTAAGTGAGAGAGAAATGTCCAATGTTTCATCAAACATGAATGGGCATCTCTTCACATTGTTAAAGTATACTATCTTCATATCCAAATAAGGTAGCTTGCATCCTACAAGAGGAGGATTAGGGATGTTTATTTTGAAAAATAATTACATTAGGTAGTTTCAATGATAGGGAGAGGTTCTCATTAGTTCTAAGAAAGGTATTTGAAATGGGAGATTAGATAGTTATGCATAGCATCCCATTCATCATAATCCATGAGAATATTATTAAATATATGTGCATAGTGTTACAAGAGCTCCTAAGAAGGAGGGTTGGAGGTAAAACTAAAGTTTTGTAGATAAGGTATGGTTGGTTTAGGTTGATTACAGGTGGGTTTAGTTACTTTATGTGATGTGGTGGTTGATTGAAGTATTTCTTGTGATTGGGTAGAAGAAATACTATTGTAAGTTTAGGGAATGTTTTCTTGTGGTGTGGATGTTGGGGAAAGATAAAAAATGGTATGAGAGGTATAATTAAGTTATGTTGTTGACATTAGTGCTTATATGGGTATCGATTCCTCTTTCCTTAATTCTATGAGGTGGATGGGGAAGTGTCTTGAATGCCATAGAATGGTAGAGAGGTGTGATATGTAGGTGTTAGATTTGAGTCAATAAAAGTAACTAATCTTCTCATGTTAGTCATACTAAACATGTTTTCATCATTGGTGGTAAGGTCTATAAGGCTTTCAATGTTATTAGTAGTAAGAGTAGTTTGTTTGATTTTATCTTGGTGGTTATGAAGGGGATCTTTATAGATAACGAGATGAGCATTAGCTTGGTTTAAATCTTGGTTTTTATTTTTTGTTTCATTATCTTTAAAATTTATGTCATAATATTATTATTTGATTTCAAATAAGGGTTTCATGATAAAATTTAAGACCAAGAAGAAAATACATAACAAGATTTCTTAGTTGTCTACAAGTCTCATGATAATGGCCCTAACTTATATGAAACCAACATACTTTGTTTAGATCATACCATGATTTCATAAGGTGAGTGAGATCAATATCTCATGGTAGAGATCTTGGGAGACATTTTTGAAGTTCTGCTAGGGATAAAGGTTTATGCACATTAGTTTGGTTGTGTTGAGAAAATGTGGGAGTAAGAGTGTTATTATTAGGGGAGAATGCTCCACGGCATTGTTTGGAACAAAATCTTAAATGGTATATATAGTGTCATAAGTGTTGGTAACACCATCATTTATTTTTATGAGCAAGCAAGTGCCTATTGTAGGTTGGGGTGGTTCAAATTGACTCATGAGTAAATCTTGTCATTTGGCTTGGTTAAGAGTTTCTTCCAAGGATTTTAGAGAGAGAGTCCTAACATAATATTATAATTTGGGGTGTAGATCATTTATGATTAGGTGGAAGAGGTTTTCATTTGATATATTATTCAAACATTTTTTAGACAATTTTTTCTATCATTTGATGAAAGCATGTGTCATTTTAATTTTGATTTATCTGCAAAGCTTATGTTGTTTCAATTTCAATTTGTTTATAATTTATAAAATGGGCTAAGTTATTTTTGAGAAGATCACTAGTTTAGAATTCTTGGACTAGTATGTTGACCAAGTCTTGCAGGATAGTGATAAATTGGGTTGTTAATGGATTTTACCAATTTAAAGCATCTCCTAAGAGTGTTTTAGCTAATATTTTGGTAGTAGTGAAGGTATTAAGCTTAACCTAGTCTTTTTAAAGGTTACCAAATGTTTTAAAATGTAAGGTGGGATTGGTAGATCTATTACAGGTGATGGTGGATATGATACCTCCTATATCAATGTTAGTAATTTAAGGTACTAAATTTTCATTTTATAGATGTTTGATGGTTTTATTGATGAGTGGTGGTTGTGGGATAAGGTTACCATGGGAATCCATAGGGGTGGGGGGCACTCAGATTTTGCACTCCCCATGAAACCTAGTGAGGTTGGTTTTGGAGATGAATGATATGATTTTTCATCTACATCATCTAATTTCCATTATTGGTTTGAATATTATGCATTTGATTAATAATTTTTAAGATAAGTTGATTAGTTTGAGCAGCATTTTAACTAGTGCATCCAACATGTGATGCATTAATATTATGAGAAGTATTAGGAGCTTGTGATGCATTATGAGTGTGTGATGAAGTAGTGGCATGTACCACACTAGTGGCATGAGTATCATTCATATCAAAAAAAATCATTGGTATTATGGTTAAGTATGTGGGTGTTGTAAAGAGGCCCAACAGAAGTTGAATATACCATTGATGCAAGTGCATCAAGCAACTTATGTACATTTTTGGTCATATGAAATTATTTTTGGTATCTTCATCTCATGTAAGGGAAGTGAGTATTTATAATGGTCATTAGGAGTCTTAGTGTGGAGTTTATTGGCCTAAGGAACTTTTCCCACCAAAACCTTAGTTTGAAAATTTTGAATAGAGTATGTTTAAGAGCATTATAAGTAGTTGTCAAGAATTGTAATGTTTTCAAATGTTTCTTTATGGGTATTAATGAGTCTAGATGGGTCTATTAGGGTGTTTCAAGTATAATTCATGTGGGATATATCATAAATCAAGATTTTGAATGCAATGGTCATGGGAGTTAGTTACCAAGAGGGAGTAGTTAGTTACAAAGTAGTTTCTTCTACATGAATGAGTTTTTGGACTGAATAAGTTTGTTAGTCAAATAAAAGGAGTCAATAGGAAGTTATAGGAAATAGATGTGAAGTTTTTGTAGAGGCAGAGGTATGGAGGGTAGGATAATGGAGAGAATACATTGAAAAAGAAAACTCTGTACTCTATCCATTGGGACAGTGGTGTGTAAATAAAAAGGATTTAAATAAACAATAGCAAGTTTGAGACATAATTTTGTGTTTTAAAATAATTTATAATTATAAAAGAAGAATGAAGAGTCTTTGAATATTTGAGAATTTTGTTTTTTAGAGGCTTAAGAATGTAATGTTGCAAGATTGAGTGATAATCCTAAGTAATTTCATCAAAACCTACAATCTAATGACTGTAAAACCTTCTAAAATGAAATGTGTGCATATCTAAATGGTCATCAAGGTGATATTGAATAGATTACATAACCTTTCATATGTTTATGTTTCTATTTGAGCATAACGGAAATAGGGGCCCTGAGTAATGAAGATTAAGCCTTTGTCTACAAAGATCAATCAATGCATCTTTTGGAGTACTTGAGGAGTGAGATTTTAAAGATTAAATAAAATTTGAAACAATGACATGACATTATCAATCCTTTAAGTAAGATTCAAAACCAAGGGTAAGTGGTAAAAGTGTATAAACCCTATTATAGGTTGAACATAAGTAGGACTGTGTCTAGGAAGTAGTTGAAAGTTTGAATAATAAAGAACTTGAAGTGCTTTGTAGCCTAAATACAATGGATAAATATATCTTGAAGTTATTACAACCTTGGAGGATCCCTTAAATACATTTTTTAAGTCTAAATGCTCTCAAAACTTTGCAATGTTTAGATAAAGGTAGACTATGATATTAAAATCACTATGAAAGTCATGATTAGAAGGTGTTAAAGGATATTTCGAGGGATTTTAAGTGTTAAGAAGATGTATATAAACTATATAGAGCTTATTCAAGTTTTTATAGGTCATGACAATCTCACAAGAATAGGAAAACCATTTTAAATCCCTCTCAGGCATACATGGGTCACAAGAAACCCTAACACAAGGCTAAAATCAAAAAGTTGCATAAACTGAGTTTGAACAATCAAAAATATCTAAAACTTTGGTATTATGAAGGTGTTTAGAATGTAGGAGATTATGGAGTTTTTAAACTAGTATGGAAATGTACGGAGGAGATATGGATGATGGTGTTGTAAGTAGTGGTCTTTAGACCTAGTGAGGGCTAATTTCATAGAGAGAGAGGCTATAAAGACCCTTAAGAGGATAATTAATGAATTAAACTTTTTAGAGGCCTCAAATGTGATAAAGGGTATCTAAAATTAACCTTAGTTTCTTAATATTCTATTGTGTCAGTCCATACTAGCTAGAAAACCCAAAAAAGGGCTACAAGCTGATATACTAAAATGTGGGTTTGAAAAGTGAAGTAGGTTTGAGAGGTTTTGGGAAAGTGTGACAGTGAAATCAAAGGGTATTAGGAGTGAATTATAAGATATAAAGGAAGATTTTAAGTGACAGAGGTTCTAAATAAATATTGAAAGCATACAATTAATCCTTATGAAGGTGAATTGAGGTTCTTAAGTGATGTAAGAGAATCTTTAAACACCTTCATGGAAGACATGGACAAGTGGAAATCATCCTTTTCACAAGCATGAAAAGTTATAATCATGTTTGGATTCAAATTCAAATTCTTGATTCCCTCCAAAATGTTATCATAAGAAGGTTCCAAACCTTTCCCTTGGAGGAGTAAATGTAATTATGAAAATTGTAAAAAAATTTAGAAAAAGTAAAAAGAGTGAAAAAGGTGAAAGTATTTGAGAGAGAATCCTACGTTATAATCTAATATTGGCATAAAGAGAAAATAAGGGGGAGTGTTTGAGATCTCCCAACCATAGGAAGTTTGTTAGAAAATCTTTCACATTTAGCATATTGGTTAGCAAATCTTGTTTGTTTATTTTTGAGCCCAAGTTGGCCATAGGTGAGAGAGAAAGGAGTTTAATATAAAAGAGTGTTATATGTATATTGTAAAAATTAATCTTGAGGGAGAAGAGGTAGTGTATGTAAGAGAATTCATGGGACTGTATATATGTATAAGGAGCTTTGATAAGTAATAGAAGGATTGGTTAGTTTGTAAGTTATATTCTTTTTATTTATAGTATTCTTATTTTACAGCTTTGAATTTTGGTTTTATATAAAAGTGACTATGAATTTTAATAGTTAGCATAATTCATTAAATATCTCCTCACCATAGTCATGGAAAGCTTAGAAGAGTTTCCTATCTCTAAAAGTTAACTAGATACGTTGTAATCCATATTCAATTTCCACCTAGAGGAATTTGGATTGGTATTTTAAAGACCAATATACCATTTGATGTTATTAAAATTCAAATTCACTCAGCAAAACTCTACGCATAGGTGTATTATCAAGTGGGTCAATGGTCTTGCCAATATAGAAAGTTGTTCTATGTGAGACTCTATCAGGGTTATAAAGGAGAATAATGATTGTTTTGTTGATTACGTATTGATCTATAATGGATCTCAAAACTAAGACAAGGATTATAATTAACCCCTCAAGTGTTTTATATCTTGTAGAAGGATCGAATAGTAAAAAATGACTCCACTGTAGATATGAATTGATTTTTTTATAAACAAATAGGAATTTAATAGTTCATATATGGCTGATAATATATTAGCGATTTGGGAAAAATATATTTGGGATGCACATGTTTGAGTGGTTGTGTTGGAAAGAGCATATACATATTTAAATGTGACTCTGGTAAGTTTCTATAAGTCAAGTGGTATAATTAAATCAGATAAAATGTGGTTTCTATAGTGTACATTGATCCAAAGTTATAAAATGGATTATTATCAATTTGTCATAAGGAATTGACCATAGAATTAAGGGAAGATTTGTAATTAAATTTTTTCAATTATTATATGAGAAACTATTTACAATTGTATGGATAGAATGCATGGTATTAAGTAGAGTCGATGGGATCAATGCATAGGTATTGGGTAGGTGGAATTATCAATTCATTTGGTGGTGGAGGAGAACAAAAAGTTCCCTCTCAAGTTTATAGGTCTGTCAACTATAGTTAATTTTTATTAAATGTTTAAATGTGAATGAAATATAGTTGTAGTATCTAGGAAGACTCTGATCTAATATCACTAATATGTGAAAGTCATCGATTCCTCTCAAGTGGTACAAGTGTAGATAGTTAAGACATATTAAGACATTTGAGGATTTTGGGCCTAGCGAATGCAAGGATTGAAATCATGTAAAAATAATGTTATTGCAGGCTTCAATAGATAAGTGTTCAACATTGGGAGGAAATTAATGCACCATCAAATTAGTTAGAAATCTATTTTGAATGGTATTCATTTCTTAACTTATTTGTATAGTCAAGAGTGAACTTGAATTATAGATAATTGAATAAATAAGGAGGGATGCTAGTTCTAATGGAGATCACTAAAATATGATAAACGAGTTCTTTATAATAGAAATAAATAGGTGAATTAATTCTTTTTTAAGAATGAAGATTCATAAGGGAGAGTATGGATAAAATTCAGTACACATTTTAAGTATAAATAATTAGTGATCTCAGTTGTAAAAAGGCCATCAATTTTGGTATTAGAGCTTGAAGCTCTTGGGAAGTTGGTAATTGATGGTGATTACTAATGAGTTGTTAAAGGATTTGGAAAAAGGAGCAATATAATAAAGGACCAAAAGACTATGGTGAAAAAGACCTAGGTGAGATTTAAGAAATCCTCAAAGACCAGGCAAGGAGAAAGGCTTGGGTGAGACAAGTGTACCAATAGACTAAGGCTCAGAAGAAATAGCCAAGGTGTAAAATACTTGGGTGAAGATCTCATAGATGGAGATATTGCTGGGAAGAATGCATAGCAGTAGAGTACATGAGAGTACTAAGGAGAAAGCAAACATCTAAAAGAAGAAAGGTATGACTAGTAGTGAAATTGATAAAGATATTATTAATTTAAAGAGATATTTAGCTAAATTTATAGATAAATATGAGTCTTGTGTGTAGTTGAATAGGTAGACACGGGTATGGCCAATCAAGAAGAGGTTGAAATGGCCAATAGATCTCCTAATGAAGAGGAGAAGAAGGCAAAAGTAGATTTCCAAGAAGAGTGAAGCCCATAGAGGTAAGAGTATGAACAATTTTCCAAGTAAGCAACAAGAGGAAGAAGAAGTTGTGAAAAAGTCTCTAATTTAGGAAAACAAGAGAGGAGAAGAAAGAGAATATGAAGTACCAGGAGGAGCACTTGAGAAGATGGGAGTGTTAGTGAAGAGAACATTCATAGGGACCTTGTGGTCTCTTGATTTTATATCTAATGTTGTCTTTGAATGGGTAATTACAGGTATGAGTAGCCTTATGAAGGTCAAGAGAAAGGCCTTGAAGAGTGAGAATATTTGTGCAAGAAGAGACACAAAGCATACAAGTGAATGTGTAAGAAAGAAAGAAGAGTTTGTTATTGTTGATAAGGAAGAAGGAATGCATTGGTTAATGCATGAGGAAGGTGTTGAGTAGTCCACATAAGCAAGAGAAGAGAAGGAAGATAAAGATGACTTTCATGATGTCATGTAATACCAAGAATAGGAAAGAGAATATCCATACACAAACGAAGAGAAAGATTGCTCCATAGATCAAGATATCAATGAGGTAAATGAGTGTTTAGGATTTGATTATGATTTCTCATATGAAGAGAAGGTTGTTGATGTACAGGTAGATAGAGAGAAAATAAAAGTACATCCATTGAAAAAAGCTCAAGGACATGGATATGTAATTCCTAAATGGTAGAAGAATCAAACTCCCAAGCAATAAGAAGTGTTGGAACAAGAACATTCTTACAGGATGCCTAAATGGCTTGAGAAGACAAATGATAAGAGAAAGAAGCAAGTATGGGTACCTAAGAATGCAAAGAGTGAAGAAGTATGTGAAGAGGAGCTTGAACAAAATAGTCCATGGAGGAGAATGGAAGCTGATACAAGTATCCAAGAGAATGAAGATGAGATGGTGAGTATGGAATAAGCATTCCATGAAGACAAGAGGTTTGTGAAGTATACCAAATAAATGAAAGGTAAACAAATTATTTATGATGATGTTTTTAAATCATTTAATGATCTCTTTATGGAAAAAGATGAATGGAAAATGGATATGAGGACTAATATGTAGCATAGAGAGAGTTATAATTGGATGTATGATGATGAGGAAAGGGATGAGCATGTAAAAAAGCAATTCCCCATTGAGAGCAAAGGACAAACAATTTGGTTTCAAGAAAAGATTGAAAAGACCAAGGAGACAAAAGGTAATGATGTTTCAATTGTATTTGATAAGTATATTGATGAAGGAGTTTCTTTGTATGAAGACAAGCCAAGAAAGGATGAGATGAAGGGTAAAGGACAAGCAAACCTCAAGAATAATGAGCCAAGTTTGATGAAGATAATGGTGAGATAGATGATTTCTCACTAAAGCAGGAATTGAAAATGTTGGAGGAGATCTTTATTTATTCAAGAGAATTGTCTAGAGGTACAAACCATGGTGAGAACACCATTGGTGAGAATGAAGTAATAAAAAATCAAACCCAAGAGACAAAGGTAGTTTTGATCAAAGAACAAGAGAGTGGAGTTAGCTAAGAGGCTTCATGGCCTCAAGATTTTGATTCTAAGGTGGCCTTTGATGTTTTTTATGTAGTTTTTGAAGAGATGGAGATGAATGAAGTCCATAGATCAATGCAAAAGCTCTTGAAACAAGATGATCAAGAAGATCTTGAAGGCATGTATGAAGTAGAAGGATGGAGATGGGACATGATAGCTGAGAAAGATATAAGGGGAAGAACATACCAGAAGAGAAAGAGAATCAAGATGAAAGGCAAAGACTATCAAAGAAAAACACAAGAATTGATAATAAGACCTTGGGATCCAAGCATACAAGTGAATACTAAGGCATGGAAGAAGCATTTCATTTGAACTAAGGTTTAAATTATTTCAACAGGGAGAGTATGATGTAGGATCATCTTTAAACATCTTCATGGAAGACATGGACAAGTGGAAATCATCCTTTTCACAAGCATAAAAAGTTTTAATCATGTTTGTATTCAAATTCAAATTCTTGATTCCCTCCAAAATGTTGTCTTAAGAAGGTTCCAAATGAAAAATGTAAAAAAATTAAAAAAATTAAAAAGAGTGAAAAAGGTGAAAGTAGTTGAGAGATAATCCTACGTTGGAAGCCAATATTGGCATAAAGAGCAAATAAGTGGGAGTGGTTGAGATCTCCCAACCATAGGAAGTTTGTTAGAAAATCTTTCACATTTATCATATTGGTTAGAAAATCTTGTTTGTTTGTTTTTGAGCCCAAGTTGGCCGTAGGTGAGAGAGAAAGGAGTTTACTCTGAAAGAGTGTTATATGTATATTGTAAAAATTCATCTTGAGGGACAAGACACAGTGTATGTAAGAGAATTCATGGGACTGTATATATGTATAAAGAGCTTTGATAAGTAATAGAAGGATTGGTTAGTTTGTGAGGTATATTCTTTATTGTTTATAGTATTCTTGTTTTACAACTTTGAATTCTAGTTTTATATAAAAGTGACTATGCATTTTATCAATCAGCATAATTCATTGAATATATCCTCACCATAGTCATGGAAAGCTCAAAAGAGTTGTCTATCTCCAAAAGTTGACCAAATACATTGCAATCCATATTCGATTTCCACCTAGATGAATTTGGATTGGTCTTTTAAAGACCAATATACCATTTGATGTTATTAGAATATAAATTCACTCAGCAAAACTTTATGTAGAGGTGTATTATCAAGTGGGTCAATGGTCTTGCCAATATAGAAAGTTGCTCCATGCTAGAGTCCATCAGGGTTATAAAGGAGAATAAGGATTCCTTTATTGATTATGCACTGATTTGTAGTGGATCTCAAAACTGAGACAAGGATTAGAATTAATCCCTCAAGTGTTTTGTATCATGTAGATGGATCGAATAGTAAAAAAGAATGACTCCACTTTAGATGTGAATCAATTTGTTTATAAATAAATAAGAATTGAATAGTTCATATATGGCTAATAATATATTGGTGAATTGGGAAAAGGATTAGAATTAATCCCTCTCAAAAATGAGACAAGGATTAGAATTAATCCCTCAAGTGTTTTGTATCATATAGAAGGATCGAATAGTAAAAAAGAATGACTTCACTTTAGATGTGAATCAATTTGTTTATAAACAAATAGGAATTGAATAGTTCATATATGGTTGATAATATATTGATAATAGTTTATAAACAAATAGGACTTTATATATGTATAAAGAGCTTTGATAAGTAATAAAAGGATTGGTTATTTTGTGAGGTATATTCTTTATTCTTTATAGTATTCTTGTTTTACAACTTTGAATTCTAGTTTTATATAAAAGTGACTATGCATTTTATCAATTAGCATAATTCATTGAATATATCCTCACCATAGTCATGGAAAGCTCAGAAGAGTTGCCTATCTCCAAAATTTGACTAAATACATTGCAATCCATATTCAATTTCCACCTAGATGAATTTGGATTGGTCTTTTAAAGACAAATATACCATTTGATGTTATTAAAATCTAAATTCACTCAGTAAAACTCTATGTAGAGGTGTATTATCAAGTGGGTCAATGGTCTTGCCAATATAGAAAGTTGTTCCATGCAAGAGTCCATCAGGGTTATAAAGGAGAATAATGATTCTTTTATTGATTAATGAGCCAAGTTTGATGATTATTCTCCTTTATAGACAAGGATTAGAATTAATCCCTCTCAAAATTGAGAAAAGGATTAGAATTAATCCCTCAAGTGTTTTGTATCATGTAGAAGAATCAAATAGTAAAAAAGACTGACTCAACTTTAGATGTGAATCAATTTGTTTATAAACAAATAAGAATTAAATAGTTCATATATGGTTGATAATATATTGGTGATGTGGGAAAAATAGATCTGGGATGCACTTGTTTGTGAAATTGTGTTGGAAAGGGCATATACAGATTTAAATGTGACTCTGGTAAGTTTTTGTGAGTCAAGTGGTATAATTAAATCAGATAACATATGGTTTCCATAGTGTACATAGATCTAGAGTATAAAATGGATTATTACTAGTTTGTCATAAGGAAGTCACCATAGAATTAAGGGAAGACTTGTAATTAAATTGTTTCAATTATTATATGAGAAATTATTTACAATTGCATGGATAGAATGCATGGTATTAAGTAGAGTTGATGGGATCAATGCATAGGTACTAGGCAGGTGGAATTATCAACTCATTTGATAGTGGAGGAGAATGAAAAGTTCCCTCTCAAGTCTAGAGGTTTGTCAACTATAGTTAGTTTCTATTAAATGTTGAAATGTGAATGAAATCTAGTTGTAGTATCCAGGTAGACTCTAATCTCATATCACTAATATTTGAAAGTTGTTGATTCCTCTTGGGTGGTATAGGTTTAGATAGTTAAGAGATATTAATACATTTGAGGATTTTGGGCCTAGCAGATGCAAGGATTGAAATCATGTAAAGATAATGTTATTGCAGGCTTTAATAGATAAGTGTTCAGCATTGGAAGGAAATTAATGCACCATCAAATCAATTAGAAATCTATTTTGAATGGTATTCATTTCTTAACTTATTTTTATAGTCAGAGTGAACTTGAATTATAGATAATTATACAAATAAGGAGGGATGTTAGTTCTAATAGAGATCACTAAAATATAATAAATGAGTTCTTTATAATAAAAATAAATAGGTGAATAGATTATTTTTTAAGAATGAAGATTCATAAGGGAGAGTATGGATTAAAATTAGGTATGGATTTTAAAGTATAAATATTTAGTGATCTCAGTTGTAAGAAGGCCATCATACAGGTAGAGAAAGTGCAGTCAAAGAGTCTAGACATGAAGATCATAAGAGAGGTTAACATCAAACTAATAGTGAGTTTTGACCAAAGAAGGGAAGACTGAGTAAATTGAAGGCTTAAGTATTATTAGTAGTTATTAGAGATTGCATTAGAGAAGATAATGTATCAGGTCTCTCCATCATTTGGTATTAAATAAGTAGATCATTGGGACAAGAATCAATAAGGTTAGCATACATAAAAGGTACATGTGTCATTTTATTTTCATTTAATGTTTTGATTTTTTGATGAGATGTATTAAAGTTTGAGTGTTGTAGAGAAGCTCATGAGAGATATCTCATAGGTGATCTTGAGGAGAGAAGAGTCTCCTAGATAAAGGACAAGAGTGAATGACCCAAGTGATGTCATAGTGAATGAGATAGACCTAGTGAGAGGTCAAGATGTGGCAAGTGAGTGAAGGCTTATCAAAGAGAGGTATAGATCTAGATGAGACCCAAGAGTTGATATACATCTTCAAGGAGATGAGGAAAGAAAGAGAAAAGAGAAAATAGGGCATAGTTGATGAGAGAAGCTACCACAAGGAGAAGAATAGATTAGAAATGGAGAAAGAGATGGTAGAGGTGAGGCAACAGTTGGATGATCTACTAGTCAAGATAGAGAAAATAAGAGAAATGGAAAACCCATACTCTAAATGGGTGATGAGGAAGAAGCCACTCAAATAGCCAATCAAACTATTGGGTAAGAGAAGAAGGATGTAGGCTGTGAGAGAGGAAAGAGAACAAAAGAGGTTGATTTATAAGTAAATCAAGATAGAGATGCATAAGCTTTATTTGAGTGGGAAGTATAGAGAAAAAATGGGTTAACTGCACCTTGAAAATAATGTGATGCATTTGAGTGAGTAGAAAGAAGATGGTTACAGCCAACTATGTGATGGGAATAATGAAGAAAGAAGATATCAGTTTGAAAGCCTCATTGAAGGCTTGGATAAGGAGCTACAAACACATGAAGAATGTATGCAATCTGATTCTCTATTTATTTATGATAATGTTGATCAATTGAAGAGAGAAATAGAATCCATATAGAGAGCATTACATGATTAAGTGGTGGATAATTAAGATCAAGTGCAGGTAGCAGTAGATGAAGACCTCATGGAGGAGGACACAAAGCATGAAGAAGAAGGATTGTTGGAAATAGTATAGTAGCTTAAAGTAGATAAGCATAACATTAACATTATTTTTGTTGAAAACATGTAGGTGATGACAAGTTAAGGAGAAAGCATAGTTGCATTAGCAATGTTTGGGAGCATGATCAGCCCATATGCAAGAGGTAAAGGAGCAAGATAAAGTGCACATCAAGTTCAAGATGAGACAAACAAGCAAAGTAAAAAGACAAGCAGGATAATTTATGATAGAGGGAAGCATGAGAGTGAAGAGAAGTAGCAAAATGCAAAGATGATCCAAGGAACCTAAACTAGAAGACAAGGAAGAAGAAGCATGTAGTAGTTCATTGGAGTTTCATTTCTCCCTTCCCTGAGAATATGATGTAGGGGAATCAAGTAAATTATGTACATTTTTTGTCATATGCAATATTTTTTGTCTCTTATCAACTCATGGAAGGGAAGTGAGTCTTTATAATGGTCATTAGGAGTCTTATTGTGGAGGTTCTTGGCCTAAGGAACTTTTCCCTCCAAAACCTTAGTTTTAAGTATGTTTAAGAGCATTATAAGTAGTTGTCAAGAATTTTATTGTTGTTAAATGATGTTGTATGGGTTCCAATGAGTCTATATGGTTCTATTAGGGTACTTCACATACAAGGCATGTGGAAAATAGCACAAATCAATATTTTGAATGTAATGGTCATATGGGAGTTAGTTACCAAGAGGGAGTAGTTAGTTAGAAAGTAGTTTCTTCTACATGAAAAAATTTTTGGATTGGATAAGTTTGTTAGTCAGGTATACGGAGTCAGTAGGAAGTTAGGGGAGATATTTGTGAAGGTTTTGTAGAGGTAGAGGTATGAAGGGAAGGATAATGGAGAGAAGACATTCAAAAAGAAAACTCTATACTTTGTCCATTGGGACAGTGGTGTGTAAATAGAAAGGAATTGAATAAACAATAACAAGTTTGACACATATAATTATGTGTTTTTTTTACATAGTTTATAATTTTAAAGTAATAATGAAGATTCTTTGAATCTTTGAGAATTATGTTATATAGAGGCTTAAGAATGTAATGTTAATGGATTGAGTTATAGTCTTGAGTAATTTCATCAAAACCTACAGAATAATTATTATACAACCTTATAAAATGAAATGTGTGCATATCTAAATGGTCATCAGGAGGAGAGTGATTAAATTACACAACCTTTCATAGATTGATGTTTGTGTTTGATCCTAATAGAAACAGGGGCCCTAAGTAATGAAGATTAAGACTTTGTTTTTAAGGATCAATCAATGTATCTTTAGGAATACTTGAGGAGTGAGGTTTTAAAGATTAAATATAATATAAAACAACATCATGATGTTATCAATCCTTGAAGGAAGATTAAAAACCATGGGTAAGTGGTAAAAGTGTCTAAACCCTGATATAGGTTGAACACAAGCAAGATTGTGTTTAGGAAATAGTTGAAAGTTTGAATAATGAATAAATTAAAGTGTTTTATAGCCTAAATACAATGAAAAAATCCATTTTTAAGTTATTAAAACGTTTTAGTGTCCCTTAAATACATTTGGTAAGTCTAAATGCTCTCAAAACCCTGTGATGTTTAGATACAGGCAGACTGTGATAGTCAAAGCACTATAAAAGTCATGATTTGAAGGTGGTGAAGGATATTTCAAGGGATTTTAAGTTTTGAAAAGATGGATATAAACTATACAGAGCTTATTTAAGTTTTTATCGATCATAACAATCTTAAAAGAATATAAAAACCATTTTAAAGCCCTCTTGGTCATTCACGAGTCACAGGAAACCCTAACACGGGGCTAAAAACAAAAGGTTACATAAAATGAGTTTGAGCTGTCAAAAATTTATGAAACTTGGTAGTATGAAGGTGTTTGAAATTTATAAGTATATTATGGAGTTTTTAACTGATACAGAATCATACAAAGGAGATATGGATGACGGTGTTGTAAGTAGAGGTCTCTAGACCTAATGAGGGCTAATTTCATAGAGAGAGAGGCTACAAAGACCCTTAAGAGGATAATTAACAAATGAAACTTTGTAGAGGCATCAAATGTGATAAAGGGTATTTGAAATCAATCTTATTTTCTCAGGATTCTATTATGCCAATCTGTACTAGCCAAAAAACACAAAAAAGGCTAAAAGTTGATATACTGAAATGTGGGTTTGAGAAGTGAAGTAGGTTTGAGAGGTTTTGGGAAAGTGTGAGAGTGGACTCAAATGGTATTATGAGTGAATGAGAATATATAAATGAATATTTTAGGTCACATAGGTTCTAAAGAAATATTGTAAGCATGAAATTAAGCCTTTTGAAGGGATCAAACAAGAGAATTATAGAAAACAAATGAGGACTCAAGCAAATTTAGGAGATTTGGATTAAGAATGGTTGGGATAAGTTTTTTAAATAAATATTGAGGTGAAATGAGGTTCTTAAGGTATATACAGTGCACAAAAATTCTAGACATGAAGATCATAAGAGAGATTGACATCAAACTAATAGTGAGTTTTGATCAAAAAAGGGAAGACTAAGTAAATTGAAGGCCTAAGTATTGTTTGCAAGTATCAGAGATTGGAATAGAGCATTAAATGTATCAAGTTTCTACATCATTTGGTATTAGATTAGTAGATCATTGGGATAAGAATCAAGAAGGTCAGCATACATAAAAGGTACATGTTTCATTTTGTTTTCATTTGATGTTTTGATTTGTTGATGAGATGTATTAAAGTGTGAATGCAAGTTGTGAGATGGTAATATCCCTACAACCAAGTGTGGATTGATGATTGAGAGAGTCATTAAGAATCTCATGAGAGAGAGCTCATAGGTGAGCTTTAGTAGAGATAAGGACAAGAGTGAATAACCCAAGTAAGGTCATAGTGAATGAGATAGACCTAGTGAGAGGTCAAGATGTGGAAAGTGAATGAAGGCTTGTCAAAGAGAGGTATAGATCTAGATCAGACCCAAGAGTTGATAGACATCTTCAAGGAGATGAGGAAGGAAAGAGAAAAGATAAAACAAGGCATAGTTGATGAGATAATCTACCACAAGGAGAAGAAGAGATTAGAGATGGAGAAAGAAATGGTAGAGGTGAGGCACCGCTTGGATGATCTATTGGTCAGGATAGAGCAAATAAGAGAAATGGAAAACCCATACTCTATATGGGTGATGAGGAGGAATCCACTCAAGTGGCCAATCAAACTACTAGTGAAGATAAGAAGGATGTAAGCTCTAAGATAGAAAAGTGAACAAAAGAGGTTGCTTTGCAAGTAACTCAAGATAGAGATGCATAAGATTTGTTTGAGTGGGCAACATAGAGAAAAAATGGGTGAACAACACCTTGAAAATAATGTGATGCATTTGAGTGAGCATAAATAAGATGGTTATATCTAGCTATTTGATGGGAATGATGAAGAAAGAAGAGATCAGTTTGAAAGCCTCATAAAAGGCTTGGATAAGGATGTACAAACACATGAAGAAAGTATGCAATCTGATTCTCTATTTATTTATGAGAATGTTGATCATTTGGAGAGAAAATTAGAAACCATAGAGAAAGAATTTCATGATAAAGTGGTGGACAATAAATATCAAGTATAAGTAACATCAGATGAAGACCTCATGGAGGAGGACACAAAACATAAAGAATAAGGATTGTTGGAAATAGTACAATAGCTTGAAGTAGCTAAGTATAACATTTCCATTATTTTTGTTGAAAACATACAGGTGATGACAAGTGAAGAGAAAGCATAGTTACATTAGTAGTGTTTGGGGGCATGATCAGCCCATATATAAGAGGTAAAGGAGCAAGAGAAAGTGCACATCAAGTGCAATATGAGACAAGCAAGGAAAGGAAAAAGACAAGAAAGATAGTTTATGATAGAGAGAAGCATGAGAGCAATGAGGAACAGCAGAAGTATGATAGATTATCAGATGACAAAGATGATCCAAAGAACCTAAATTAGAAGACAAGGAAGAAGGAACATGTAACAGTTCATTAGAGTTTCATTTCTCCCTTCCTCGGGAGTATGATGCAAGGGCATCAAGTAAATTATGTATATTTTTGGTCATATGCAAGTATTTTTGGTCTCTTATCATCTCATGGAATATAAATGAGTCTTTAGAATGGTCATTAAGAGTCTTAGTGTGGAGGTTCTTGGCCTAGGGAACTTTTCCCACAAAAACCTTAGTCTGAAATTTTTGAATGGAGTAAGTATGGTTAGGAGCATTATAAGTAGTTTTTAAGAATTTTAATGTTGTCAAATGTTTTTTTAGGGGTCCTAATGAGTATATATGGGTCTATTAGGGTGTTTTGTGTACAAGGCATGTGGAAAATAACACAAATCAAGATTTTGAATGTAATGGTCACATGGGAGTAAGTTACCAAGAGGGAGTAGTTAGTTAGAAAGTAGTTTCTTATACATGAACAAGTTTTTGGATTAAATAAGTTTGTTAGTTGGGTAGAAGGAGTCTGTAGGAAGTTAAGGGAGATAGTTGTGAGGGTTTATTAGAGTTAGATATATAGAGGGTAGGATAATGGAGAGAAGACATTGAAAAAGAAAACTTTTTACTATGTCCATTGGGACAGTGGTGTCTAAATAGAAAGGAATTAAATAAACAATAGCAAGTTTGAGAAATATAATTTTATTTTTTGTTTTGACATAGTTTATAATTACAAAGGAAGAATTAAGAGTCTTTGAATCTTTGATAATTCTATTATGTAGAGGTTTAAGAATGTAATGTTATAGGATTGAGTTATAATCTTGAGTAATTTCATCAAAACCTATATCCTAATGATTAGACAATCTTATAAAAAAAAATGTGTGCATATCTAAATGGTCATCAGGAGGAGAGTGAATAGAGTACATAACCTTTCATACGTTGATGTTTTTATTTAAGCCTAATAGAAATAGGGGCCCTGAGTAATGAAGATTAAGCCTCTATTTACAAAGATCAATCAATGCATCTTTAGGAATACTAGAGGAGTGAGGTTTTAAAGATTAAAGATAATTTGCAAAAAATTTATGATGCTATCAATCCTTTAAAGAATATTCAAAACCAAGGTAAGTGGTAAAAGTGTCTAAACCATGTTTTAGGTTGAACATAGGCAAGACTGTGTCCAGGAAATAGTTGAAAGTTTGAATAACAAAGAACTTGAAGTGCTCTATAGCCTAAATACAATGGATAAATTCATCTTAAATTGATTACAACATTGGAATATCCCTTAAATACATTTGGTAAGTCTAAATTCTCTCCAAACCCTACAATGTTTAGATATAGGCATATTGTGATATTAAAAGCACTATGAAAGTCATGATTTGAAGGTGTTGAAGGATCTTTTGAGATATTTTAAGTTTTGAGAAGATGGATATAAGCTATATGAATCTTATTCAAGTCATTATAGGTCATGACAATCTCACAAGAATAGGGAAACCATTTTAAATCTCTCTCAAGCATATACAGATCATAAGAAACCCTAACATAAGGCTAAAAACAAAAGGTTGCATAAAATGAGTTTGAACCATCAAAAATATCTAAAACTTGGTATTATGAAGGTGTCTAGAATGTAGAAGGAGATTATGGAGTTTTTAAAATAGTACAGAACTATACAAAGGAGATATGGATGATTGTGTTGTAAGTAGTGGTCTTTAGACCTAATGAGGGCTAATTTCATAGAGAGAGGCTATAAAGACCCTTAAGATGAGAATTGATGAATGAAACTTTGTAGAGGCCTCAAATGTGATAAATTTTATATGAAACCAATCTTATTTTCTTAGGATTTTATTGTGCCAATCTGTATTATCCAAAAAACATGAAAAAAAGGATACAAGTTGATACATTGAAAGGTGGGATTGAGAAGTGAAGTAGGTTTGAGAGGTTTTGGGAAAGTGTGAGATTAGACTCAAAGGGTATTATGAGTGAATGAGAAGATATAAAAGAAGAGTTTAGGTGACATAGGTTCTAAAGAATGATTGAAAGCATGCAATTAAGCCTTATGAAGGGATTAAATAAGAGAATGATAGCAAAAAATTAGGAATTAAGAAGATTTAGGAGATTTGGATTGAGAATGGTTGGGATAAGGTATTTAAATAAAGATCAAGGTGAATTAAGGTTTTTAAGGTAGAGATAGTACAATCAAAGAGTCTAGACATGAAGATCATAAGAGAGATTGACATCAAACTAATAGTGAGTTTTGATCAAAGAAGGGAAGACTGAGTAAATTGAAGGCCTAAGTATAGTTTGCAAGTATCAGATATTGGACTAGACCAAAGAATGTATCAGGTCTTTGCTTCAACCATATTGGTAGAGATACTAGGCATGGAGGTTGTAAAATACATAGAAGATGATGTCATGGTATGGGAAGGAGACATTATAGAAGTAAAATATTGAGATGTAAAGAAAGTAGTTCCCCCAAATCCATGAGAAAAGATAAGGGAGGTTGAATGGGGTTCTCCTATATGAGGTACCATCATGAGATTATAGATGTTTATAGGATCTTTTCCTCTATGTTGGGGATTTTCATTAATGTAAAAAGTATTTTTGGGGTATATTCAAGATCATGCTCATCTTCTAAATATAACAAAGGGTTAAATGTTGAGGATGAATGGGGATGATTTCCATAGTTGGTGGTGTGGGTGGCAACATGGATATTGATTTGATCCATGGTGGGTGTCACAAGATGTGTCTTATGGAACATATTAGGGTTGGTAAAATTCATCATGTTTTATTGATTTAATTTTATATTAACCTTAATAAATAAATTCATGATGAAGGATGGATATTAAAGACTTGGTAAAAATAAAATTCCACCTACAGGATATAGGGTTGAACCAATCAGTATTGTCTTGTAAATAGAATAAGCTATAAAAGACATAGTTAACCTAATCGACTGGCTTATACAAATGGTAAACTAAGAGATTATAAAAGACACATAGTTGGATAGGTTATTTATGTGTTGAAGGGAAATAGAACCAGTAGTCTGTAAGAGACTGGGTCAAATAGAGCAACTATGTTTTATGGGAAAGAAAATATTGTAGGGAACACAGTCGAGTAGATCAACTATGTTTTGAAAATAATTACAAGTTTTGACTATTATGACTATAAATGATATAGTCTATTTTTTAATAAAAATTGAAATAAACACACAACCAAATATATGGATACAGTCAATGCAATTGTGACACACATAAAAAATCTTATACCAACACTGGCTAATACAAGTGTTGTAATACAACATACAATGATCACAGAGAAAGTGGAAAAAATAAAAATGTTAATCTGAGTGGTCATTCATGAATGTTTTAAGTTATAATAATTTTTGAAATTAATGTGATAAAGATTTGGATATAAGAAGGAACTAGAAAATCAATATAAGGATGGTTTAAAGTAGTTGAGGTTGAAAGGGATATATATTGGTGATGATACTAGCTTGGGATTAGTACCTACCCCCTCACTTCATAATCCCATAATGATAAGGGTGTTGGGTGCTTTGCCAATATATACCATCAACCACATATTTATACTTGACTAGAAAACCAAGTTTACTTCTCCCTTGGGTATGAAATCTAAGTAGGTAGACCTTGGGTAGAAGTTATTTAATACTTTGTGGTGTTATGTGATTTAAAAGTGTGTGAAAAAGAAAAATAGTGTGATTAAATTAGTAAATTAAAATCCTCTTATTTAGTATATTTTTGTTACTCTAAGAAATCAAGCAACAAAAATGAAAAGTGAATTAATTACTAATGAGATAGATTAATTCATTTGTTTTGAAGATTACATAGTTAGTTCAAGTGACCCTATATGCAAATAGTACATAATGTAATTGATAGGCTTGATGTTATCTATTACGCCAAGAGCTAAAATAACATAATCAAATAGGTTGATTGAGTCTTCTAGACAAGAAAGAAATCTATAGAACTGTGTTGATCTAGTTGACCCAGTTTATTGTAGGGTTATAGTTTTATAGACTAAAAATTATGAAAATAGGATTTTAAATAAAGAACAAAAATGAATAATAAGGTAAGAATGAACCTGATAATTTTGTAAGATGTTGATGTTGTTATTTTTAAGATGTTTTATTCAGATGATGATTTTTATTTTGCTAACAAACTCAACTAGGTCGATGAAGTTTGAAAACTTGTATGAAATAAGTGAACTAGGTTGAGTTGATCGATCTAATTATTTGTTGTTGAAAAAGACATACACAAATAAATATAGAGTCAATCATAGTGAATTTGTGTTAAACATATGCATATAATGTTAGACTATATCAATAGATTCAATCGAGTACTATATAAATAAAAACATATAATATATGATAATAAATAAAGGTGTGAAGGAAAACTTGTAAGGGTTAGATTCATGTCGAATTCACTAGAATTTATACAAGGGAAAGTGAAGATGATCTATAAATCAATCCTAGCTTAGAGAAGATAAATCACACTCGCCCTTCTACTTATTGGTACATTTATACAAGTAGGTTCATGACCAATATGGATACACTAGACCTAACCAAGGGGTTCTTTACCATAATAATATCACTAGAGAGGTTTCCAAAGCCTCTAGTCATGCAACACCATGTGATAACCCTATCTAGGTCTTATGTTTTCTTATTCACAATTAAATGATAAAGTAAATAAAAGTATAACCTAGTGTTCATGAAAACATGTGGCACAAAATAGGGGCAATAAGCATGAAATTAAATATGCGTAGAAGATATTTACTCAAGTCAATGTAGAGAAAACCTAATGCATGGAGAGATAAACATATAAATTAATAAATGCAAATCTATCTATTGTAACAAGGAGGAGAAAAAGTTAGGAATACTTACCTTTGAATATGAACACATCAACACTCAATCTCTCCCTTGGCCAAAGTGATTCATAAGAGGTTGTTTTGGTTTGTAAAGATAACAAAGATAGGTTAGATCTAGGCTACATGGCTTCTCCTATGCATCCAAAAGACTTCTCTACATGACAATATTTGTATCTTAAATGTAGTATTAAAACCTTAAGTAATGTTCCTCAAGTATAATAGTGGATAGGTAGATGCTCAAATAATTATTTACTCTTTGTTCTATATGAAATGGTAGAAATGGATGTGTATATATAGTGAGAGACAAGTGGAAAAAAGAGGAGGGATCATTCAAATTTAAAATAAGATCAATGTCAACATCCTAAATACTCCTCCTTGAGGCTATAAATGATTGGTTTTGAGAAGATTAGGATGACAATTGATGGTTGATCAACAATAGTTGGCTATTTAGTGTCTACTCTAGATGCCACAACTATCATTGGTGGATAGCAGTGTTGTGAGGATTTCCATGTATCAAAGTCTGTAAGAATTTATATTGTATGTTGGTGATTAATACAATTATGTGTGTCTTTCCATCATTGCATTCTTTTTTTATTCAATTATAATATTAGCTTAAATTTAAAGGTCTAATGAGTCTGTATGTGTTAATAGCATAGGTTTAGGCATATAATAGGGGTAACATGAATGCATATAAACTAGGTAGGAGGGGGAACATATTTTATTGGACCACTTTTCCTATTAATTTCTAAATAGTATCATTTCTAACTAATGTGACATAGCTTGACCATTTTATTATGTGCCTCAGGTGAGCACATAGAGTGTCTTCTTCCTTGTGAAATGTTAGCATAGGGGAGACTTTCACTAGTGCAATCCTTGGCACACTAATACCCAGGTCTTGAGAAGGAATTGCAAAAACATTTTTGGTTCCATTACTAGGATCAGAGTCAAATATTTTTTAATAAATTATGATGAGAATAAATAATAAACTAAATATCTCTATAAAATATTAAGTGATGGCTAGAGAAAATAGAGTATAAGTTTATGAAAGAATATCCTAGTTGTAAAGGTTAGAATCCAAAAAAGTGGGTCAAATAGAACCTATATGATGATATATATTTTATATTCTTATAATATTTATCAAGGAACTTATACTCTTGGATATCAGGGTATGCTCTAAATAAGAGGATAAACTTGGGATGAAGGCACCCATGTATAAAATAGTGAATAGAAAAGTTATGGAATTTAGATAGTTTGGACCTAAGTTGTAGATGTATGGTGGTATGGAATGTTAATAGATATGTGTTATAGTTAACCTTATCCACATAATCCTACCCTAAATAATCTAAGTTTTAATTCCTTTATGAACCTAAGGGTTCTTATCTCAAAATATTACCTTTGGAGATAAAGAAGTTAATGATAGATAGCAAAATTGAAGACCTATCAATGACCAACTAAGTAGCACTATGTGCAAATATCATGGTAAATGGAGAAAATAAGGTGTAGTAACTAGGGAGGTGATAATATAAGTAGATATTAGTAAGAAAAGGCTAAAATTATTTGAAATCAAGAAGGTGTGAGCATCTAGGAGAAGAGCATTGAGGTCCTTAGAGGGTAAGGGCAGGGTCTAATTCAGGATATATTGTGACTACCCATGGAAGATGGGAAGGCATGAGGAAGAATATCACACATATGAATTTTGATCTCATGAGTAAATATTCTCATGATAATGGAGGGAAGGTAATTTTTCATTCAACTAGAGTATATCTAGTGAAAGGAAAGTAATCAGGAAGTGCCTGACCCATCCCCATCCAACTTGCCCACTCAAGTGCATCTCTTCAAAAGGTTGTAAGCCAAGAGATATGAAAAGGTAATAAATAAGTGTGTGGTATTTATTATTTAAAAAATCATATTAGATTAGTATGACTGACACACCCATTAGGTAGGACAACATAAATTAGGGAAATTGGTGCAAGAGGAATGATCTCTATCCCTCAGAACACCCAAACAATGATAGGAATAATTAGAGCACTTATAGTAAGAATTAGTGAAGCTAACCTAGGTGCATAAGGATGCATTCCAACACTTATTGCATACTTCATGTATGAGATGTCTCTTAACATACCTGAGTATTAAAGGATGGACAATGACACTAAGTATATCTATAAGTGCAATCTTATTTGGCATGTGAAAGCAATCATGTATCTTGAATGAAAGGCAAGCCACTTTACTACAACCTTGTAGGACTGAGCTCACAACTAGTATATGAAGTATGATCCTACTTGGATCATTGTGTATTATGATCTTTTGAAGACTAAATTTTTTAAAAAAATTGACATCTTGGAATTTTGAGCAATGGAGTATTGTGGAACTAGACCAAATAAGATCTGACCAAAATCATTTATGCCTATGATGTCAAGTTCAAAAACTTGATGTTGAATTTGTCTTATGCATTCAATCCACTAAAACATGCCTAATAGTTTATTGGAGGGTTGTTTTCCCCTTACTGATATCATTGGTAATGAGAAACATCATGAAACCTTAAGAAGCCTTAGAGGCCATGCTGAAGTCTGAAATGGTGGGAAGTGTTGATCTCAAAATAAGCTTGAATATTAGGTGAGATGTTAAATCCATATTGAATATTTAAATATGGGTTAAAAAATGTGCATAATTGATTACTTTAATTTGTTTAAGTGTAAATTGTATTTATGAGTGAAATATTACAAAAACCAATGAGCAATGGTATGCAAGAAAATTATGATTGACTATGGTGTGTAGATTTTATAATGAGGGACATTCAAGATAGAATTACCCATAAAAAGGTGTATGCATACTCATCACATATTGTGAGCTATGTGAAAAAGGTCATGACATATGTAATTGTCCTCTGCTAACCCAAATAACTCAAGTAAGCTGCATAACATATTATAAGGTATGCGACACCTCTTCACATAATACAATAGACTGCAAGGTCATGTGTAACCTAAGGAGCACAATGTAAGACAAGAAATAAGTAAAACATCTGGCCAAATTTTTGAAGAGTATGTCTTGCCATAAGGATATTGGGGTCATGATAATTGAGGAAGGTTCAGTGGAAGGTTTTCAACTTGAGGAGGTTACAAGTGCAGGTCACCAAACCACTTCCAATGGTATTTCCTTATGAACCCCACTTATGCCTATTATCAAAGGAACCACAAGGTCAAGGAATTCTTATACCTATATGAAAACCTCACCAAAAGGGCATGACTAGAAAGAGAATCTAAAATAATCAAGTGCAGGATGAAATCCAAATAATAGACCTAAAAAACTAAGAGAAGAATAATCAAGCTCTTCATGTCTAAGTAACAATGAGAAAGGGGTTCACCACTCAAAATGTCATCCATCCCATTGAAAAACTATAGCCAAGATATGAACCATATAGAGATTGAGTTATTATAATATATCACCTAGACCCACATAAAACATCCTATCTATATGGTACATGATAAAAAGTAGTAATCCAAGAAGCACTAGATGTTATTCATAATATACAAGGTGAACTTCAATATGCCCATGACCTACAATAAAAATCAAGGAAAAGTCATCAATTCAGGGTAAATAACCCCAAGATTTAATAAGACCTATCTAAAGTTTTATCCTTACTACATATATAAGGAATTATTCCCATGCTTAGAGATTTTCTCTTTGACTATCAATCCAGTCAACTTGTAAGTGTATCTGGACCAAACATGACTAGAGAATGAGGTATCTAAAGGAAAACAAATTTTGGATATGATTAGGAATTACTATTAAATGCAAGCATAAATGGATGGCAAGTCTATGATATCTTAATAGATATGGGATCTTAGGTCAATATCCTAACCAAATATGCTTGGAAAATATGTGGATCCCACCTCTGCTACCCCCACCACATGTGTTGATCATGTCTAATAAAACCAAATCCCAGCCACTAGGGATACTACCCAACACCAATCTAGAGATTATGGAAGTCAAATTTTAGGTTGAATTCAAGGTGATTGAGTTAGTAGAATCTGATAATTACCCTATCTTACTTGGAATACCATGGTTTTATTCCAACAATGTAGACATGCATTTCATGAATCATTTCATGAGCTCTGAGAATGGAAAGGAGCATGTAATTTTTATGTTAACCATAAAATTTATACCTCTATATGTATAAAATGTGGATATGGAGGATGAGATTAATAATATCTATAGTATCACTGCTAGATGAATGAGAACCTCAAACCAAATGAAAAAAGCATTATCCATTAGGATGATGCCCAATTAATATCTAACACCACCACCATAGCCTATAACTGATGGGTTAAGCAGTCATATAAAGAGAATGGATGGAGTTGTGACATTATCAAGATAGGATCCCATAAGAAAACAACACAATCAAGGAGAAAATAATAGAATACTTGGGCCCTATACACATGAAATAAAGTAAAAGGGGTCTCATGCATTAGTAAAGGGAGGCTCACAAAACTAACATATTTCACTAGGATAGGTGACTTTGAACCATACATTTGGGACCTTAAATATGGCATCTTAAATTAATAGGATCGCATAGATATAATGGTATATACATTAAATAACACTTATGCATGATGGTGAGATACCCACTGACCCTTCCTTCATACATGGGGATGCATCAGGGAAGCTATGTGTTCCTGAGTTAAGCCAATAAACTAGTACCAAAAACTATAAATTTGTAATGGAAACTCAAACCCCATCATTCACATCCAAACTTGTGCATTCACATGGGTAGGAAACCTTCCCTACCTACCTCCTCAAATTTGGGTCCATGCCTTCCATTAAACATTGAGTGTCTAGGCACACGCATCATATATTATAACAAAAACTCAGAGAGAAATGGCCACATGGAAAAGATTGAAAGAATATTTTGTACATGTCTTTGCATTTAGATCCAAATTTCCAATCCATAATAAGCCCCTTGAATGACTAAACCATGCTATATTTATAGATGATGCATTAATAAAGGAACAAGTGCTACACCTCTATAGAGAAAAGGAAGTAGTCATATCCAAACTCTTTTAAGACCAACATATGGGTAGTAACTTGAGTGAAGAATATGAAGATGAATGGGAAAAAATAAACTATACCAGATGAAAGGACAAGGTGTTGTGTAAAGTAGAAGAAGTAGATGATGAAAGCAAGCCAAGTCATCTACACATTGAGATCACTCTGGGTGAACTATAAATAATTAACACACCCTCAGAATGGCATCAACAATATAGGGAGCCCTTAAGTCCATAGAATTAAATATCAACATAGATGAAGAGCCTAAAATCACCACAATTAAGGATGACTGGTCCAATGTAAACCTCGCCTACATCATGGGACTGTTGCAATAATTGCTATCCATTTTGACCCCCAGGTCAAAAGGTCAACCCCTATAATAAAAAAACTTATTTGTCATGTCTTAACAATCTTGTTCCTAAAAATTTCATGCCTTATGAGGTCTTATTAGGTTCTTGTTGAGGTCTTATTAGTAAAAGTTAAGTATTATTTGCAAAGTTTAAGGTAATGGTTTATCTTTGTCTTATATTAGTCTAGTCATTCCATGGTGTGAATAAGCTTGGTCAAAAGGTGTCATAGTTACAAGGTGTCTCTCAAAGTCATCTTATGCCTTGACCACTATACATGAACATTCCATACTTGTTTGGAAAAGTTAAGGTAATTTGAAAAGTTTAAGGTCAAGTCTTATGCAAGGGAAAGTGCATATAATTAACTCCCACCTCGTCAAAGTTAACCAAAGTGAAATATCCATACAAATACACTTGTCAAGGTTCTTAAAGGAGTTATCTAACTTGAATACATGTCAAAAATGTTAGAACATATCAGTTTTACAGGTTTAACCTCCAAAAAGGGTAGTTTCAGGCATTTGTACAGACTTGGGAGATCCACTTTCATGTGAAAACATTTTAGAGGTGTATCTTTAGCTTTCATAAGTCAAATCCATTCTTGGAATGCAGGTATAGTGTTAGAACATTTAATGTCTAACCAGTGTAATTATAATACCCTTAGTACATTATTAGGTAATTAAATAATAATGATTTATTATTTATTAACATGGTTTAATAACCTCATGTAAATAAATAACAAAAACATGAATTATTTATTACTTATCGATAAAAATAAAATACTATTGTTTATTATGTATCTGTATTTTAAAATGTTCTTAGGATGGTTAGACCCGCTAGTTACAATGCTCACCTTCCTTTAATTTTTATTATAAAATAGGGTTTACCCCTATTATTCAATAATATTCATGAATTAATGTCTACAAATAATCTTGTTAGAATTCCTTCTATCCCTTCTCATTAGGAAACTTGTGAGAGTTGCTTACATGGTAAGCAACATACTAACCCCTTTCACAAGAATCATGATGTGAATTCTACTCATCCTTTAGAATTAATTCATAGTGATGTTATAGGATCTATCAAAGTTTTTTTTGAGGGGGAGTATGCATGAAAATGCCACTTCCTGATGACCATGTGTTTATTCTCCTTCTCTATACTTATTCTCATTGTAAATCATTGTAAATTTCATGTGTAAGTTATGTGGTTTGAGTAAAATTCATGTAGAACTTTTATGTTTTACCCCAATACATTAAAATCATACTTTTTAATGGATATATTTGTGTTCTAAAAGGCTCCAAATATGCTTAGTGATTATTCATTAAAAACTATGAGATGTAATCTCATGATCATGCTAGCCTAAATTTACTTTTGAATAGTTTATGGCTTATAATTCCTTTTGTTTCAAAAGGTGGTGTTTGGCATGATGAAGATTTTTAAATCCTTAATTTTTTCTCATTGTATAATTTCTTTATGGAGACTATGGCATTTATCCCCACTTAGCATTAAGGAGTAGTGTTAGAACATTTAATGTCTAAGCAGTGTAATTATAAGACCCTTAGTATATTATTAGGTAATTAAATTATTATTATTTATTAACATGGGTTAACAACCTCATGTAAATAAATCATAAAAACATGAAATATTTATTAATTATTAGTAAAAATAAAACATTATTGTTTATTATTTATTGATATTTTAAAATGTTCTCGGGATGGTTGGCCTTGTTGGTTACAATCGTCACCTCCCTTCAATTTTTACTATAAAATAGGGTTACCCCTATTATTCAATCATCTTAAGGAATTAAAAATATATTGATTGAATAAAGGTTTTTTTGAAGGTTAATTTGGAAGAGAGGAAGTGAGAAGAGAACTTTATGTATTGGGGTGATTTGGTTTCTCATATTAATGAATATCATATTGGTGGTTTTTTTTACCTCTTTGAGGTTTTCCCATGGTAACTATTGTGTCATGTGTTGATGTATTCATTATATGCTTTGATTATCAATTATATTATATATATTTTATATGAATATTTAATTATTTTAATTAATTTGACATATATATCTCATAAATGTAAATTTTGGTTTAGAACCTCCATCACTCCCTTAGCAAGCTCACAAAGGCCAATTTTGGATGCTCATTTTGTACAACACAAGAAGATTTAGGACCTGATATTTTCAATATAGTAATGGGTACTAATTATATTTAAATCCATGGAAATATTCATCATATTGGTGGCACCTCCTTTATGAACAATTGCTAAGACCTCAGGGTGCTCTAAAGTTGCCTTTAACCCCTGTAGGCTCAATTTCCAACAATATTAGAGTAGAAGCATGAGAATGAACAAAATATATGATTTAATTAGGTCATATAGATACTAAATATCCATTTTATAAAGTTATACAACACTCAATTGGCATGTGTGGCCCTCTGAGGAAACAAAATCTTCATGTATGTGGAAGTGCAGGTGGTTTTCTTGAAGTTCTTAAGAACTTACATATGGGATTGGTTTGAGCCAATGAATGTGTGTTGTCTTTAAAAATATTTATTCTCTCTCAATAACCCATTTTATTTAGGTTTTTCACCTAAAATAATATAATATGCATACAATATTTGTTACACTCTCAAGGAGGAAACAGAGTTAAAATGACAAAGAACGGTCTCGTAGGTCTGCATTCATGTGAAATGAATTCTTTTTAAATATGAAGATATCATAGGTTGTAGAATTTAAGTGGTTTTAAATACTCTAATATTTTTACTCATTACATTTCATATGCCACCATGGGTTAAATAACAAATACAATCAAGACACTCAATGGCTATATAACAGTCTGTTTGGACACTTTAGGTTAGTTTTTAAGGTTGAGGGATAATATGTAACATATGCATTGGAGATGGGGTTTTTGTGAGTAAATAAGAGTGTTTTGAAGTCATGATGATTAATAATATGTTAGATAACATCAAATAAGTAACATAAAATAATCTATCTCAATCTTGTAGCTACAGAATGAGCTCTAATGATAATTACAAACCTGCCTATATCCAAACATGTATGAAACACAATGCTAGTTAGATTATGAGGTCAATGGATAAGGGTGATATGAAAAAAAATTATGGAGAGATATAAATATATCCAAAACCCCTTAATATATATTGTACACTTTATGTCCATGACCAAGTAAGAATGAAACTTGCCACAAATTGTCACATACAGTCATGGCTTAGACAGATACAAGAGATAACAACATAATTATGGAGTGAATAAAAGGGGTTAAAATATTGTAAGAGGTCATGGAGATGATATATTAAGTATTTATCCCTAATATAGGTTCTAAAATGTCAAATCCAATAAGTAGGTATCAAATCCCAATGTCTAATAGCCAAATAGTCAATATTGCCACCTATAGTCCTGCTTGAGAAATTCAAGTTGGTTTTCAAGCTTGGAAATGGAGAATTACAATGTGTACATGGGGTTTTGGTTTTTATGGATAATAAATATACATGTAATCTCTAAATACTAATTATATCTTGAATAAATTAAGGAAGTGAGATAAAGAGAATCCATCTCAAGTTTGTAGTTACATAATCCAACTATCACATGCAAGGCAATCTAAGCTAAGACGAAGAAAAGTCATTTTTTGAAGGGAAAAAGAGGTAATTAAAAGGATAAATTAATTAATTATATATGTATATATATATATATATATATATATATATCCTCATGTTTCTCTTAATTAAACGGATAAATTCTTGAAAATACTGATGAACCTAAAGAACTAATTAAGCTTCGCAGGCCTAAATGAAACACACAGGCCTATGTGTGTAAAACTATGAAGAGAATGGTTTGATATAAATGATATTATAAAATAATTACCTAATAAGGTATATATAACCCTAATTTAAAAATATATGAGGTTATAAATCCATTCAATAGTGATAAAAGTGTCTAACATAGTTAGCTAGGGTCTTTTGTATTGTTTTGTTTATAAACCCTAAGTATGAACTAATGACATTACAGGAGGTATAACTAATGTAAATGGTAGAGATACCATTTGAAAAATTAATTATAGATTTTATATACCTCCCTAAGGTGTTTTTAATCAAAACCAAACTCTTAGGTAACATTTCTAAGTCTCTCTTTCTCTCTCTCAAGCTCACCAAATGAAGACTTTTTATCTCGAGAAGCACTTTCCTAAGCTTGGAATAGTATGGAAATTTTTCATGGGATACTAATCTCTTTATGGATTATATTGGTAATTTTTCACTTTTTAATCATGTCATTTTTTCATTTATCAATTCCCTAGGCTTTATGAATCATCATTAAGATGATAAGCACGTTTTTGGTTGCCTAAAAGACTAGTAATGACCTGATGAGAGAGATTGGCTTCCTAAGTGTTTGAGATGAAATATATTGATCTTTAAACCACTTGTACATCATTACTCACTCTATTAATAGTATCACCATGACACTTTCCTATAATTTCAACTATAAAGACTCATTAAATGTTGTGTTTTTATGAGTTTTGGGACTCATGGGTAGATGAAAATCATTTAAAAAGGTGGATTGATGTTTTTACTATCTCTATAAGTCTAAAAATATTTAAATCTAATCCTTTAAGTACTCAAACAATTCTTATTCTTGAAGGCAATACAAAAGAGATTTTGAAAGACTAGGTTTTAGGTCATTTCATGGTTTGCCTACCTACACAAGGTTTTAGAAGCCTAAATTAGGCATGTAACATGGTCATGGGGTAATTAAAGTAAATAAAATACTTACTATAAGTTTCACATGTGTATAATATTTGATCCAAAACTTAGTTTCTAGGCCTAGAGGTCTAATTGAGGCCTAATTAGAGAAAGAAAAAGGTAAATAAGTGTACTTGCACTTGTCTTCAGGTCATGAAATTTGGCACAAAGTTGAAAGGGAATATTAGGTATTCAAAAATATTCCTATTTTTCCAATGTCATTTGTACATTATCCTATATAAGGAGTTTTGTGTGTTTTCAAGGCTACAAAGAATTAAATATAAATGCAAGCTTTGGGGGCAAGATGAAGTCTTTGGGACTATTTGATGGATCGAAATGAGTTGTTTTCAGTTTGTTATGATATATAGATCCCTTTCATGAAGGTAGGTTTCACTCATGAATAAAAAATAAAGATTTGATACTTCCAAGAAAATCCAGGTGTAGTGAGATAAAGTGAGTTTCAAGACACCTAAAAAGAGATGATTGTCACTATAACTTCAATATGATGAATCTTTAGGTAGATGCAAGGTGTTAAAGAGGAAGGTAGAAGGTATTTAAGGTGATTTTAATACCAATAATTCCATGTGTCATTCCTCACAATCCAAAAGAAGGGTAGTTTGAAGAAGAATACAAAGGTGTCAAGTAAACTTTGAAAGTCATATGCCAATTATAAGAAGAAGTAGCTTCAAGAGAGAAACACGTGTCATTGAGGACTTGATGAAAATATTTCCAATTCACTTCTTGATTTTAACTCTCACTTGACACTTGTCAAACTCTCTCTTATACACCCCCCTCTCTCTTCTATTCTCATTTCTCTATAAATTCAACCTTATTTGGATATGTATTCATTCTCCACCTAGGTATGATGAATCCATACCCATTTGTATTCCTTTGATAAATGATAAATAACTAGTTTTACCTCCTCCTTTGATTGTATTTAATGTGTGTGCATGACTATTTGATATTGTCAAGTGTTTTACCTAGACATCCTTGGCATGTTGTCCTTTTCTATCACTCATGTAGTTTGAAAGCTTCTTTACAGGTCATGTGAAGTGTCTAAGTGAAGTGTGAAGGTTGAGTGAGTTATCTATTCATTATTGTCATTATATGACCTCTTGATTAGTCCTCTTATCCCAATCATCTATCACAACCTCCATAATTAAGTGTTGATGTAGAGAGGCAGATTAGGAGTAGTGTGTGTTCAGGTTAGTCTCATGGTTGGTGTGCACATGTAGATGGTTGGTAGTGGTTAATTATTTTGGTGTATTACCTTTGCTAGAGTAGGTTTATCTCTCTTTTCATAACAATTTGATAAATTAGTGAATTATCCTAAGTGATACATCAAAGGGAACTAGCCCTATAACCTAGAGATTCATTCCACCTATTAGGTCACCCATAGCCTATTATTGTTTCCATGTTACCCCAAATTTGGAAGGCTTTAAAAATCTTCCAAGGGTGAAAATTTGGGTGATAACAACAATTCCATGACTTATTCCCAAGTAGCTTCATGGAAATGAAATGGGTACAGTCCTCACTAAGGAAGATAAAAATCACATTAGTTATAGGGATGTGACTTGTCAATAAATGACCCTATCCTAACCTATGGGTGAAGGTAAAATTTCAAATTGATAAGATGTTGGTTTCATGCATCATATACCCTATATAAGAGTCTGAATGGGTTAAACCCATGTTCATTATATCAATAAATATGGGTGCATCCAAAATTGTGTTGACTATTATCTCTTAAATGTAGTGTGTGGCAGTCCATTTTCCCACACCCTTCATTGAGGAAATCCTTGAAGGGTTGGTAGGGTGAAAGATATACACATTTATGGATGACTTCTCAGGATATCACCAAGTTTAGATTAAAGATGAGGATAATCCAAATACCACCTTCACCATTGAATGGAGATCCTTCACCTACAATGTCATGCCTTTTAGACTCCAAAATGCCTTAGTTGTATTCTCGTGTATTATGATCATATCCTTCAAATATTTTTTCCATCAATTTATCTATTGTATCTAGATGCTTGGACATTATATGGGCTTGTGAGGGACCACCATAAAAATTTGAGGCCTATGTTTGAGTGATGTCAAAAACTGGAGAAATCCCTCAGCTTTAAGAAGTGTGTGTTTACCGTGCCATTTGACACTTTTCTCAGACATGTTATCTACAAGGAAGGTCTCTTGGTGGACCCTATTAAAGTGGTAGTCATTCTTCAACTAGAAGCAACTATTATTTAGCGATAGATACATGCATTCTTAGGAAACATTGGATATTATCATAAGTTCATATGACATTATGTAAATTATATTATATCACCCCTAGAAGAACTTCTACAAAGGATAAACCATCTGAGTGGGGAAGAGATCATGAATAAGCCTTTGAGACTCTAAAATAAAAGTTGGATAGCACCCCCATCTTGTAGTTTCTAGACTAAAACACTCCATTCCATGTCCATATTGATGCTTTTGTGATAGTTATTGGTGTTATCTTAGCCCAACCAAGGGAAAATAATATTGATCACCCAATATTTTTCATTGTTTGAAAGCTTACTACCATCAAGAATAACTATACAACCACTAAACAAGAGGCATTGGCTATGATTTATGCAGTCCAAAAGTTCTGACAGTACTTGTTATCCACCCTATTCATGTTCTTTATGGACCATGAGGATTTGAAATATTTGGTTAATAAACCTATCTTCCATGGGTGTATCTATTAGTGGATCATATTATTTCAAATATTATAATTCATAGTAGTAGTCAAGCCAAGAAATCAAAACTTAGGGCTTGATCACCTTTCCCATCTCACCATTGTCAAAGTTATGCAACCTTTTAAAGATAGTATGCCTAACATGCAGCTATATAAGATACAATACGTACTAAAAAAACTTGTTGATATTACAACATTTCTTACTTTAGGAACATCACCAAAGACCATGACTAGTAAAGAAAAGAAATAACTCACACTATGAGTTGCCCCTATCAACTCATTAGAAAATAACTTTATAAATAAAGGCATGATGAAGTCCTATGTAGATGCATAATTCCACATGAGTGCATATTTGTTCTATGATAATCCCATGAAGTAACTACTGGAATACACTTCACTAGAGAAGCAACTACTCAAAATATCCTCTTCTCAAGACTATAGTGGCCAACTATATTTCACGATACTAAAGAATACACTCAAAAGTGTGATGTTTGCCAAAGGATTAAAAATCCAAACCACCATGATAAAATACCACTCATCCTAATCCTCACACAAGCAACCTTTAAAAAATGGGCCACTGACTTTGTAGGATCCATTTCATCTATCACACAATGGAATGGCATACCTTACATCATTACTACTACTAACTACTTCACCCAATGGGCTAAAGCCATACCTACCAAAAATAGTACTATATCCACATCTACTTGATTCCTATGGGAAAACATCATTATCTAGTATGGATGCCCCCTACGTTTGACTAATTATCAAGATACCCATTTCATCAATGAGATAGTACAAATACTCCTATTTGAGTTCACAATTACACATCACAAGACTACATTATACCATTTATAGGCTAATGGCACTATAGAGGCCTTAACACAATTATAGGCCACTACCTCACTAATTACAAACACAATAGACAACCATATAGCAATAAAGGTAATTCAATATATGCATACATTACTTTTATTTTTAGTCATTTTACATTTAGTTATTTTATGCTTTAAAATACTATAATTTATTTAGCTTCAGCATTATGTGTTACTTGTTCTTTTCTCGAAGCACCATCCCCTATTGCACCTAAGTGAAATGTGATGACCTTCAAGTGGGGTATATGTATACACATAATATTTTCAAACTTTATCAAATACTAATGTTTTCTCTCTTATAAGAACCTATTAAGTCTTAATTTATTTAAGTACACACCTTAAAGGGTGCATCAGGAAAGGGGTGGGTAGACCATTAGTGTTTCATAAGATTGTTGTCCTCTATACCACCACTTGTTATCTACACAACCATCTCCTAAACACTTCCCTAAGCCTTGTCTCCTCTCTTACATACTCCTCCAAGAATTTACTTCCTTTTTTATCCCTTCCCTAATCCTAAAACCCTCTCTGATGGTTTATGTTACACTATCATCCCCATTAACCTTGTACTCAAATTAATAAAATATATTTAGGGTTTAGGTCTGCCCTTATCCAACCTAAACCAAGACCTAATTTGTTTTTATCAATAAAAATACATAGTCGATCGAGCCGACCCTATTAGATAAACTTTTGGAAAGTCTTAAGGTTAGCTTCAATTATATATACACATTCATTTCACCATTTTTAAGAGAGACAAGAGAGTTAATTATTAATTTGTGCCTTTTTACAATCTTCTCTTTTACCATTCTACTTGACGAGTTATAACTTAGGGTTTATACTTAGAGAAGAATCTTGTCATGTTGAAAAGTCTTGGATGTTTTAGCCTTTCTTAGTGATCCTTAAAAACCACAACAATCTCTTGTTAAGTACCTTTGGCTAAGGGAGAGATTGAGTCTTAACGGGTTCATCTTCAAGGTAATAACTTTACTCCTCTATTTTAGTAGATAGAAGTAGCATAAGTAAAGGCTTTTGAATATATTTCTCTCTCCATTCATTAGGGTTTTACTTATAAATATCTTAATTAGGATTCTCCTATGCATGTTTACTTTTATTTTTACTAAACCCCATTTTGTGCCACAAGCTTTGGTGAGCACTAGATTAGATTTTTCTTTACTTGTCATTTACTTTGTGAATATGAAAACATAGGACCTATCTAGGGTTATTGTTAGGAATATAGAATACAAAGAAATATTAATGAAACAAATACAAAAATAAAATGCAAAAAACACAAAACAAGAGAAACATAAATTTAACATGGTTCACCCAAAATGGGATATGTCCACATAGAAACAGCCAGTTCTTCTCTTATTCAATCTAATAAATGAAAGGATAATCCTGCAATATATCCACTACAAACCCATCATGATTACAATTCCCTCATATCAAAGTAGGGTTACATATTAGGTCAAAAATGCACTAACATAATTTTTACCATTAAATTTGTGAGATAATAGTGAATGGTCCAAATTTACTATGAAATTACAATATTTTATAATGCATTTTTCATAAAACTTTGCTTCAGGGGCACTGTCCCCAAACCCCCACCAAGGGGGGATCTAAATTAGGTCACCACCCTACTAAAACCCCATGGAGACCTTAGTTTTTAGTCACTTTCCCCCATGCCCCCTGTCAAGAACTGAGCATTATAATAAGATCAGTCTCCACCATCCAATAGTTATTGCATGGTGTTACTTGACTAGAGGATTTAGAACCCTTTATAGTGATGTTATTATGGTAGGATATCCCTTGGTTAGGTCTAGCAAATCCATCTTAGTCATGACCACAAATATTTAATGTTTCAAAAATCAAAAGTGTAATTAGGATTTATCTTCTTTGAGAAAGGATTGATTAATAGATCAGTTGGATTTATTGTTGCATAGAGATTGGCTTATGGCTCACAAAACCAAGTTGAACTACCATGCCAATGTTTTTGAGTGTGTTTATGACCTTGGCACTCTTATGGTGATACACAAGGTCAAGAGAATTATTTCACTTTGCATACCTTATGGTATGCAACTCAATAAGAGTATATGGAAGGGCTTTCAGATGTTTGATATCATGGTGAGTGATAAGTTAGATGATTCATTAAAGGCTTCATTATATGATCATCCTGTCCTTTAGGAATTTTATGATGTGTTTTTAAATGATTTATCAGGTATTCCCCCTCTTAGAGGTATTGAATTTTATATTAACTTAGATGTCAGAGTAGATAATAGGTTATGTGGGTTGAGGCCACAGGATCTACATAGAGGTGGATGATCACCAAGTTGAACACCAAGCAAAAGTCATTGAGACCATAGCTATGATTGATGGTGTATCTATGATAGTTTTATTTGATTCAGGATTTTATAACTTCTTAATTTCCCCCTCCATCATGAATTATTGTGGGATGGTGGATACTAGATAGTTAGAGATTTAGGTAGTGGCATTAGCCATGGGGGCCAAGATGTCTATTATCTCTTTGGTGGGTATTTTTATCTTAAACCTTAGTGTATTTTCAACCATGGTAGAATTAAAGAGTATACTCTTATACACCTAAGGGATTTTCTTAGGAATGGATTTGATTATGGATCCCAAATCTAAGATGGACTACCATACAAAGGTTTTTGAGTGTGTTGATGACCTTGACACTCCTATGGTGATACCCAAGGTCACGAGACCCATTTCAATTTTGAAGTAGAAAAAGAGGCCAAACTTATGTAGGCCATAAATTTTGATTCATAGCTCCATTTGAGCCCATATTCATACCAAAACAACTATCTCAAAAATTTAGGTGTAGCCATAACTTGGCTTGTTTGGTTACAGACATTTTAAATATTTTTCAAAGGCCATACATGACCATCTAAGGGTCTAAAATTATATTTTAATATTAGTTTCAGTATTTTTCTAATTTTGAAATTATTTTTTTTTGTAATCAGATATGAAATTTAGTTTATGTTCATCTAATAGGTTAATTATAGTGTTTAGTTGATTTTTGGATATTTTTAGATTTATGCATGTTTGCATGTGAAACTTACTAAAAATAAAAACTATTAAAAATAGTAGGTCAAGTTTTATTTATTTATTTTTAGAGTTTAAAATTTTGCATGTCAACTTCAATTTTGAGTTGAGGCTTATTTATGCATGGTTTGTAATTATTTATGATTCAAATAAAAATTCTTATACAATGACACTTTTACATTCTCTTGGATAGACATATGAGGATTTAACACAAACAACCAAGATAGTTAAGGAGTTTAATCAACAAAGACATAATACCTTGGGACATAATGTGTTACCTCTAAAGGTAGGCCCTAAAATAGTTGGCACTCCATTCCTAGTTTTACCAAGCACATGAGTCTTCAATATGTTATTGTGATGTCCTTGGGTACACAAGATCCATGTAGTATCATCATAAATGCACCAATGCATTAATTATATACATGGAAATAGGGTGATGATAATTATAAATATTTCATATGAAAACTCTCTTATGTCATAGACATTTCCTCCACTCCCATCACTATTATAGCTAGTTGTTACACCTATTCAACATTTTTCTCAAGATATAGTTGTTACACCTATTTAGTATCACTCTAAAAATTTAGTTACTACACATATTTAGGAATATGGTACATATGAAATTACCCCAAATATTTTGATTCCTTTTATTCAGTTAGTTATACAACCTACTTAGGTTCATTTTATTCACACCATTTAGAGGAGAGTAGTGGCATATTCTAGATGACTAGTTTTAAAGTGCCCATTACATTAGAGGGTCATTCATGATTCATGACAACTAGTATCCACTCCATGTGCTAGACTAAAATCAATGATAGTTCAACATATTCCATAGAGAACATAGGCACATGATTCTCCTATAATACATCAATTTTCATGAGAAAAGTTATATCCTTGAGTTACTCATCATATATGATATAATATGAGTGACATTGATCAAGGTTATGTTACAACACAATGTTGGTGCAATTCCTTCTCAGGACCAAGGCACTAGCATTCAAAATCTTGTTCCCAATGAAAGTATTTCATGTGTCATCATTTCATGAGGAGTAAAACACTCCATGCACTCACCCAAGGCACAAAATAGAATGGTCAAGCTGAGTCAAGTTAGTTGACAATGATGGTGTCTAGGAATGAATAGGTAGAGTGATCTAGGCCACTTTGTTACCCCTACTACCTAATGTAGATGCATTAATGTTGCCCCTATTATACCCCTAGACCTATGTTATTAATACATACATACTCATTAGACCCTTACCTTCAAGTTGATATTATAATTAAATAAAACATGAATGCCATGATGGAAAGACATGAAAATTGTATTAATCAGCAACACAAAATAAAACTTTTTATAGACTTTAATACATGAAAACCCTCATAACAATACTATCCAAAAACTATAGTTGTAGCATCTAGAGTAGTCACTAAGCAACCAAATATTGTTGATTGGCCATCAACTATCATCCTCCTCTTCTCAGAACTAATCATTTATAGCTTCAGGGAGGAGTGGGAGGGCTGCTGACATTGACCCTATTTTAAATTTGAACTCTCCCTCCTCTTTCTCCCACTTATATCGCACCATTAATCACACCATCTAGCTTGTTGATATCCCTTATATCATCAATATTTATTTGTTTTTACCATTTTTCAATTACCAACCTCTTCAGAGACTTCAACATAGTTGTGGGGTAACTGAAATGTAATCTCCATGGATTTGTTGTTTTGTTTAGTTATACAATGGGTTGATGGGATTTTAGTAGCATTTAATGCCCATTCCCTTGGCCTCTCCTTCCTTACTGACATGTCTCCCATCATCTACAAAATGTATTCTCTAGGGTTAAAATTTACCCCACACTAACCTAGATGTTCATCCTTGGTCAATTGATTCCTCCTTTTGGGTGTTGATTCTTCAGGAGGGAGAACTTAAAACTATAGAATGCTAACATGAAACTCTATATGGAATTATTCCCAATGACATATGGAAGATCATATATTCTCTTATGTTATGGTTGATTCAGTACTTAACCTTTGAAACATTGTGATCTCAGGGGGGAGGGGCTCATATTGTTGGTTTAGTTCCTTGAGCCTCTCTATTCCTTCCTTTAGTGCTTCTTCTAATAGGCTCTCCTTATCTAAAGTTATTCCTTGTAGTTCTGAGAACTGTGGCTCTAATTATCTTTAAGTGGTGCCTATTTCTTGGGTTAATGCTTCTACCTCTCTTAGAAAGGTAGATATTTCCTACTTGTTTTTATTTGTGTAGACTAAGGTGGCTAGAGCATTTTGGTCATCTTCTCGAGAGAACAAACATGGCTGGATAATCCTAGCTTATTCAAATAAACTCTTGAACAAGTGTTTTTAAGATTTAGTATATACTATGGTAAATTAGTTAATAATGTATTATTGTTATGTAACAATGATAGATATTAAGAGTTTGTTGTATGTGAGTTTGGATTGAATCATCCAACTCACTATTATAGGATATTGTGAGATATTCTAGAGGATTGAGTGGTTAGTGAGATTCCTAGAATATAGGAAATACTTACCTATATATTTATGTAAATGGTTTGATTAATGTATGCATCACATTCTTTGCATGATTGAATGAGTAAAATCACAAAATAATCTCCTTCTATAGTTATCATTGGTATTAGAGTGGGAAGATCTTGTGATGAATCAGTGATTTTTTTAGGGGCAGCCATAGTGTTTGTTATTGCCCCACCTAATGGTAAAATCTCATTGCATTCACCTTTGTGGAATTTTAAAATTCCTTCTACATTTACCTAGATGTACGTATGCAAGTTTAGATTATAACTGTGTATTTTCTATTATATATCAATATCTAGCATCCTTGGTTCTATCGTATCACTTTTTGTAGATCTACACACTTTTATCATTAGAGATACACACACTTTTGTGTTGCATATCATGGACATGCTTGAGATATTTCATCTATTATGGGATTATTTATTTATGCTCAGGATTCTCTGTATTTATTTGAATTGACATTGTGTTGCATTGGACTCGACATGCAAGATACAGTTAGTTATTGTGCTATCAATGCTAAGTAACAGTTATTTCTATGATGGATCTATCACTTAAGCATCCTTTAGTTACTTATGTTGTGGAGCTATATGCTTAGGTTTATGCAAATTTCATAGCACATGATTTTCTACATTCTTAACTGTCTTTGGCTTGCTCCTTGTTTCAACACACAGCCCATAACATTTTCATGTTAATATTTTATACCATCATTTTGTCCTTATATAGTCAAGGTTATAAGTCAATTAAATAGCTTTAATATTTATTTGTTTTTAGTTTAGTGGTTAAAATGATATAAGTGGTAGTCATTAGAATTGTATTTAATTTACTAGACCATCATGTTTTAAGATAATTCTTACTTTTGGTTATATTGTTTTATTTTATAAAAGTCATATCTTTAGTTTGAGACCTTTAATTGTTTAAGTTTATAGGTTTGTTTAAGTTATTGGTCTACATTAATAAAGTTTACAATTTTATGTTTAAAGTAATTAGGGGCATAAGTTTTAAAATCTTTAGATTGATCAACTATTTGATCAATATATGTAGATATATTTAATCACAAAATATAGTATTGTATCTTTTTAGAGTCAAGGTTTATATAGTAAGGGTGTCATTTTTTTATTCATTTATTAAATAATTTAAAAATAGGTCAATAAATTGTGTCAAAATAGTTTGTAAAAGGATGTATTCTCAGTTGAAATTGACATCCAACAAAAATATGTATTTCCAATTTATGGGGGTTCCATTTTCTATGGAAGTGACCAATACAGAACCTACCAAAACCATAAGAGCACATCATGACTATTTTGGCTAAGTGAGCCAAGTAATGGAGGTTGGATACATCAGAAGAATGAGGCTAAAAATTGTCTCTCATAATCTAATAGCAATGGGGATAGATAATGGATGAGTCTCACTTGCATCTGTGCCAAATCAGCTAAAGCCAAGTGAAGTTTTCAGTGGCACTGAAGATTGTCTATGTTTTTTTTGTTTGGGTGGAAACAAACATGGATAGAGGCTACAAAAGAGGAAAATGAGGATTTAGTCCTCATAATATATTTAATTTTTAGTTTTTTGTTTGGTGTGTGAAAAAATAAAAAAATTTAATCATTCCCCTATTGAATTGGAAAAATGGAGAATGTAGATACCATGGAATATGTAAACAGTTGTATAAGATGGAAGTTAACTATAGAAATCCTCTGACTACATATATCCTCTAACTATCATACTTCATTAAAATATTATTGGCTAGTGAATATGTTCACATGGAATAAATATAGGATATGTTATTTTATAGTAGTGGTCATGTGAAATAAGATCTAGATAACAAGATTCAGGCAGTAGTATGTAGACCTAAAATTATGCGTTGACATACGATTTTGTTTATTAGTTCACATGATGTACTTTCTCCCCTTGTAAAAACTAAAGGGGGAATGTTAGGATTTATTATTTAATATGGTAAATGAGTTAATTTTATGTTATTTTTATGTAACAATAATATATATTAGGAGTTTGTTGTACATGATTTTAGAGTGAATCACCCAACTCACTATTATAGGAGATAGCAAGATATTCTAGAGGATTGAGTGGTGAGTGAGATTCCTAGAATATAGGACATAATTTCCTATATATTTATGTAAATGGTTTGATTAATGTATGTAATAGAATATAATATTATTATTATGTGTTCTAATTTTTATTCTTTGTGTACATTTATCTAGATCATTCTTTGCATGATTGAATGAGTTAAATCATAGAATAGTCTCCTCTTAGAATTATCAAGTGTTTTACATTAGCTCCACATTTAGTGAGGATTTGGATAGTATCCTCAAATTATTTTAGTTGTTCAGTGTATTCAAGCTTAACCTCTTTTATCCTATCCTGAGGCATTGCCCATTGTTTTTCTCTCTCAATGAGCACATTGGCCAAAACTTATAAATTTATTATTGGGTTGGTGTGCATGGAATCAATTGTATTAAGGAGACTAGGTCAAGATTTGACAATATTATCACTTAACTTTAGGGCTCTGACTTTTACTTCATGTAATGGACATGCAACCCCTTCCTATTCAACTAGTTCTTTGTTCAACATGTTGTCTACCTTAGCTTACTTCTTTTTAGACTATTTGAGGGCCTACTCAATGATTATGCACCTTCTTTATTCCTCTCTGGTGGTAGTGGATAAATCATTTACAATATCTTATTTTTGTCTATAGGTCATTGTGCTTATGAAATTTTATTAGGTTACCTCAATATCTAGCTTTAGGAGAGTGTTCTTGGTTTGTATTCCAGTGTAGGTCCTAAAGCTTATGATAAACATCCCTAGTTTGGGATGGTAGTTTCAGTTAAGTGGAACCTCAACTTGGTTAGGCACCTCATAAATGGGTTCCTCTCTATATAATTCTAGTGTAAATCATGACTACCATCGATTTATCTGAGAGGCTTGGTCTACCTCTAAGGCATCCTAGAGATATAGGTGTTCATCCTATGTCCCACTCTGATATTGTTCTCAAATATTTTTATTGCATTCTCTTTGAGGTGCTTATGTATTGTGTTTTGGGAGGATATATTATATAAGGATGGCCTCATATTCCTCTTTCACTCTTTTTTATTCTCTTTCTAATTATGCCCTCAACTATTCACTCTCATCTTCTTGTGGTTGCCCATCCTCAAATTCTTTAAGGAGATCCTTGAATGGGTGTGGTCCTTTTTGGGGCATCTTCCATCTATGATTAGTGCCCAGCATGGTCTTCCTCTTTCCTCATGTATTTTTCCTCTAGTTGGCCAAATTTTCCTTCCATCTTATCTCCATATACTGGCCCTTTTCTCTTATCCTCTTAAGTTGGTAGGATTGGCACCTTCTCTTTTAGTTATAGCATTGGTCGTTATTCTATTCCCATTTGGGGTGGTCAAAGTATTTCTTCCCACCTAGTCCTCTTCCTAGTTAGAGAAACTTCCTCTAAAGATGGATCTTCCTCTTTAAGCATGGGGATCAATATTTCCTACTCCTTCTCCTTCTCTTCCACCTCAAAACTTCTTACTCAGAGACTTCCTCCATGGTCTCTATTATTTCTTAGTTTTGTATGGGTAGTTATCTATCCATTCTCTTAAGATCCTTATTATGAGGGGTGGATACATTCCTATCTTCCCTTCCTTGCCTTTTCATAGGCCTCTCATCTAACTCTCCCTTTGTTCTTCCTGGTGTGGTTGAGGGTGGTCACATTCTTCTCTCTCCCTCTTCCTCATGGCTTACTTAAGAACTTGATCCCTTCCATTAGATCACAAGGATAAAGGGTCTCTTTAGTGTTTTGACCCTTGCATCATCACATCATTTTATAGGCTTTAAATAGTAGTATAGCCATTATGACTTTCTATAAATCTAGATGATATGGTAGATAACACATTCTCGACTTTCCACTTTGTTTGCTTCTTTCATAACCACTTCCCCTATTTCACATACATGATGTGTATGGTATGAATGTTTACATCGATCTAATGATCATTTATATTTACCCTCTCTACATCGTTGATGCTATTGAATACATCCATAAATTACTGTGTGGTGAATCCATATGCCAATTTAAGACAAGGAGACATATTTCGATCAAACATCCTAACCTATGATAGGGAAAATGTTACATTATTATAAATTGGGACTGGGCTTTCACCATCTATGATAGGTTTTTGGGATGTAACATTATTCTCCCAAGAATTACCTTAGGCATCTATTCCATTGTATGAGCCTTATTTTATACTTTGAGTTGATTATTCAAGGGTAGGTGAACTCTTAATATTTGACTGTAGGGGACTAGTGGTGGTCAAGGAAAGTCCATCCTTCTCCCCCATTTCTTCCTTGATGGACTTCAATCTCATAAAATATAATTCACATGAGTACGGTTCCAAATGAAAACTTACCTTCCCCCTATGAGCATTCTTAGCCTCCTCTATAATAAGGAATACCACATACTTAGCTATGTTAAACTAGACTCCCTTTGCCATTTCATGCACTATATATAGGTAGTTCTGACTAATTTATTCCCATTATCCTCTTGGGGATAACCTTGAACTAACTAATTACATCACCACTATGGTGGTTCTATCACTTATGTTGGGGATAGGGAAATCATGTCATTCTTTCTTATAGTTGAATTGTTGTGTTGTTACATCTATGTCTACCTAATTTCCCAATGTTACCTTTATGTCAACACTAGTCTGTGTCAATCTTGTGGCTTTGTGAATCTGTGCCACCATGATCTGCATCTCTCTTCCTAAAAAATACATTATGGATTCATGAACATGAGAAATAATAAACCTTTCAAGTTATTCCACCTTGACAAAGAAAGGAAGTTCCTAAAGTTGGACTGTACCAACTTACTCAAGCCACATCTTAATGTAGTCATCATAGATGGGGTTCCTATTATTGTTCATAGTTCTTATGTCCACCAGGTATTCCTTGCATAGTTTATCCTTGTGGTGTGTGTTTTAGTGGTTAGCATATTCTATATTTCATGCATCCACCTTAGACTCCCATTCTTCCCCTCTTTATACATTGTTTGGGTACTGCATTTCAAAAAAATTGTTTTCCTCGATTTTGATGTAGTTTTTGTTTTAGCTCATCCATTGGTTCCTTCTCCTACCATTTGGATCCTTTCAATTTTTTTAGTTCTTACTTCCTCTTCTATTACTGAGGGTTCTTTATTTTTTTTATGAAGGTATCAATTCTTATATCTTAGATAATAGGGGTTTCAAATTGAGTTTCTAGAATGTGGCTCCTCTTCTTTATTAATTTTTCCTTCTACCTCATTTTTTATTGTAGTATCTTATGGATTTATCTCCTATTTTTGCTTCTTGGCTTTCCTAGTCAAACCTAGGCTTATAGCATTTTCACACTTCCCTATTTTGTATCTTTTATCTATATTTTTTTTGTGTGATGGTTATTCTCCATATTTTACCTCTTTATTATTCCTACTGCTTTTTCTAAGACTCTTTTATTATCTATGCCAAGTGATTCACATGTTTCCATTCCTTATCCTAGTGCTCATGCTAGTTGTCACATTGGTTTGATATTTTTGAATTTTTAGGGTTTCCTTTCCTCACCCCACACTAAATATTGAGCCTGACCCTCTGATACATAGATAGGAGTTCAAAGACATTTTTAGAATATGTGGGAAAGGATATGATTCTGCTTGGAGTTATTTCAAATGTTTGTGCTCAGGGATATCTTAAAATTAGTATGTAGTTATCCTCACTAGAGACACATAGACACCTAGCATGTGACTTTCTTGAGAAAGTCCCCACATAAATCACCTGATTGGGTATTAAGAGGTGTGTGTGAGTTATCAATTTTGATCATCATGACATCAATAAACTTATATAAAATCCAAAAAGAATGAAAATGGGCAAAATTAGAGAAAAATAATATATGCCTTATTATTAGGTTGACATCTTATACATTATGCATAATATGGCTTGAGCCTATTGTTGTTTAAATTCCCAAAAATCATTTCTCCATTTAAAATGCAAAGCCATCATGCACCAATTCCCAAATAATATTGATGATATATCACCCAAGCCAATGAATTTAAAGCTTGATAAGGTACTTGAGGTATTTTGAATCATAAAAAAAGACTTCACCACCTTCAATTAGTATATTTCCCTTGATATATCTATCATGACATGTTTTTTGTTGGGTCTTCTCAGTGTTTTGGATCCATTTGGAAAGAATGCACCTTTCATCCAACTTTTTTATCTCTTCAATGTGCATTATGATGGATTCAGAGTCATATAGGTGACCAACTTGGAATATGTGGAGGGATGGGACCAATAACTTGATAGGAAGGACAAATTTCATGTTGAATTCTAACTAAAAAAGAATAGAGTTGTTGAGTGACTTATAACTGGTTTGATACACCCATAGAATGAATGATACTTGATCATTTTAGTCCATGTGTCCTACATCATAGATATCTTAGTAAACCAATCATATTTTTGGGTAACCACTAGTGTTTTCCTACTCTAGACAAAATTCCATGACCAAACACTAAGTTCAAGTACACTTACTCCACTTGTTTCTCTTTCCAATTAGCCCTCAATTAGGTCTTTAGGCCTAAAAATTGAGATTTGGATCTAATCAATGATAAAATGTGTGAAACTTTGAAGAAATTTTTGATTCACTTTAGGTACCTCTTGATCATGCTTCATGTTAAATTTTAGTGTTTAGAACCTTGTACGGATAGGTGAACCAAGAAATGGCCAAAACCCTAGCTTAGGTGCATATTCAAGCTTAGGAGGTAATTAGGGTGGTTTATAAAAAAAATCAAGTTTCAATTATTGATATGGTATATTTATTATTTTACCATAATAAGACAACTCAATATATTGAAGAGAATCTCTCCAAGAGTACTCCATAGGCTTGTAGCTAAGCTTCTTGAGAGACATAGTGACACAGACACCTTTTTTGCCCAAATTGGTGGCTTGAATGGCTAATCTACCCTCTTAGGAGACCTAAAAAATTATTTAGAGGGATATATAACCTTTTATTATGCTTATAAATCCTTTACACTTAATTTTAAGGCCTATCCTTACCCTACATACTCACAAATAGGCCTACAGTTATGCTTCTAGGCTAATTCTATACACTGTACTTTTCGCATGTGCCAAGTAGTGGCCTATTTATGTGTCCAAGATAGGTATGAAGGTTTATTATTTATTTTTAAGGTTAACCCAACCCACTTTGAGTGATTGAATGAATAATCTCTCTCATCGGGCTCTTAGAAGGGTTTAGGCAGGGTTTTAGGTGTCTTAGACCCTTAAGGATTGTTTATAGAGATCAGGCCCTTAATTGAACATCAAAATTCCATGGATCAGTTGTGAATAATGGTCATATCTTATTCTTAATATCTTGAGTCACCATGCATATCGTCATTCAAGATGTGAGCATCTCAAATTGCTCTTCTCGAGCTGGTAGACTATGTAAGTGAGGTTGAGAGAGAGATTATTGGGCTTAAGACCTTCAAAAAAAATTGTTGATTAAGGATGATTCAGAAGGTGTGTAACACCTCATGTGAGTTTATCCAATCACTTTTTAAATTATTCTAACAATTAAAATTCCTTAGAACATGCCCAGTTTCCACATGAGGGTTTATGATCAACTTTGTAAAATAGACCCTAATCAACTTTATGATAACTTTCCATTCATTACAAAGCATCAAAATGATTTTAAGATATATTACATGTATTTTAATCACCTTAAACATTATACATACCAAACCAAATCATTAGTTTCAATACCACCTTCTATCCTTCCTCACATTTCTGACACAGGCATTTAAGTCCTTTTCTGCCTTTAGACCTAAATTTTCTCTCTCTGTTCACCCATAGTTATCTATGATCCAAAATATCTCTTCCTTTAAGGATTAACCACCTCTTTATATATCAAGATTATGAGATGCATTAGTCCAAGCATTAGTCAATAAAAACTCTAAAAATAAGCATAGAGAGACTAACACATCAAGCTTACTCCATCAAGGGGTGTTGCTAATGAATTCTAAGAGTTATTTAAGAAAGGAATACCGTAAAACCTTCCAAGAGTGGCCAAGAAACATGATTTTCTCTGATTTTTTACTCTAAGTATGCATCAATGAAGAGTAGCATGCTTTGGCATCATTTCTTAGTACACTAATGGCTTAGGCTCATAAGATTTTATCAATTCTGTGCAAATAGGTGAAACATTTCTATTACAATTTCTACATAATAAGTTTGTATATCTAAAGCTTAAAAATGTTAGTTTTGTCTCTCTTATTTATATATTTTGAAGATTATTCAGACTGATTTTCAACCATTGGATTAAAAACCATATGTGTGGCCCCAGATGGATTCAATTTTTTAAGCCACTGCATTAGAATGGGGTTACATAGGAAAGAGGTTACACAGGAATAGAGGCTACATAGGAAAAGAGGTTACACATGGGCAAGCATGGGTGAAAATTTAGATATTTCTTTGATATTTTGAATATTTGAATTTTGAATTTCTAATAAATAGATATTTCAAAATATCATGGATTTCCACTTAAGCTCTTAATTTAAATTAATTTGTTTAAGTTTGATTAATTTTTTATAATTCTTTTGAAATCTGTTGCATGCTTAATCAACCTAGTCAAAAATGTCATTTTACTTAGTCATAATTTGACTAGAGTATAATCAGAAGGTGTTAGTTGCATACGATGTAATACCCTAATTAGGGTATTATAAATGTGAAATAACACATGCATGTGATGTGTGATACCAAATTAGAAGAACGTCATGGTCTAGAGTGTCATTTTACATGGTTGTAATTTGACTCAAAGTGATTTAAGAAAAGACAATATTCACATAAAATGCATTTCCCTATTTAGGTATATATTAGCATAAATTGGTACCTATACTTGACAAGTTTGAACATTTCAGTGTGCTTCAATGATTTTGGTCTAGATTGTGTATTGTTGCAGAATATTGCTTAGGTTGACAATTTTACCACAATAGTGATAGGAATTGGATGATTATATGTTGCCCCTATTTGAGAAGGTATGGTGAGACATTCAGTTGAAGCAATGTGTAACACCCCATTGGGATCTACCTAGAAATACATGAATTTTTTTTTTTAAATTAAACATATCATTTCATTAGATTACACCACATGAACCTAATTAGTGATCCATATAAAATCCTCTAAGTATGGTAACTATAAATTAATCATGTGACATTTATCCATCACTGATCACTATCATCATGTGAAACACATCATAACTAAATATAGAAAGTAACTACAAGATTCAAGCCACAACTGGTACAATCATACAACCTCTACTATCAAAATGCATTAATTAATTATAACTCACTAGGTAATGTTTCAATAATAAATAAAATACAATGTACAAATACAAGATACATGGCTCCATGGAGCATGAGATTCTCAAAACTCTAGTATCTATGGCAATCTCAAGTGAAAGAAGTACTATTATGGGGAGGGAGAGCATCATCTAAATGCTTTTCCACACTAACCATGGACCATCGATCCTCTGCATAATCCCCCATCATGGAATGTCCCTCCCTTCAATACGAGTAGATAGTGATGGTGCAGGAATCTAGAGAGACAAGTTAGTACGAATGTGTTGTATGATTTCTAAAAATATGCAGTGTACCATAAAGAAATATGTTCTAACATGATATTGCACAAGCATGTAAATCATACATATGAAATTACAATGTCTAACTAACATTACTTTAGACAAAGTTTTCAATAATCATTGATCTCTAGGATCAGTCAATTTCAAACACACCACTTGATCAGATTATCTTCATCTAACATTGTGATGCTAATAAGCTAGTGAAGTCTGTCTCGCTACTTACTCAAAACCAATAATGAGAGATTGGGTTATCATAAACATAACCAACATATTCATAAATATCACTTCCTACTAGTAATCACAAAACATGTTAAGCATAAAAATACCCATAATGCATACATTTAGTCCATCAAACATATGAATGAATATCCATGTTATCATTAATCCATAAATAACAGGCATAACATTCATAGTTTATACCATCCAAGTATGATATACATTTAAACTACAACATTTCATTTACTATAAGTAGTTTTCAAATATAATGAACTCTATGACAACCCAAACTATCATAGTCCACAACTACTCAAATACAAACAACCAGTCAAACAACATCAAGAGACAAATGTCTTGTAGTCCTAATTTCATGCTCTTTCATTTATACATCTTGTTGTTTTAGGGAGTTGTGTACATATATAGTTTATTTCCTACTCTTCAAAATTATATGACTTACTTTATAACAATTAATAGGACTATAGGCATATACCACCATATATCAATACATACTATATATACATATACATCTATACAAATTAATCTACTCTTAATATGTATTGTACACATTCCTCAATTAATCAATAAATACTATATATAATTGTCTACAATCTTATATAATTATAGAAAAGGATTTCATGAGGTTTTCAACAATCACTTGACAGAAAAGATTGACTATCAATTATAAGACATATTACTTCTAGAATATTAATAAACAAATTATCATAGTCAATAGGTTATTTGATTCCCTATCAATTCATCAATTAGTTATAACTTTCAACACTCAAAACATTTTTTCTTACAAGATTATTCATGTTGATTCTTTCACATAAACTTTGATCATATAAATATATGTCTATGTTGGTAATCTATTCATATAGGCACACCATATGTCCAGCATAATTTATGTTAGATTAGAGTCAATTATAGTAATGTGGCTTATAGTGTTACATACTAAAACACTATAGAACTTTGAGTTATAATATATATATTCCCTATGAACTTATATACCACATATACACTTTATACTATTTGTGATAGTCATACTGTTTATGATGGTATGTATAATACTAATCACTATTAGTAGTTATACTATTACAAGTTATATGATATCATCTGGTATGTAATCTAGATTATAGTTACAGATTTTAACATTACAGATCATGTAAACTATTGTATTATACTTAACAGGCTACACTTAATAACCTATGTAATCTATCATTATGCTAATATTATACTTGAGAGCTCAGATTACATTGTTATAACTTGGTTATAATAACACATAATAAGTGGATTCATTGACAATATAAATGTCTTCTATTATATGGTATAATTCATAATAGTATACCATGATATAGCATCTTATTTCCATAGATATAATGGCATATAAGTTGTAATGTAGTGACCTAATTTCCATAGTATACTGAATACCGTACCATATAACGATGCAATGAATATAATAAACTCATAGAATATATATTATAATGTTATGAAAGTCCTTGTTATATAGATTCATAGATTTAATTATTTATACTTATACAAAGGCATACCAATTATCATTGTTATATAGTATATGTTTTCTATAATGTTATGGGAATTGTTATACTCAATGATAATATGTATAACCTATCTAGTCGCTAGACACCACAAATAATCATAGTGTAGTGTCTTACACTCAACTCATCCTCAGCATGGCAATATTATAGTAAAAGTATAAATATATTTATATACTTTTGTATAGGATCAATTGACCTAATATACCTTGTATACTTGATTATTCTCATTAAAGCATTGTGAAATCATGAGTGTATTAATTAGCACAAAAATACTGACTTTATACCTATTGGATCTGCAGGTAACTATACATATTTTGTGTTACAAAAGTATAATATGTACCGATATAATGACACAGTGATGTACACTTTATTTTTAATCATCATACAATTGTGTAAAATATAAAATTTTTAATATAAATTTTGGAAATATTTTTAATGTATATTCTACTATGGTTCATACACTAAGACCAGTTATAAATTCATATGTGAACCATCATACATGAACTGTTTTTATAGTAAATATGAATATATATATATATATGAATTGCCACACATATAGTCAAAATATATATATATATATATATATATATATATATATATATCTCACATAGATTCACAAACTATTTAGTCTATTATCTAAATTACAAATATTTTACAAAGTATATGTATTTCCTAACATTTAGTTCAACCTCTATATGTATTTGGTTTCATATATATCAGGTGTATATGTATTTATTATTAAGGTGTGGAGCCTAAAAGCTTCACATATGAGCGCATTACCAAAGTTGCAGGTTTACACAGTCACCGGCATCGGTCAGGAACGACCGACGTCAGTCAGGTGCAGTTGAAGAGACGTCGGCATCGACAGAGGATTGGCCGACGTCGGTCACAGGCAAGCAGGCAAGAACCGGCATCGATTACCTGTGCATCCAAAATGCTATTTCTGAGGATAGAACTGAGTGTTTGCATGATGAGTTTAAGTCTTAGTCTTAAGTTCGTATCTCTATTATTAGTAAGATTGTTTTTAGAGCCCTTGTTCAAGAGGCTTAACTGTTGGTTGTAAGTGCATGCTCAAGTCTCCTAATTCTATATGTAGAATTAGATCTTCTTAGCTTAGTGTGCTTGTAGTAGTTCATTGTGTGTGAATGTTGAAGAACAGTACAGAGTTGTATCAATCCAGGGTGTTGGAGTTGATTGTACTTGAGAGAGAGAGCTCTTGAGGGATAGAGATCTAGAGAGAGATCTTGTGCATCTAAGAGAGGTGTGAAAGAAAGAAGTTTCTTCAATTGTATTCCTTCTGTAAAGAGTTTAATACAAGTTTTTAGGGTGGTTTCTTGTATCTCTTATTCTTTCCTATTATCTGAATCTAGTTACTTATCTATCTGATTTAATTCTACAATTTATCGCTTTCATAAGTGTAATCATATTGTTGGTTGATCCCCAACAAGTGGTATCAGAGCCTTGGTTGTAGGTTTAGAGTTTGATATCCAATAATTGGTATCAAAGCTCAGGTTCACTAACAGGGGGTTCAAATCTGTGTAGTGTGTATTGATTACAGGTTGCTCACAGGGGTTTCTACAGGGATTTCTTTTTGAGTGGGAGAAGCAATGGCAGAAGAAAGTAAACTAAGAATGGAAAAGTTCAATGGCAAAAATTATCAACATTGGAGAATGTAGATAGAGGACTATCTGTATCAGAAAGATCTATACTTACCGTTAGGTGGGATTGCAAAGAAGCCCATAGACATGGATGATGAAGAATGGGAAGTTCTTGACAAAAAGGCTCTAGGGTCTATAAGACTGAGTCTAGCATCTACTGTGATATCTAATTTATCACAGGCAAAAACAATGGTAGAGTTGATGACTACTTTAGCAAATTTGTATGAAAAATCCTCAACTTCTAATAAGGTATATCTTATGAAGCAGCTATTTAATTTGCATATGCAGGAAGGTGGATCTGTATCTAATCACCTGAATGATTTCCATGGTATTGTAAATCAATTAAGTTCAGTCAAAATTGTATTTGATGATGAAATAAAAGCTCTTTTAATATTATGTTCTTTGCCTAAAAGCTGGCATAGCTTTGTAATGGCAGTTAGCAATACTGCATCTACATCAAATATTTTGAAAGTAGAGGATGTTGTTAGTGTTATCTTGAATGAGGAAATTCGCAGGAAAAGCACAAAAGAGACATCTGGTAATGCTTTAAGTTTTGAGAGCAGGGGAACGCAAAAAGAGAAGAGCAAGAAAGGGAGACCTAGATCTAAGTCTAAGGGGAGAGGTAGATCCAAATCCAGAAATGGCAGGAAGCCACAATGCTGGAATTGTGGAAAGATGGGGCACATAAGCAAAGATTGTTGGTCAAAGCCTAAGGAGGACAATCAGCATGAAGGAAAAGAACAAGCAAAGGTTGCAGGTATTACACAAGATGCTTTAATATTCTCTTTGCATAATAATATAGAATCTTGGGTGTTAGATTTTGGTGCATCTTTTCATGCTACCCCTAATAGGGAATATTTCAGTGACTATATCCATGGAGATTTTGGAATAGTGTATCTAGGGGATGATGAGCCTTGTAAAATTATTGGCAAAGGTAACGTGCAACTAAAAATGTAGAATGGCAACACATGGGTGTTGAGAGATGTGATGCATGTTCCTAGCTTGAAGAGAAATTTGATTTCTACAAGAAAGTTAGGGGATGAGGGTTGTACAGTAACTCTCACAGCAGAATCTTGGAAGGTGACCAAGGGTGCACTTGTTATGGCCAGAGGTAAGAGAGTAGGTACTCTCTATTTATGTAATTGTGTTACTAATAATTCTCCTTCTGTATTATCTACTTCAGATGTGGATGCAAAATTGTGGCACTCAAGGCTTGGCCACATGAGCGAGAAGGGGATGTCAATTCTTACGTCTAAAGGTAAGCTTTCAGATTTAAAAAGCATGGATCTAGAATTTTGTGAGCACTGTGTATTTGGAAAACAAAAAAGGGTTAGTTTTCTCAAGACTGCGTCTACAAAGAAGAAGCATAAGTTGCAGCTTGTTCACACAGACGTGTGGGGACCGGCTCAGGTAGCTTCTATTAGAGGATCACAGTACTATGTTTCATTCATAGATGATGCTACAAGAAAGGTATGGATCTATTGTATTAAGAAGAAATCTGATGTATTTGAGACTTTTAAGATTTGGAAAGCTATGGTTGAGAATGAAACAGGCAAAAGATTGAAGTGCCTGAGATCTAACAATGGTGGAGAGTTTTGCAGTTAGAAGTTCAACTGCTATTGTTATATGCATGGAATCCGTAGGCAAAGGATGGCTCCAAGGACACCTCAACAAAATGGAATTGCTGAAAGGATGAATAGAACAATCATGGAGCATGCAAGATGTATGAGATTGCATGCTGGTTTGCCCTTAGAGTTTTGGGCAGAAGCTGTTGACACTGCAGTGTACCTGATTAACAGAGGACCCTCTACAGCTCTGGATGGTGGAATTCCAGAAGAGGCTTGGATAGGTAAAAAGGTAGATCTCTCATTCCTCAAAGTTTTTGGTTATGAAGCCTTTGTGCACGTAGATAAGGAAAATAGAAAGAAGCTGGATGCTAAGTCTATGAGGTGCACATTTATTGGCTATGGCTCAAATGATTTTGGTTTTAGATTTTGGAATCTAGGAACTAACAAGATAATTAGGAGTCGTGATGTTTTCAATGAAAAAGTGATGTATAGTGATCAGCTGAAGAAGTTGAATCAATCTGGGCAGAGTAATGGTGAATTGGATGAGGTGATGATCCAAAATGAGCTTGTGGAAAAAAGAAATAATCACTTGCAAGAAAACACAGAGACCGACGTCGGTAAGATAGGAACCGGCGTCGGTAGAACAGAACCCGATGTTGGTCATACAGAGACCGACATCGATAGAATAGGCACCGACGTCGGTCAGGCAGAACCGACGTCGGCCAGTAACAGGTCTGGAGGTGACCGAGGTCGGTCACTGTCAGAGAATTTGGGTGGACAGCGTGTTGTGAATGAGTCACAAACATCCATCAGGAGGTCAGAAAGGGTAAGTAAGCCTCCAATTAGATATTCTCCTTCATTATTCTATTTATTGCTAACTGATGGTGGAAAACTAGAGAGTTTTGAAGAAGCAATACAGGTGGAGTCCAAGAGTCAATGGGAGTGTGGCATGGTTGAGGAGATGGAGTCCTTAAGAGAGAAGCAAACATGGGATTTGGTTGAGTTGTCAGCTGGTAAGAGAACACTGAAGAACAAATGGACCTACAGGTTGAAGGAAGGTGAGAATGGACAGATGAGATATAAGGCCAAATTGGTAGTGAAAGGATTTGCACAAAAGCTAGGTATTGATTTTGGTGAGATTTTTTCTCCTGTTGTTAAAATGACTTCTATACAGATTGTACTGTCTTTGGTTGTTGTTGAGGATTTGCATCTTGAGCAGCTAGATGTTAAGACAGCATTTCTTCATGGAGATTTGGATGAGGAAATTTATATGGAACAACTGGAAGGATTTGAGGTCAAAGGTAAGGAGAAGTTAGTGTGCAGATTGAAGAAAAGCTTGTATGGCCTCAAGCAAGCTCCTAGACAGTGGTATTTGAAATTTAATAGGTTTATGACTGAGCATGGCTACAGTAGGTGTCAATCTGACCATTGTGTGTATTTTAAGAGATTGGATAATGGTAGATATATTATTCTATTGTTGTATGTAGATGATATGTTGGTTGCAGGATCACACATGCAAGATATCTCTGAGCTTAAGGTGAAATTAGCTCAAACTTTTGCCATGAAGGATTTGGGAGCAGCAAAGAAAATCCTTGGCATGAGCATTAAGAGAGACAGGAAAAATCACAGGTTGATATTGTCTCAAGAGGATTATGTGGACAAGGTGTTGAAATGGTTCAATATGCAGGATGCTAAACCAGTAAGCACACCTTTGGCTGGACATTTCAAGTTGAGTAAAGAACAATGTCCTAATTCACATGATGAGGTAGAGTACATGAGGAAGGTTCCATATTCTTCCGCAGTAGGAAGTTTGATGTATGCAATGATGTGTACTAGACCAGATATTGCCCAAGCAGTGGGTGTTGTAAGTAAGTATATGGCCAATCTAGGAAAGGAACATTGGAAAGCAGTTCAGTGGATCCTCAGATATTTGAGAGGAACCAGCAATAGGCACTTGTGCTATGGAGTTTTAGATACTTCTCTACATGGTTATGTAGATTCAGATATGGTAGGTGATTTGGATGGCAGGAGGAGCACCACAGGATATGTTTTCACTGTAGGTGGAATGGCAGTTAGCTGGATATCAAAGTTGCATAAGGTTGTTACCTTGTCAACTACAGAAGCAGAGTATATTGCAGCCACAGAGGCTAGCAAAGAGATGATATGGATGACACGATTCATGGAAGAGCTCGAAAGGGAGAAAGAGAGTTGTAGATTGTATAGTGACAGTCAGAGTGCAATCCATTTGGCTAAGAATTGAGCCTTTCACTCAAGAACCAAGCACAAACAGCTTAGGTACCACTTCATAAGATAGGTATTGGAAGATGGTGAGTTGAAGTTGGAGAAGATCCATACAGACAAGAATCCTGTTGATATGTTAACCAAGCCGATTACAAAGGAGAAGTTGAATCTTCATTCAACTTCTGTTGGTCTTCATGATTGAGTTGAAGATGGAGGAGCTAGAAGATGTTGTTGTATAGGTACTGGTGCAGCTGTTTATCTCCAAGTGGGAGATTGTTAAGGTGTGGAGCCTAAAAGCTTCACATATGAATGCATTACCAAAGTTGCAAGTTTACATAGTCACTGGCATCGGTCAGGTGCAATCGACATCGGTCAGGTGTAGTTGAAGAGATGCCGATGTCGGCAGAGGATCGACCGACGTCGGTCACAGGCAAGCAGGCAGGAACCAGCATCGGTTACCTGTGCATCCAAAATGTTATTTCCGAGGACAGAACTGAGTGTTTGCATGATGAGTTTAAGTCTTAGTCTTAAGTTTGCGTCTCTATTATTAGTAAGATTGTTTTTAGAGCCCTTGTTCAAGAGGCTTAACTGTTGGTTGTAAGTGCATGCTCAAGTCTCCTAATTCTATATGTAGAATTAGATCTTCTTAGCTTAGTGTGATTGTAGTAGTTCATTGTGTGTGAATGTTGAAGAACAGTACAGAGTTGTATCAATCCAGGGTGTTGGAGTTGATTGTACTTGAGAGAGAGAGCTCTTGAGGGATAGAGATCTAGAGAGAGATCTTGTGCATCTGAGAGAGGTGTGGAAGAAAGAAGTTTCTTCAATTGTATTCCTTATGTAAAGAGTTTAATACAAGTTTTCAGGGTGGTTTCTTGTATCTCTTGTTCTTTGCTATTATCTGATTCTAGTTACTTATCTATCTGATTTAATTCCATAGTTTATTGCTTTCATAAGTGTAATCATATTGTTGGTTGATCCCCAACATTTATTTATACAATTCATAAGCAGATATATAAAAATAGGTATATATGTAATTATATATTCAAACAGACATATATGTATTTATTTATATAATTTATATAAATGTATAGAATTTAAATACATTGCCTACCTGACAAGATACTTTGTTGTTCCTTATACTTGTTCCCTTGTCTTTTCTTTTTCTCCTCTAATCTCCCTTCCACGCCCTATTGTGCTTCTCTTCTCTTTGCCTACCTATATTCTTTCTATTATATTTTTTTTAATTATCTCATTTCTTTGAGCTTTGCAATTTTTTTATTTTTATTTTTCTTCCCATATGACAGTTGCACTTTATTTTGAATCTTGATCCTCTCTTTTTTTAATTTTGAGATCTCTTTTTGTTTTATTCTATTATATGATTTTATTTACTTTTTATTTGTTTATTTATTTTATTTTTCTAAGTATAATAGAATATTGTTGCTTTATTTATTAATGCTTTAACTAAGCTATCATCATCAAAATTCTATTAGTATCCAGGCTAATACATTTAGGACCTATTATTTTAATCCATAATGGTAAATCATACATTAATTAAATTGATTACAAACATAATCAAACTACAACATTTTTCATTTAACACCACATATAACATCTATGATGCCATTAAACTAAACTATCAAACCATGTGTAAACAATTATCTAAATGTAAACAAAATCAAAACACACTATGCTAACCATTCCATTATGCATCTAATATGTACTATTTAATGTGATGTGTGTAGGGTTCTAGCCATTCTTCTATCATCCCCTAGCAACTCCATCTACATCACCCTCTTTGATGATTCTCTCCCTTCATCATGCTCTGAGGGATGAGTCTCTCCTACATCAACCTCACAACAAGCAGGTAGTTGATTCATAACACCATGACATATATACATCATAAATTATAGTTGAAATAATAACTCATCATGATCATAATATATAATTATACATTACAGCTAACTCATAGTAATGAAATCATGTAATCTAGGCAATAATCAATTGTCCCATAACAACATATAATTCATAGCTTAGCTAAAAAAATAACCAAATCAAATTACTAACTATAAATATCCATGGATAATAAATTAAGTTTGCTTAGAGAGGAATCAAGATGTAACACAATGTCTTTTCAAAGAATGAAAAGGTCACTATACTCTGGAAAAATTTAATTTTGTTCCCATTTTTCATTAATTTTTTCATGAGTCACAAAGAAATAGGGTTACAAAAATACCCCAAACATCATTTGGGTAGCTCATGATGCCCCCTCGAGGGGAAGACAAAAAATTTGAAAGATTTGATGGGTTAGGCCCTTGATCAAACAACATAATAATCACATAAAATGCATTTCCCCCTTCAGGAAGACATTAGCATAAATTGGCACATGTACATGACAATTTTGCATGATTTAGAGCATTTTAGTGATTTTGGCCCAGATTATGCGTTGTCATGAAATATCATTTAGATTGACAATTTTAGCACACTACTAATAGGAATTGGATGTCTACACCTTACTCCTATTTTAGAAGGCATAGAGAGACATTTGGTTGAAGCAACAACTTTCTAAAGAATAAAAAAGTCATTAAGAAGAAGTTGGAAGGTAATAATTGAAGAAATAATTAGTGACCCATGATGCCCCCTCGAGAGGGCATGTAAGGATGAAAGAGAGGGATGAACTCTCGAAAAAGAGAAAAAGAATGAAATTAATCCATGGATGAGATTAAATCCATATGAGCTAATGCTTACATGTATTGATTCCCAATGATCAAAATAGAATAGAATATAATGGGCCCTAAGGTGGGGGGAAGTGGGAAGAATTTAATACCAATTTAGAAATAGCACACTTTGACATGCCCAAAAGAGGGCAAAATTTGTGTGCTTAGGGAATGATCGATCTCGAGACAAGTTGCACACTTCAAATTGCTAGAATGATGGAAAAAGTTACAGAGCTTAGAATTAAAATAAAAATAAAATAAGAGCATTGCTCCTGAGAAAGGAGGTTAATGAATTAATAATGTGATCCAATAGAGTGGATTTTATCGGTTGATAAATTGATTTTTCCCCAGTAAGTTTGATTAAGTTTGTGATTGATGTAATTATTGTGCCCTAGTAGGGAAAATTAGTGAGAATAGCTCAAGGATATAGCCTATTGCATAGATTAAATAGGAGTGGATGTAAACATAGATGTGATGGTCTAATGACTAAAAAAGCCATAAAATTTTAGGAATACGAGGATACACAAAGTGATGAAAGAGATGATTAGAATAATAATGGTGGTCAGGTTGACCTGTGATACGCCATGTATCCAAATGATGCCTACATAGTCTAGATGGACCTCAAACCAATTTAGCTCTCCTACAAGTAGGATAAAATAGAATGAAGAATGAATAATAGAAGAAATATAGACCAATGTTCAATTATGATATCATATTAGGTAGCAAATATGTAGGATTGTGCCTTTAGAGATGGTGTTTGATGTCACATTGACTTTTTGACTTGGATCACTTGGTGTTTACTTTAGCACAATGAAATTATGCATCATAAGTATAACTTATAACAATATTGTATTTCATTTTTTATTGACTGATTCAAATGTGAATATTTATAACTAAGGATAATGATAAAAACTACCAAAATCAAAGTTAAAATTATTTATGTTTAAACAAAAAATAAAGCAAATAAAAAGAGGTTTCAAATACAAAATATAACCAACTCAAAATCAATATATGAATTATCAAGACTTAAGGAGGAACAAGAATGTACCAAAAAAATCAATAAGCAATAAAACAATTCAAGTTAAATCCATCCTCAAAAAGGTTTACAAAATGTATTCAAACATAACACCTAAAACAAGCTAATAACCTAATAATCAAAGCACACAAGAACACAAAATAATAAGATAAAGTAATCAATCAATCAGTACACATGTCTACAAATATAAACAAATAGCAATACAAAAACAATGGTAAATGACACTATTAGGACAAATATAAGGCAAATCACTCATGTACATGTAATAAAGGCATTACACTCATGATAGGGTGACCCCTAAGCTATGTAATGATGACACTATGACAAAAACACAAGGACAAGGGTTATAAAGTTTCCCCCAAGCTATAGGGAAACAATGGCACAAACAAGATTATAAATATGGCCCCTAGGCTATAGGAGACAATGAAATAAACAAACAATATGGGGGGAATAGAACAAAAAGAAGGGGTAGTCGAGCTGACTCTAGATGCACAAGGTAAGTGGGCATTGCCTAAATAGTTCCATAGATGTAAGGTCCAACATGAAATTCAGTCCAAATGTAGTTCTTCCAAGATATGGGATAGAAGAAAATGATGGTAAGAAAACATGATTGTGTTGTAGAGGAACATGGAAAGGGTTTTATAAAATAGTGAGTGCGTGAGAAAAGAAAGTATGGTTTTAAGGTAAAAAGCAAACTAAAAGATAAGAGATGAGTAGGCTCAAATGAACTAAATTGGGAATTCAAAGTGCCTATTGCATCTAAGGTTGAGAGTTGAAAGGCTCACAAAATGGCAAGAGCATAAGAAAAACCAAGGGCACAAAAATGGATTGTGATCAAATGAACAATGTACAAAAGGGTCTCATAAAATGATGAGAGTATGGGAAAAGGTTACTCACAAAATAGTGAAAAGCGTAAAATGAAGCCAAATGGGCATTAGTGTATCAAAGTTGAATACACAGTGTGCATAATAAAAACTCACAAAATGATGAGAATGTAAGGCTTAAGGTCAAGAGTGATGCAGAAACTAAATGACAAGTGGTTACTCATGAAATAATTAGGAGTACCAAAATCCTTAAGGCAAAAAAGTAATCAAAAAATAAAAGAAAGTCTGAATGTGGTTGAGCTAACCTGAGATACCCCATGTATCCAAGTATTGCCTACATAGTTCATATGAACCTTAGGCCATTTTATTTCTCCTCGAAAAGGGAGAGAAAAAGACCAAGGTGATCTAGAAATAAATTTAACAAATAAGATAACCCAGCCCAAAAAAATTGATGACCTTATATCTCACATGGGAATTCTAAGCCAATTTTCTTGATTTTGTGTTTTTTAGGGCTTTTTTAGAACATTTACAAATGTTTAAGGGTTTTTAAGTGCCTCAACTCAATTGAGAATTATGAGAGACTAATTGGTCCAACTCACAAAATGGTGAGATCATGGTTCAAGTTGCTCACAAAATAGTGAGGGTACTCAGGATCATAATAAACAAAGGTTCAAGAAAATGTTTTTGTTATTTTATCATGTTAGTTTCTAATGTTTTTGTGTTTTTGGGATAAGAAATGGAAACAAAATATTTAAAAAAATCATAGGTAACTACCTAACTGAGGAGATTCACTTCCTCAAGTAAGAGTTCAAACAACAACCAAACTGGTTATAATGGGGATTAGGATTATAAACAATGGTACAGGGGACCAAATAGCCAAGGAGATTCATGACCAAGGGTAGGAGTTCTCATAATAGCTTAAACTTGGCTAAAAAATCCTAATAATGAAATGGAGATATAAATAATGGTATAAAAAACCACTTCATTGAGGAGTTGCATGTCTATAAGTAAGTAACAGCTAAATTAGAGAAAATGGTACTTAAGATCCTGTCAAGGCAAAAATGCCTACCAAACAACATCAAAATAAGAATGGAATAATATGCAGTGTTGAATAAATATAAATAAGCATCCACTAAGCAAAAACTCTATGATGACATACCCACATACACTTGTCTGCAAAAATAAGTTATGAAATACTATTTAGGTTGAACTGCTTTGTAGAATAGGCATTGAGTGTGTTCAGAATGTCTATGAATCATAATCATGATCATAATTGGTTATTGGGTATAAAAATCTAGATTACAATGGTCTAGAGTGGAAGAAAATTAGGTTCAATGGAGTATAAATGACCTAAGTGACAATGGTCTAGGGGTATAATGGTCCAAAATCAAACAGGATAGGATAATGTGGTTACAATGGTCTAGAATAGTGTGGTTGAAATGATCCAAAATGGAATAAAATAATGTATAATGGTCTATAATTTTAATGGTCTAGGGTGAAACAATGTTCTAGGTTATAATAGTCTAGGATAGAATGGTACAAATTTAAAATGGCCCAAAATAGGACAATCCAGAGTATATAAATATAAGGGTGGAATAAATGACTTTGGCATAGGCTACCCCCAATTAAGGGCTCTTATAGATAATTGTTCAAAAAAGGTTTTCAAGTGTAGAATCATTTAATATGTATAATATTCATGGGTTTTGAGGGCTCTTCACCATTTTGAGTAGCCAATCTATATGCCCCTGATCCATAATTTGTTGTGACTATATATGGGCCCAGCCAATTGGGTTGAAACTCACCCTTCTTCTTGCATTTAGCATTAGTGTTCTTTTGGTTCTCCTTTAAGACTAAGTCACCAAATTCAAACTCCCAAGGGAGAATTCACTTTTTATAGATTCTACACAATCTATTTTGGTATGCCTTCAAGTTTTCCAGGGTAGCTAAATGCTTGCCATCAAAGAGTTCTAACTCTTGTAACCTCAATACTCTATAATATTCATCTCCACAATGTTCTCCAAGGATTCCCATAATGAAGGTATCTTGATCTCAACTAGGATAATAGTTTTTTTGCCATAAACAAATGAATATAGAGTGGTTCCTATGGGGGTTTGATGATTAGTGTGATAAGCCCAGTGGGTAGGAAAAATATGTAAGTGTTAATTACAGCCAGCATCATTGACAATCTTCTTTAGGATTGCAAAAATGGTTTTTTTTTAAACACCTTGGCTTGACCATTGACTTGAGGGTTATATGGTGTGGATCTCTTATGTTTGATTTTGAACATGGTGTAAAGAGATTTAACATCTTGGTTTATAAATGATCTACCATTATCAAATATAATACAAGCTGGGATATTGTATCGATAGATGATATGGTAATGGATAAATCTAGTAATCTAATTCCCAATGATGTAAGTGAGAGGAATGGACTCAATCCACTTAATAAAATACTTGATAGTAGTGAAAACGTGTTTGTGTCCATCAAAAGAGGTTGGGTTGATTTTCTTGACAAAAAAGAGACCCCATATAGAAAATGGCCACGATGTAGTGATCAGATGTAGTGGCCAGGGAGGCGCATGTAATAAATTACCATGTTATTAGCAAGGAATACACTTCTTGACATGATTAAAAACATCTATTTCCATCTTGGGCCAATAGTATCCTATTATGAGGAGTTTCTTGGCTAAGACTACACCACTAGTGTGGGCCCCACACAATCCTTCATGAATGTCTTTAAGCACTAACTTGGATTCTCTCGAAGATAAAAAATGAGAAGCATTCCATCATAACCCTTATAATAAAGCATGTTTCCAAGGAGGGTATAATTGGCTAGGTGATGAAGGAAGATTTTTTGGCAATTATACGAAAGGTCAAGAGGAAAGACCTTGTCATAGAAATAGTTATAAATGTCTTAGAACCAAGGGAGTTTGGGTGGGGGATTAGGACCAACAATTATGCATACCCTCTCTAAATCTAGAAAAGCATGAGCAGACTGTAGAATATTTTCAATGAGGAACTGATACTCTTTAACACTGCTATAAATTTGTATCATGGACCCAATTATTGCCATTACGTTGGTTGATCTATTATTGGCTCATGGTACTTGTTCAAACTATAGGGACTTGAAGTGAGACTTGAGATTGTCCATAATGCACTTACAGTGTACAAGCTTGTCATCTCAAGTCTAATATTGATCTGTGTTCTAATTAATAATCAATTAAAAATCCCCACAAACCACTAATTATTGTATATCCTATTGTATTGCAAGACAAAGTCCAGTAACAAGAGCTTCATACTTGGCCATATTGTTAGTGTAATGAAATTTAATATGAAAAGACTTGGGGATCAAATCCCCCTATGGTGTAATAAATTAAATGCCACCTCTAAATCCATGGGAGGTGAAGGATCCATCAAAGTATAACTTCAATTGTTTAGGTTCATGCACCACTTCCTCTACTATGATGATAGAATCATCTAGGAAATCAAATGTGAGTGGTTGAGTATCTATAATAGGAGATTTTATAAGTTGATCAGCAATGACCTAACCCTTGATAGATTTTTAGTTTTGGTATTCAACTTCAAATTCATTTAAGATCATGACCCATTTATCCATGCATCTTATAATATTTGATTTGGACAATAAATATTTGAGAGGGTTTATTTTAGCAATAATAATAGTTTTATTATTCAGCATGTAGTGTCATAAATTTTAGGAGGCAAACACCATTTACAAACAAGCCTTATCAATAGGTGTATAATTATGTTCAGATGACACAAATGTTCAACTCAAATAGTATACTGAATATTCCTTTCCTTATCCATCATATTAGGCTAAGAGTGCCCCTAGTGCATGTTCTATGGCAGAGATATAAAGAATTAATGGTTGTCCAGGTGTTAGCAGTCTTAAAAATGGTGGGTTAACCAAGTATGTTGTGAGATTTGCTAATGCTTGTTGAAATTTAATATCACATTGAAAAGTGACCCCTTTATTTAATAGGTGTGTGAAAGGATGACATTTATCTATCAGTTGTGAAATGAACCTATGAAAAGATTGAATCTTTCCCTACAGGATACAAAGCTATTTTAGATTAGAAGGTGGAAGCATTTCCATGATAGCTTTGACCTTCGCAAGATCCAATTTAATCATTCTTTGTGATATAATGCATCCTAGTAATTTTCCTAAAGTGATGCCAAAGACACACTTCTTAGGATTCAGATGAACCTTATACTCACAAAGTCTCTCAAAGATTCTCTATAGAACATCAAGATGTTCGGCACATGTTTTTGATTTTGTTAGAATATCATCAACATAGTCCTCAACAATATCATGCATCATGTCATGGAAGATGATAGTCATATCACATTGATAGGTGGCACCAGCGTTCTTCAATCCAAAAGGCATGACTTGGTAACAAAATATTCCCCTCAGTGTGGTGATCACAATTGTGTGTTAGTTCTCTTGAGCTATATTGATCTTATTTTATCTTGAGAATACATCCATGATGGAAAACATCTCATACCCAATAGTAGAGTTTAAAATCATGTTGATGTTAGGTAGAGGGAAAACATCTTTAGGACATACTTTTTTGATATCTCAATAATTAGTACAAACATGTATGCCTTATGGCTTTTTTCTTACCAAGATTATGTATGATATCCATTCAGAATAGTACAGTGGTCTGATGAAGCCAAGTCCCAATAATTTATCCAATTCCTTCTTTACTAAAATAGTGATGTGTGGATGCATCTTTCTCAATTTTTACTCAATTTTCCTATTGGCATCTAGATGTACAACAAGGTGATGTAAAACAATGTGATGCACAACCAAGTTAGGGTCTAGGCCTAGAATGTCAGAATAAGCCCATGCAAAGTACCAATAAAATCATTTAGAATGGTGAAAATGTAGTCATGTTATTTGTCAGTGAGGGATTTTTTAAGATAAACCATTTTTGGATATTCATATTTCCTAGGTTCACTTCAGTGGTGTTTATTATGAGAAGTGTAGAACCATCCTCTAAGATAATGGGTAGTGTTTGATTATGAATCTCTTTTTCTACTTTATATTTTTGTTGTTCTTCCTAAATCTTAGGATAATGAGATGAATCTGCATCTTCCAATTCAGGTAGTGGCCAACTGGCAAATATCTCTAGAAAGTCTAAAGAAAGATGCTCAAAGACTCTATGTTGTTTAGATGTGATACTTGCATTGGCTACAGAGCTAGGACTTGTTAGACACTGCACTTTCTTTGGAGATGAGTAAACTTCCCCATCTAAGAGCACTTGAAATAGGTTTTCACTCAATGGCTTATCTTTTTATCTACTTTTTCCCTGATCAATGAGCACCTCAAAGAGGTTTTTACCTGAAGATCTTGATGTTTTATCTTTTATGTGACCAAGAAAGTTTTATTACTCTCCAAAGTAGGTAAAAAAGTCCAAAGAGAAGTCAAAGCCTTGCTTGTGATCACCAATTAACAATCTATCTCTAAGGCTCATGTATTCAGCAATAGATTCTTCATTCTAAAATTCATTGGAGGGTATGATAGAATTTTTTTGGTCCCAATCAATAAGGCTGGGATGGTAAAGGTTAAGGGGATAATGAGTTGTAATAATCATAATAGAGTTAGAGTCAAATAAGTCAGTGTCAGCTAGCTCATCATAAGCATGATAATGGGATGTTGTGTCGCTACTGGGAGTCTCATCTTTAGTCGATTCAAAAAAATCACTATCAAATTACATGAGGTCACCCCTAGGTGGTATAAATTCAAAACCTTAACTCATAGTATGTTTACCAACTGATAATGGTTCTAGAATTCTTTTTTCTTGTGGCCCTAGGCCTTTTCCTGTATAATCCAAGTTATCCATAATTTTATTAGGGATAGGATACTTGAGAATCTAAAAACAATTATCAAGGCTATTAGAATATATCCTATCCTCTTTAGTAATGGATTCTTTATCTTATTTTGGTGAAGTTATTAGGACAAATACCATTGGTGGTTTTTGTGTGTCTTTATTATTTTGAAAAATCATGTTGGCCCTGTAAGGGCTTTGAGAAGGCTTGGATCTATCATAAGACTTAGGAGATTTGGGTAATTTCATAATGTGGAAGGCCTCTTTTAGAGGGTACATGGAAATGTCGATGTCCTCAATAGTGATCTATTTTGCTAGAGTTATGAGGAATAAATCGACTGAAGTGGAATCAAGGTCACTTGGGTTGATATAATTAGACTTGGGTGGTTCCAAAACTATTTATTTGTTTTTATTTTCTATGAATTCAGAACCAAGGTAATAGTTATAATTGTGAAATTTAGCCTTTAGGTGTTTTTAGTATTAATAGGGCTACAAATCAACATGAATGGTAACCTCAATTCCAGCATGGGGGAACTTGAGGCACTGGTGTAAGGTAGATAGGATAGATTGTAATTCATGGATCCAAGGATGACCAAGAAGTATATTATATGGAAATTCAATGTCCATAACATGGCACAGAGTATTATGGGATATAAACCCAATAATGATTAACAAAGAGATAGTTCTAGAAGATTAACTTTTGGTATTGTCATATGCCTTGATCATGATTATCTTAGGTTGGATGTCCTTGGTAGTATAACCCAATCATGGTACCAAATTGAGTGACACTATGCTCATCCCTAAACCATTATCTATAATAACCCACTTGATCTTATTTTTTTTATAACAACCTTAATATATGAGGGGTTATTATGGCTAGACCAAGAGAAGACATATCTCACTAATCAAATGTAATTTGTTGGATAGGATATAAATGCCGTACAAGTGTATGGAATTATTCAAGGTTGATATCCTAGGGAATAGTGGATCATTGAAGGAAGTTATTTAAGATAGTTTGGTGGACTTTTGATGTACACAAAAGATCTAGGATAGAAATTTGTGTAGAGTTTTTACTTAGTTGGTCCTAGATACTATATGGATTTTTAATGGAGGAATGAGAAGGTTTGGCCCTGGCCGGTAAAATGTTCATTTTTGGATTAGAAAGCACTGTATTCAAGTTTAGTCTAGTGTTAGAAGAAGTTAAAGGGCCTTGGAGGGTGACTAGCGAGCATCTAATTACAACTATATAATCTAGGTTTGGCAAGGAGTGACTATAATTAGAAGAATAAGGCAAAGGTCCTTTGATGATGACTCACGAACATCTAGTTGTGATTGTATAATTTTTAGTTAGCAAGCAGACACTATAATTAGAAGAAGGGGGTAGTGGTCTAGAAATAGTAACCCATAGAAATTGAGGCATAATGGAATCGCTTGAACCTAGTACGATATTAATTATGGGAGAGGGTGTCAACCCTATAATGGGGGTCCAATACTTTGAGAAGAATTAGAGGTTTCATAAGATTTGATTATTTTAGTGGATACGTGATTTGCAAAAATACATCCCATAGTGTTATTATAATCATATGTCATAGTGTTGTAACCCAGGTTATTAGGATGGGTATTGTGATCTTGATTATGAATATGTTGATTAGGTGTGTGACCTTGTCCATGTTAACATTGGCCCAAATCTTGATTCTAATTTTTCCTTGGTGGCTACTGATTATGCTTATGAAATGGGTCCTTATAGATGCCTATGTTTTGATTAGTGTTTTGTGTCATTTGCTTTATTTCAATTTCACCACTTTCAATCAAATCCTAATAAGATGTCTTAATTGAACACATTGGTAAATAGCATGGCCAACAGCATGATGAAAGTTACAAAACTCATCATCTTAATACCAATTGGGTTTGATTTGATCTTCTATAAATGGCTTTGGTATAGGCCACACAATCAGATTGGTTGTCACCAGCTTTTGGAACATGATTTCAATAGGATCTCCCAATTTGTTGCATACTCTATACTTATTAAATGTCTTTCATGGAGGAGCCCTTTGTAAGGCAGTTGATGGATTAGGTGGGGATGGTTGCACATTTAGAGCAGATGATGCATGCATTATTTGCACGTATCTAGATTTTGTCACTCTTTTTCCCACCATGTTCTTGTTCATATTAAAACTTTTAGGTTTTTTTGTAGTAATAGCTTGAATATTTGGTTGGGTCTAATTAGACATTAAACCTTGTGAATAGATATTTATAAGTGCCTTAGTGATAAGTGCCTTCTCAATCTACACACCCTTGTCAATAATTTCCTCGAATGTGTTGGCACAAGTGAGTCATAAATTATGATCCACCTTAGGGTGCAAGTTTTGTGCAAAAATATCATCCAGCTATTTATTCAGCAAATTGTGTTAAAAATGTCCAACGACTACTCTCCATCATTGTAGGTATGTTGCAAAGATTTCTCCATCTCATTATTTTTCTTTGCACAAGTCAACTATTATTAACTCATGTTAAATGTTATAAGAGAAATGGTTGAAAATGTTCTTAGATAAATCATTTTAATTTGCCACTGAACCCTTAAGAAATTTGAGGAGCCAGTCTAAAGCTTGTCCAGATAAATTGTGTGGAAATAAGTGAAGAAAATAAATAATGTTATAGGCTACCTCTTGGCATAGTACATAAAAGGCTTGGATATGCTCTTGAGGGTCACCCTTCCCTTTGTATTTATCATATTTGGGTGCCTTGAAATGAGGTGGAAAGGGGACTTGGAGAGTGCTTATGTCAAATAGATATGGACATATCTCATCAAACTTACATTTCTTAACTCAATTTCCCATATCAAGTCTTGATACTATCTCTTTCATCAATTTTAACTCTTACATGTTTGGTGCATTTGTGGGTGGAATATAATTTTTTTGGGGTGGAATGTGCCCTTGTTATGTGGTTGTGTTAGAGATATAAACCCTATGATCAAAAAATTTATTATGATTTACTCCTTGATTTGAGCAGGTCAGTTGTTGATTCCTAGGTGGTTGAAAAATAGTCCCTAGGATCTGTTGCTATGAATTATAGGTATACCTCTAGTTTATGGGAGCCTGTGATCAGTTCACCAAAGGACATGATGATTGGGATGAACTTGCTAAAGTGTTTTGCACAAGACCCCCAATATGCATTGAGTTTTTCAACCCTTGGTTTTATGAAGGGGCAAGAGTCTCCTAATGGTTGAATAATGTATGATTTGTATTAGGTGAAACATGTTGTGAAGTATCTCTAGGCTTCTTTTATTCATATGAAACCCTAGGGTTGATCGTAGATGTAGGCTTGACTAGCGTATGTTACACTTGGTCCATCATATTTTTTGGCTCTTTAGAAGCATTATTATCGATCAAAGACACAATTAAATATGTTGTTAGGTATATGATAAATTAATCTGCATAACTTTGGCTAATTTTGTAAATCTTGGTATTAAGATCATGATCATTTGGAATAGAATCTATAAACATTTATTTTCCTTTGATAGAAGAAGCCTTGTTGAAATTTGCAACACAAGTGAGAGGTTGCTCTTGTTATTGTTCATCTACCTTAATAAGTATGTACAATTATTACATTGGGAAATTTGGTGGCAATCTAGCACCTAAATCTATCAACATTAAAAGAGATTCATCTTTGTCTTCTAAGGATTGATGCTCATAATAATCATGTTCAGATCCTACAGTTATTGGGATATCCTCAAACATGATGAATTACTCTTGTCTACCATAATAACAGTCTTCCTCGTAACTAGGTCCATAAGAGACCCCACTATGATTATACCTTTGTGTCATGTTTGAAGATGGATTTTCTATGTTTGTTAAGATGCAAATTGTGGTTTAAAAACATTAAAAAGGGTACATGGTTTCTTCAATCAAACAAAAGACAAGGTAAAACAAGACTATAGAAAAAGGAAATGGTGTAGTACCACATAATTAGAATAAAGGGGTTACAAATTTACTCAAACCTGGTTGGTTTAAATCATCAAATTAGAGGAGGGTAAAACAATTTTGGAACCTAAAGTGCAAGCTAGCACAATAAACATAGGTCCAAAATATGTTAATACCATAAAAATCTAGATACAATTATTGTGAATGATGGATAGAGAATTTAGAAGAAGGCCTTTATAATAAAGGAGATAAAAACCTGAATTAAGAATCTCAAGATGTGAATTAACACAAGAACTCCTTAGTATAAAGCCAAAACTAAAAGGGCAACACAACAGTGCCACATGGAAAAAGGATGTAGAAGGGTCCAGGAACTTAGAGCATGAGAAAACACAAGATAATCTAAGTCCAAAATGAGAATAAAATGAGAATGAGTTTAGATAACAACTTTCAATCCAAATGAAAAATCTTACCCTCAAACGAAGTGCAAAAGCTAAACTAATATCACCTTGGATCAGAATTTAGAAAGGCAAGATTTTAAATTTAGATAAAAAGGACTTAAGATTTTCAAAGTGGATGAATGGTCTAGACTCAAATAGATAGTATAACAACTCTATTTATAAAATACAAACACACTTTTTGGATTGAAATTTTGAACAAGGCAAGAAGTAATTTGGATTTGACTAGCATAATGCCTCTTTGTTTAAATGATATGATGTACAATGAGTGTTTGGTTTCTTGACATGGTTTGATTTCACATAAATAGTTTTAGACTCAAAAAGACCATGTAAGTAAAAATAAAAAACAGCATAAACACCTACGTGTAACGTCTTAATCCTAAAACTGACAAGGTAACTTCATACTATCAAATTCTATCTATATACATGATCTTCAGAGGAAATTATGTTTGTTAATATAAAAAATAAAATACACATGAAAAAAAGGGTTTTTAGGCCCCCTCTTCTCTCAAGAGTTTGTATGATGACATGGAACTTTGGGTTACTCGCCCTATATTGATAGTTATCTATGACAAGTGGGGCTTGTATAAAACTATAGGTTTCACACATCTAGATGGTCCCAAGTGTGGTTAACATTAAAGATGCAATCACATAATTTCGATCTATGTTAACCATCTTGTTAGGAAAATTTATTATCTTTTTCACAACCACTACATTCAATAATTGCTCAATGTAGTGCAGTGTTTAAGTTACCCCTATGGTTTGAGGTTGAGTACCACTAACGAAGCTTTTTTAACCACTCAAACAAGCATCCCAATGGGTCACCCTTAATTTATATACCCCAATATATATTGGGGTTGAAATAATGTTGGGAGATGAATTCTTGGGTCAACTCTTCCCTAGAGAATCCATGGGGATGCGATGAACTCCCGCCCATAAGCCAAAATGCATAAAATAGAAATACGAAAGAACTTTAGGGTCATTTTGGGGTTACCCAAATCACTCATATTTAGGGGAGGGCCTTAGTGATTTTCCTTCCATGTTTTTGGACAAATCAATAAATTCAATGAGTGAGCATTTTTTATCACCCAAGTTACCTAAAGGGATGGGGAGAAGAGCATACATGCTAGACTCATTTTGCACAAAAAACACACAACAATATAAAGAAAAAAATATCTTTAGATCACTTAACTAAGATTTGCATTTATTTTAGAGTACCAAAATGAGATGTGAAATGAAGTTTACTTTTTAATCGTTGTGAAATGGAGACTAAGTGGCTTAAATCCTACAAACAAAGTGTTAAAATTCTAAAACAAGGGTGTAAAATTATTAAATAAACTTGTAGCTTATTGTTTTAGGCTCTATTATTTCAATGCATGTCAATTTTGTCATTCCATAATGCATTTTTTCCATTCCATAATGCTTTCCCATCTTTCCACAGTGCATTCCCATCATTTCAAAGTTTGATTATGCTGAAAGATAGAGATAGAGAAGACACTGGTTTACAATTCAACTGATTATAAGGTGATATCGTTGATTAACAAGATGTTTCCACCAATATGCAGGGCATTTCTACTGAAGTGATAAATATGATAAATATAAAATAAAATAAAATAAATAGTAGTTAATGCCTATTTCTAGTCTAGGATGATCTCATCATTTTGTTGATGAACCTATCAATTAACAGAGCATTTTCACCAATCGACAGAGCATTTTTGTTGTTCACAAATATAATTTTTTGGTTACATAGTTTGATTCTTCTGATTGATAGAGCATTTTTGCCAATGTCAAGGTCGATTCCACTAACTTCCAGATCATTTTTTTCAATGTCAAGGTTGATTCCACTAACTTCCAGAGCAATTTTGCCATTTTATAGTCAAACCTATCATTTTTCTTAGAGGTTAAAGAAACATTAAATGAGAGAAAAAGAAGTGTAAATAGCCACCAAAAGAGGGTTTGAATGTAAAATTAGAAGGGATAAATGTTTGTGTGAGGCATGAGTCCCATTGGGCATGCCAAAATGTAAAGTAATATTATGAGATGTGTTATTCTAAGCATTAGTCAATAAAAACTCTAAAAATAATCATAGAGAGACTAACACATCAAGCTTACTCCCTCAAGGGTTGTTGCCAATGAATTCTAAGAGTTATTTAAGAAAAGAATACCATCAAACATTACAATTAGCATCCCTCCTAAAATTAGTGAAGAAATGTGTTTTCCCCTAGATTTAGTGTTCCAAGTCTGTGTCAATGAAGAGTAGCATGCTGCTCCATCATTTCTTAGTGTATCAATAGCTTAGGCTCACAAGATTTTGTTAATTTTGTGCAAATAGGTAAAGCATTTCTATTATAATTTTTGCATAGTAAGTTTGTATAATTGAAGCTTAAAAATGGTGGTCTTGGCTCTCTTATTTATAGATTTTCAAGATTATTTAAACTAATTTAGAACCATTGTATTAAAAACCAGATGTGTGGCCTCAAATGGATTCAATTTTTTAGGTCAATGCATTAGAATGGGGTTACACAGGAATAAAGGTTGCATAAGAAAAGAGGTTGGACATGGGCAAGCATGGGTGTAAATTTAGATATTTCTTTGATATTTTGAATATTTGAATTTTTAATTTCCAATAAATAGATATTATAAAATATCATGGAATTTCTACATAAGCTCTTAATTTGGATTAATTTTCTTAAGTGAGTTTGAGTATTTTTTTATAATTATTTTAAAATATGTTGCATGTTTAATCAACCTTGTTAGAAATGTCATTTCACTAAGTCATAATTTGATTGGAGTATAATCAAAAGGTGTTAGTTAATATGGGGTAATACCCCAGTTAGGGTATTATGGATATAAAATAACACATGCACATGATGTGTGCTACCAAATTAGAAGAATGTTGTGGTCCAAGGTATCATTTTGTGTGGTTGTAATTTGACTTGAAGTGATTTAATAAAGGATAATAATCACATAAAATGCATTACCCCATTAAGGGATATATTAGCATAAATTGACACCTGTACTTGAGAATTTTGAATGTTTTAGCATGCTTTAGTGATTTTGGTTTAGATTGTGCATTGTTGTATAATATTGCTTAGATTGACAATTACAGCACAATAGTGATAGGAATCGGATGTTTACATTTTGAATAAAGATTGATAACTTTACATTTTGAATATTGCTTAGATTGATAACTTTAATTTCATTCCAAAGCATCAAAATGATTTGAATATACCTTCCATGAATTTTGATCACCTCACACATTCTACATGTCAACCCAAATCATCAGTTTCAATACCACCTTGTATCCTTCCTCTTGTTTCTCACACAGGCTTATAGGTCATTTTTTTCCTTTAGACTTGAAATTTCTTTCTCTATTCACCTAAGGTTTCTATGAGCCAAAATCTCTCTTCCCTTAAGGAGTCACCACCTCTTAACCATTTTTTCAATCTTTGAGCAATGAAAACCCATCTCTCACATACATCTTCACAGAACTCTACGTTTATTTTCCATATTGCATCAGCTAATATGAGGATGGTCTTTAGGATTTAATTTAGAGTCCATGCTAAGCCCTCAAATGACCTCCATCATCAATAATGGAACCTTTATACATTACCCATACCTCCAGTATTCTAAATGAAATTCAGGGGTTTCTTGATATGCAAATTTCTTGCATCTCATATGAAAAATAGACCTAAAGGTTTGTAGACCTGTAGGTCTACATTTTATTGCTTTAAGCCTTCTATGATTCCTATTTTAATCCTCTTGAGCCTAAAATGGGTTCTCCACTACCCTACACCCTTTTTCATGATGTTTTGTCCCTCATATATCACTGATGATGTGAGGTATGGACCCATTTAACTCACTTTTTGTGCTTGGCAGACCTCTAACATAGTTTCAAACTGAGAATGGTAGTAGGCTTGCCTTGGTAAGTTGGTGATGAGGTTGTGAAACTTGTTGGAGTTGATTATTTATCCTATTAGACAGCTTATTCATATTATTATCTCCTCTTACACACCTTTTATCCCCTCATTTAGCACTACTAGAGTGTCTTTTCCAATTCTATCGGCTCTATGTGATAACGCAGTAGATAACAACATAGTGGTAAAAAAATTAGTGTTAAAAATATAATATGACAAAAATGTTGCGAGGACAAAACATAGTGAGGAAAAATGTAGTGGTATTAGTAATGTTGCAAAAATGTCATGAATAGCATAATTGGGACATTTTAGTGATTATCACATTATTTAATTGTTCTCTAGTTCATTTTGGTGATAGTAGTTAACATTTAATGGTGGAAAATTAATGAACCAAATTTACAAGGAAAATAAGAGAGTAAAATATGATTTCATGAGTTTGGAATTTTAGTTGAAAGTTGTGTCATCTTTTATGTGAGCACATCCTTTACTATGTTTTGCTCTTATGATGTTTTATCCTTGCTGCATTTTTCTTCGCTACATTTTATCCTCACTACGTTTCTCATGATACATTTTTAACCGCTACATTTTTGTCTGCTACTTTTTAGTAGGATAACATTCTATCTTTTGATAGGCCTACAAGTGTCCTCTAGGCTCAAAACCTTAATGCTTTGACCTCCTTGAGCTCAGCTAGATAATGATGAAAATATGGAGTAAGGTGAACATTGTTTTGAGGTCTCTTCCATTACTTCATTATGTTATAATTACTTTGGATCTCCACTTAAAAGCCCCATAGTCTTGTTTATAGGCTCACATAGTCCTTATGAGTTGGCATAGTCCATCTGAGGACATAGTGAGTTAATGACTTGAGCATCCAGGTTTCAAGTGTTTGGAGTTAATTTATGACAACACACATTTCTTTATTCCAACCATTTACTTACAATAAATCTCTTGCAAACCCCAAGACACTGCCTATAACTTCATTAAGGCCTACACTTAGCACAAAGGAGGTTTTGCTCACTCTCCACTACCACACGTTCCAAAAAAATATGGAATTTTATATCAAGGGATTATAAATACCTTGTAAGATCTCCCATTTCCTTATATTTGGACCAAAAACCTCCAAAATGCATTCAAATAAGAAGAAACCATGATGTTGGGGTTTTACAAGCAGTTTAAAGGCATCTATAGTCTTAAGGATTGTTTGTAAAGGAGGGGGAACTGATTTGAGAAATAATGCCACAAATCTAAAGGCCATTAGACCCCCTTCCTCTACCCATAATATCAGGTCACCACTTTCTCTCCTCTATATGGAATGAGCACATGAAGTTGGCCATTACTAGTCTACCAAGAAGCTAATGGAGATTCTAATGCAAATTTTGGATTTTTTAGGACCTATGCAAGCTTAATATTCATTTAAATGACCTAAGGAAGGTTAAGAGACACTCTAAAAATGTTTTCACCTAAACATAAGCTCTTTAAGTCTATACAAGCATCTAAAATTACCTTATTTGGAGTGATTCTCTCTCTTTTATACATTAAACCTACAAAGACTGACCATGATCTAAGTTTTAATGACATATAGGTAAGTTATATATCTTCTTGAGATAATTTCAAATTACAAATTTCCATACAATATCTCATATTGGTTCAAAACATGGCTTTAAATGTATTGATATGCATTGACAAGTACAAAAGAGACTATTACATGTTTGATGGCCTCATAAAGTGAATATAGATCTTTATATGACCATATTTGACTTTAATTGACCTATTCACCATCAGCCTTAATGACTCGTGTAAGAAGGAAGCCTTGGGAAGGCTTAAATTGACAACAATGCAAACCTTAACTTTGTCAAAAACCTTAACAAATGCTAAATTACCTTAACTTCCTCAAACAAGGCTTAAGACTCTTTAACAAGGTAATAATGCAATGGGAAGCCTTGAGAAACAATACACCATCTTGACACATCATGACACAAGCCTAGGACCCTCTAAACTCACCTTAATGACTCTAGAAGCACATGAGGAAGTTAAAGCCTTAAACAATGCTAAACAAGGTTTCTAGTGACCATGTAAAGATCATTTCAAGACCAGGATGGCTATGAATAAGGTAAAAATGAGAAAAATAGAAAGTATTTTTGTGAATCTCTCTAATGGTAACCAAATATTAGCTAACAATTACAAATCAAAATAATAATCAAAGCTTGAATACTCATTCTAGCTTGCCAAGTCGACCGTCTAATCCTAATTTGAGAATTGCTTCATGCATGCTCAACAATTTAAATTTAAATAGTGGTTTACCAAATCAGTTTTCTTCTTTTAATACTATTAGATCATTTCCACCCAATCCAAATTCTGATTCAAATCAAACTCATTTTAATTCCAATCCAAACCCTTAATTCAACTCCAACCTAAATCCTTACACATATTTAAACCAAAACCAAATAGCAACTAATTCAAACAAACCTAACTTCAATCCCAACATTAACTTCAATAAACCAATCATAAATCCTAATTCTAACCTTAACCAAAATCAACACAAATCAAACCAAAATCCATTTCAACCAAACCAAGCTAACTCTAATTCAAACTTAGTTTCTAATCTATTTAATTTAAACTACAACATCCACCCACAACAATGCAATCCCAATTTATTTAATCAATCTAATTTTGGTTACACACACTAACCCAAACCCCATGAATTTTAACAATAATCCTCGACCAACCAACTCAAGCTTGAACACAAATACAAAATCAACCAAATTCAAACATAAACTTTACAAATAACCCCAACCTTGGTTTCAACACAGATCTAAATCAAACAAAATTTGGTTCCAACCCTAATCCAAATTAGCCAATATTTGGTTCTAATGTAAATCCAAACTTTGGTTACAACCCCAGTTTCAATCATTTTTCAAACCCTAAAAACATTATTTTAATAACCAACCTCCAAATAATTTTAACCAATAACCTAATCAAATTCTATAAAACACAAACCAATACATTGGTCAAGCTTCCAATTTTATTAATCCATCAACTCAAATGAACCATTTATCCCCATATCTTATACAAAATTTTGAAAACATAAAGGATAGGGTTTAAAGCTTACATATGGTGCTTATTCTAGGCAAAAATAGTTCAAACTTGAGGATATTTATTCTTGTCCTTATGATTTAAGTACAATGACCACACCTTTTCCAAAATACTTCAAACTCATAAAATTTGATAAATACAAAGGTAAAGGGGATCTCAAATAACATTTAACTAGCTTTTATCATGTATGTGCAGATGTTGCTTATGTCAATGAATACATGTTGCATTTATTCCCATGAAGTCTCAAGGGCCAATCCCTTGAGTGGTTTTTACACCTTCCAAAAGAATCTATTTTCACCTTTGAGTACTTATCTAAAAAAAATCACTACTTCCCTTATAACATCAAAAAGGATTTGACCACTTTGGATTTACACAATACCAAATAATGCAATGGCGAAACCTTTGCTTCCTTCCTACAAAGATGGCAAGCAATGGTAAGTAGTTTCACATGGTCATTTCCTAAAACTAAATTTGTAGACATATTTATGAACAATTTAAATTTAGGCTTGGGACACCATTTGTTACTTCTTTTCCCAATGTCCTTTGGTGAAATCATTGAAAGGGAGTTCAATTATAAAAAACATTAATTAATAGAGGTGTGATTAAAATATTTAAACTAGATAATAATTCCTCTAAATCAACTTCCAAAGAACAAGAACTTTGTCATAGATAGTGTGACTGATGTAAAACAAATTAAAAATCCTCAACATCAAACACAAACCTACACTCAACCAATCAATAACATAACTATTCCTGGTAGACAACCTAGTTAAGGAAGACCTAAGCATAAATTCACTCAATTGGGTGACACTTATGAAAATGTTTTTCAAAATTTGGCTTGTGCAAACATGATCACATGGTCTAACACCAATCCCTTTGATGAGAATGTTCCTAAACCTAACTAGTATAAAGAAGATTACTATTGTGAATACCATAGGATCAAAGAACATTCTACCAATAGGTGTATGTGCCTCAAACACTATGTTCAAGACCTCATTGACCAATGAGACATATAAATCAAAACTCAAGCATCCAAACCATCTAATAACCAAAAAATAGGGATATACCAAGATCCATGCCCTAATCATGAGCAAGGAAAAGGAAAGCAAAAACAAGAACAACCAGAAACTAGTAATGTTAATCAAGCAAGTCATCCTTTCGATTCTATAGTCAATAGTATCAATTTCATGAACAACCATGTCAATGTCATTACTTTACCATCACAAGAGTTTGTCTTTACTACAAGGCATGAAAATATTATTATTCCAAGTTCATCATCCTTTAATGTTGAATGCAAGTACAACATTATCGACCATCTTGATAAGACACCAATAAATATTTCTAAATTATACCTTCTTAAGACATCTCCTATATATAAATATATCTTATACAAAGTTCTCCAAGAGATAAATCATCACTCAAGGCATCAATCCTAAAAATTTACAAGCATTAATAGCTTCTTTATCCACTAATAATTAAGTAAAATTTGATTATTTTTTTGTCTCTCTTTTAGGATCAGATCATAATCTCTCATTGTACATAGAGGTTACCATCTCTAAGCACAAGCTGAAGAGGGTTTTTATAGACAATGGTTAAGCACTAAATTTATGTACATTATGACTTATAAAACACCTAGGATATCTAAACACAATGTTGGAAAGAAAAATTTACTATAAATTCATATGACAACAATGAATGATAATTTATAGGCATAATTTATCTTCCTTTGATGGTGGGGTCCATTATTAAATAAACTCTCATTCATGTCCTTGATTTTGATCAACCATATAACATACTTCTTGGATGTCCATGGATACATTCCAAGAATGCCAACCCTTCCACCCTATACCAATGTTTTAATTTTTCCCATGGAGGTATAGAAGTTACTATACAAGGTGATCCTCAACCCTTCCAATATTGTAAACTATTGGAAGGAAAATACCAAAAATCAAACTATTTACTAGTTATCGATGATAAATTTAGTCTTGATGAGGATTATCCTTCACTTGAAAATTATGCCCATATATAAAATTTATTTAAAACACCTCCCCTTGGTGGTTGGATTAATACACCAACTACCTTTATTTCCATTGAAAAGGCTTTCACTAATGAAGCATCCAACCAACCATCTAAACAAGCTTCAAATCAACCATCTATAGAGCAAGCTTCAAATCAACCATTTGTAGAGCAATCTTCAAATACACCATCCACTTATAGATCATCCTCATCCACCTCATCCCATTTTAAGGTAACTGATAAAAGAATGAATGAGTATATAATCTAGGATTTCAACTACACAAGTACAATCTATACAAATCTAAATAATTATGGAAAACCCCACCATCAAAAGGATAATAGAGTGGTTAAGAGATTTGGAAAGACAAGATTTTTAGAACGTGGTTTCCTTTTAAATGAGCATATCAAAGATTCCAATCCTTCTTGGCTTTATTCCAATGTACTAGTTACTTACTTTTATAATAAAAAATATCCCATTGCTAAGTTCATCATGTGTAACATAATGAATACTAAGGGTAAATACCCTAGCCTCCATGAACAATAATCCATTGAACCCATCACAACAAAATCAAATGAAGCTAAACATGGTATAGGATTTAATCTGCTCAACGTGTATCTCATACTTTTCCAAAGTGACTCTTATAGTGAGTCAGAGGATGATTCTTCAAACAGTGAAATGATTTTCGTACTTAGCTGCTTTGAAGAACTTGCCCTCACTAACATTTTTCATGCGAATGTCATTCTTACATTATATCTCATATATCCATCCCTCATAAAGTGGGGCCACCACACAACACTTTCACTTGATGAGGCTATTTTTGAATTCTTGAGAATAAGAGATCAAATTCCAATAAGTGATCACAAGAAAGGGTTTGTAATTTAGTTATATGATTTAGCATACTTTGGGAAATAAAAATTACATCACAATATCAATATAGCTTCTACATCAAATAAGACAGACTTTGTTGAAGATTTTCATTTTCCTTTAACACGCCTAAATTACAAAGATGAATCAACTCTCCTTATTGAAGAAATTATTCATGTGAACTTGACACAAAAGAAGATCTTAAAATTATTTAACTTGTAATATCACTTACTTAAGAGGAAAGGGACACGTTTAAACTTCTACTTCATGAATTCTCTGATGTATTTTCATGGTCTTATGTAGATATGCTAAGGCTTGATTTAGAATTAGTAGAGCATCATCTTGTGGTACATCTAGATGTTAAACCAGTCAAATAAAAACTCTGTAAGATGCATCCTAAGATTGCACTCCTAGTGAAAGAGGAATTGAAGAAGCAACTGGTCATTGGCTTCATATGCCCTATTGACTATTCAGATTAAATATCCAACATAGTGTCAGTATGAAAGAAACCAGAAGGGATTAGAGTTGCACAGATTTCCATGACATCAACAAAGCATGTCTAAAGGATGATTTTCCATTGCCCAACATAGACATGAATTTAGATTGAACTGTAGGTCATGAGATGTTATCTTTGATGGATGGTTTTTTAGGCTATAATCAAATCAAAATTATTGTTGAATATCAACACAAAACTACATTTACAACACCATGGGAAACATTTTTCTAGCAAGTAATGCTTTTTGGTTTGAAAAATACTGGAGCTACATATCAATGGGCAATGACTGTCATTTTACATGACATGTTTCATGACATCATGGAAGAGCATGTTGACATTCTTTCAAAGTCCAAATCTAGATAAGATCACCCTCAAGTGCTTTGTCATATCTTTGAACACATGAGAGAGTATAAAATGAGATTAAACCCTAAGAAATGTGTGTTCGGCATGACATCAGTAAAGTTATTAGGTTTCATTATTTCACAACGTAGAATAGAATTTGATCCATCTAAATTTTCAATTATAATGAATATGACCCCATCAAATAATATTAAATAGCTTAGAAGTCCACAAGAAAAATTCAAGCAATTAAGTATTTTATATCTCAGCTTGCAGACATTTGTTACCCTTTCACATTTTTGCTAAAGGACACTCCTTTCACTTAGAATGAGAATTGGGAAAAATCATTTGATAATCTTAAACAATATCCTTCCAACCCACTAGTAATAATTCCACCTATTGTTGGTAAACCTTTTTTGTTATATATCTCAGCTACTCAGTTTACATTGGGGGCATTATTAACATAGCATGATGGCAGTGGGAAAGAAACATCAGTGCATTACTTAAGTAGAATTTTGATATCTTATGAACTCAACTACTCTTAACTATAAAAGGCATGTCCAATAGTTGTTTTTACCTCTATAAAACTATGGCATTACATGCTTAATAATCAAAACAATAGTATTGCTAAGATAGATCCTCTTAAATATCTTATATCCAGAATAGGTCTTAGCAGATGTATTGGTTGAAGTACCACTCAATGGAAAAGCACCTCTTAATGCATAATTTTTAGATGAAGAAATAATGTCAATAGATGAGTCTTTAGTTTAGCAGTTATTCTTTGATGGTTTTTTTACCAACAAATTAAGGGCAGGTATCTTTTTAGTCACTCCAAATGGGGATTGCATTCAAAGGCTTTTAGAATTGAGTTCCTTTGCACAAATAACATAGAAAAGTATGAAGGTCTTATAGTAAGTCTCAAAATGGCAATCCAATGGGGATTCCAACATCTTCTTATTTTTGGCGATTCTAAGTTTATTATTAATTAAGTAGCTAATGAATTAAAAGCTCACAATGATAAGTGTATCCCTTACAAGTGAATGGTGGATAGTTTAAAGTTGTCTTTTGAGTTCATCCAATTTGAAAAAGTGACAAGAATCAACAATAGGATAACAAATGCTATGGCTACCATTGGTTCACTACTTGATTTGAACACAAATCATAACAAGTTCCTAGTTGAATACTTAATGATATTGGCTTATGATACACCTGATTCAAAAATGGTTTACAAGGTGGTTGGTCCCAATTCTCCTTGGTACTCTGACATCTATACCTACCTTCATAATAATACCATACCCTTTAACGTATCCCATAATCAATGCAAATGCTTTATTTAATGTACTTCTCACTACACCATCCTTCATAATACCTTATATCACAGAAGCTATGATGGAACTCTTTTACACTATTTAAATTCAAAGGAATATAATTTGGCAATTAGGGAATTACATGAGGGTATATATGGGGCACATTCAAGTGGCATGGTCCTTGAAAAGAAGCTTTTACATTTTGGTTAGTATTGGCCTACAATGGAATCTAATTCATGTGCCTATGTTAATAAATGCATACCTTACCAAAAACATGGGGACCTTATCCATAGCACATCATAAGCTTTGACCTATCACCACACCTTTATCATTTTTCACATGGGGGTTAAACCTCATTGGAAAAATAAATCCCAGTTCTTTCGATGGCTAAAGGCATATTCTAACAGTGATAAAGTACTTTACCAAGTGGGTTGAGGTAATGCCCCTTACTTCTGTAACTAAAAAGCAAATTTCCAAATTTATCTTAAGCCATATTGTCTATTACTTTGATATCCCTTCCACTATCATTTTCGATAATGCCAAATCATTCAAGAATAAGGACGTTAAGGTTGTTTGTCAAAATTACCACATCAAGCATAAGTGGTCCACTACATACTACCTACAAGGCAACAACCAAGCTAAGGAAACTAATAAAAATATTTTACACATCCTTAAAAGAGTTATCAATGAAGTTGGTCATGACTAGCATATACAACTATATCCTTCCCTCTATGCATACCACACTAGCATATGCATGCCCATAGGGGCAACCCCTTATTCCCTTGTATAAGGTAGTGAGTCTAGTCTACCAATAAAAGTCAAGGTTCCATTTTTGTGTACATCCTTAAAAAAATCATTGATGAAGAATCCTATCATACTTCATGCCTCAGTGAACTCCACCTTCTAGATGAAAAAAACTTAATGCTTTAAACCATTTACAAGTATACCACAATCGCATTCGTCGTAGCTATAATAAATGGATAAAAGCCAAGGAGTTTGAAATTGGAGATCTTATTCTTAAGGAAAACCAACACAATACCAATGCCAAAAGAGAAATGAAAGGAAATTTTGAGCCTAATTGGTTGGGCTCATATGTTGTCATTGATAATAATGGATCAAGAGCTTACAAATTATCTATAGAAGATGGATAGGAGCTTGATGATCCTATGAACATCATGTACCTTAAGAGATTTTATGCCCAACCTTTTCTTATGTGTTGTTATTGATATCCTAGGTGTTAAAATTTTAAAAAAATAATCAAAAAAAAAGGTTAAATGATCAAAATAAAAAAAATTAGAAAAGCAAAAAAAAACAAATAAAAACACATAGATTGTCCAAAAGTGAAAATCAGTTTATTGGCACTTTGGCCAAGATCATTGGTGAAAACCAAATTTTTGGCACCATGTGTAAACCATTATCTATATTCACCAAATTTACTTGGTGGCATCATGTTATAGTATTCCATTGTATATTTCCATTTTATTCATAGTCACTTGTTCATCCCTTATCTTGTAGCATGTTTACTTCAGGATTGATACTTCTCATTGTGAACTTATGTCCTTATTCATGATAAAGGAACATCTTTTATATCACCTATCTTAATCCAAAAACATAAAAAAACATAAGAAAAACCAAAAAAAAATACAAAAGACAACCAAAGCATCCCACACTACACATACAACACTTATCGAGAACATCTACTATCCTAACTATCTTCCAATATTGTTTGCTCACATTTGTTGGGTGGGTTAATCACACATCTTTTCATCTAACACTTAACACTTCATTAATCTCCCAATTTCTCATCACTTCTCATATTAAAATAACTACATCTGGCCTGATATCCCCACATGGACTTTGTCTAGGGTGGATTATGTAGGCAATGCTTAGAGACATGGGCTATCGAGGGTCAGCTTGGCCACTGTCTCCCCCATCATTTATTTTCCCGAGAATGGATTTGTTCATCCTTATACTTCCTCACTAGTTGTTTAGTAATTATCCTATCTCTTAGCTACAAATGTCTCCAAACCTTACTTAGGATGTTAAGTCTTTTGTTATACCTTTTCAGGTATTGCTTACTTGCTTCTACTTTTCACTATTTGATTCATTGTTTAATTCGTTGTTGTATTGTTTGTGTTTAGCCGCTAAGTTGGTTATCTAATTTTATAATTTTATTTAAACCATTAATTTGGTTACTTATCTCTATTTTTATCCCTAACCATTAAGTTGGTTATTTATCTCTTCTTTATCACTAACCATTCATTTGGTTATTTATCTCTTTTATTACATTAACCATTAATTTGGTTGTTTTTGTTTTTCTATTTTCAAACCACTCACTTGGTTATTTTGCATTATTTTAATTTAGCCATCATTGATTATTCAACTTTTATTTATTTCTTAAGTCTTCTTAATAGTTTTAAATCATTGTGTACTTCATCTTATTTTGTTTATTTGTTTATATACCTCATTTGTGTTGTCACATTGTCATCTTGTGTGTTTTTACATCATCTAGAATAATCATGTTTTTCTATCTTACTTTAATTGTTTTATTTCTATGTTTATAAAGATTATTTTGTTAATTTCATCATAGTATGGTTATGATTTATCTATATCATGACATACTTTGCTTTTATACAATTTATTCTCTTTCAGTTCATAAGCCTAAAACATCAACATTAATCATGATTATTTAATATCATTTGTGGTAATGTGTTTTAAGCTATATTAAACATGAAGTTTCTCAAATAATCATTATTATTGGAAATATAATGCAAGGAAAAAAATACAAAATAAAGTAGATATCTACCATCATTATCCATAAATCCAAATTATACATGTCATAATCCATAATAAAATGCTGAGAAAAATTAATATAAGCTAATGTGAATTAAAATGCAGGAAATATAACCAGTAATCTACATGTCCATCTATCCATCAGTCATGCATAAATAAACATATCAATCATAAAAAGTCCATATACAGTCCATAATGTCCATCCACATAGTACAAGTCTCATCAAAATCATGTGTATATGTATATGTATGTGTATATGTATATGTATATGTATATGTATATGTATATGTATATGTATATGTATATGTATATGTATATGTATATGTATATGTGTATGTGTGTGTGTATGTGTGTGTGTTTATGTATGTCAAATTGAGTATGTATGAACAAATAGATAACTCTTAAACATATGTATACATCAATATAACCATCATCAAAACACTATGTCATGTCACGCCCTACCCCTCTAATGGAGTGGATGGTCTCAGAATTGGCTCATCATGTTGTGGTGTGACTCGTGGTAGACCATCACACATTGTGTAGTTTGCCCCACAAATCTCTCTAACTTTGTAGGTTACACTGATCTCCCAGACATAGATCTCTTAACCAAGTAATCCCTAAAGGATGGTGCCCTTAGCACACATTGTTGGGTTCTTTTAATTAGTTATAAATTTGCCACTAATTTTTTTCCCAACAAGCTAGTGTGTTGGCCCTATCATGTGAGATTTGAGTCTCGCATGCTCACCTAAAGCGCACCACAAAAGATCGGTTCTCGAAGGCTTTGTGACATAATGTGGTAAGTTTGGTCAATCTTTGTGATACAGTTCTTAAAGAATTACTCAATACCATAAATATTATTATCCCAAAAGTAACTACCACCTTAACTAAGATTACCATTATTATCTATGAGTTATAATCAAAAGAAAAAGATATAACATAGCGATAAACCACATCCATTATCTAAAACTTAGAATATTTCATCCCTTATAACATTATATGTTAAACATTAATCTCTCATTAGTTGTTCACTAAATTCCAAGACAAAATGTTATATCTATTCTCCAAAGGACCATCCTATAAATGATTACAATAGGGGTTTTTATACTTGTTATGCCATAACCAAGTGTCATAATTCTAACTATCATGAATAGATGGCACACAAACTCCCAATAAACTAAGAGTCATGGCTCTTACAATTAGTTATTCCTATAGACTTGGGTCTTTGCACCCCTAGATCCTTGGTCTATGTTATATTTTGGTGGCCAAGTGTTATGTTATTCATGGGCTAGTACAAAACCTCTGATCAATGGGGTCAAAGTGTCCCATTTGTATTATTTTTCTAACTGCTCCCATGTCCCTCGCACTCCACTTCCCACATGCTCTACTAGTCTTCCATTTTTATTATGAGTCCTTTATTCTCAGGTTCTTCATGACATGTTCTCTTTTGATTGGGTCCTCTTGCATTGGGCCTCCTATTATATTGTCCTTTTATGACCAACAAGTTTCACACCACGACACTTTTGTGGTTGTCAACTACACACCATGGTCCTCTCACACCATGGTCTTTCCATATTGTGTCGATACTTGTGTCAAAATGGATAATGGTCCCTCTATGTTGTACACCAAAAATGAAACAATACTTTAATCAAAATTTAGGGGTCAACATCACCCAACACTATGCCCGTAGTCTACCCTAGACTAAGTCACACTAGCATCTTCTAAAAATTTAGGTGTTGTTTGTTTAATTTATTTTTATAGATTATCCTAATAGGACAATACTTCAAGGACCTACATAGTTATTCCTTGAATTGCCTATTTTGATTCTTTCAACTCCTTGGGTTAGGTCAGAGTCCCAATTTTCTTTACCTATTCATCTAGAGTTGCACTAGCATCCTTTTGAATGTCTTCCAATGTGAAGACCTCATTATCAACCTTTCCTCAAAGTGTAGCAAAACTCACATTTATTTGTTGATGATGATTATCAATGGATTATTCCATCATTTTAACATCCTTGAATGCCTTTGCATGCTCGGTGTGATCTATTATTAATAGGGCAGCATTAGCAGCTTGCTACCTCTTTATTTTTTTAGCTTGGAGTCAAGCCTCCAAGACATTATTTGGTTGCATGATCTGCATTAAAATGTTATCTAAAATGGGGATAACTTATTCAACTCTCTCCAAAGTGAACTTGTAAATGTCTACTATCGTGGTGAACTATTCAACCATTTCTCTCCCCTCATCTCTTGGTGTGGAGTGCTCCTTATGTTTCTTGAGAAAAATTTCAACTAGGGTTCCTAGTTTCTCGATGGCATCCCTGTCCAATGGTATGCCATCTATAAGTGTTGGATCCTCCTTCAAAATTATTTTATAAAGGGTTAAAACCCTTACTTTTGCCTCTATGGCCTCTTGGATATTTTGTTTCAAGGAGGCCACATCCTTGGCTAATGCTTACTTCTCTATAATCACTTTATTATACATTTCTAATACCCTACCATGTATTCCTTCTATCATTCATGCATCAAAATTTGATAAAATGTTTTGGTGCATCATTTCCATGGCTAGTTTCAAAAATGTAGCACTAGGCATTATTAGAGTGAGCCTCTATGGATCAATTTTCATAAGGTCTAGTAGTCCTGGAGCATCTGGGCCACAAAAAATACAATCTAAAGGAATGTCAAATTGAAGCTCCTCACTATACATCTCTAATATGAAGCACACCTACTTCCTTGTTTTTGGAGTTGCATCCTTGGGGTGGAAGTGAGACCAAAGATAGATCTCCTTGTCCTCTAATGTTTACACATAGTGGATATCTCTCTTTGTTCTTATTCATCTTCAGTTAGCCCCTTCCCCCTTTCTGGGTCTCATTCAAGCTCACCCTCTTGATGGCTTCATGTGGCCATCTCACTAGTTCCTACTCCAACATCAACTTGGGGATCAAATGGAGCCTCTTGTACTGGGTATGGAGTCTTTTTAGAGTTTGATCTTAAACTATGGATTTGTACCTAAGGTACATCCTATTACAACACTCAAAATGGAGGTTATTATGGTGTTGACCCTATGGCAATATTTGGAGATGGTGGAGGTGAAGGTGGTCATGGAGGTGGAGAAGGTGGGGGAGTTGGTTGAGGAGATAAAGGGTTTGGGGTAAGTGAGTGGGAAGGAGTGGAATGAGTAGGAGAAGGTGAGGCAAAAGGTGATAAAGTATGAGGAGGGGATGGAGATAAATGAGGTGGTGAAGGTGAAGTGTGAGGTAGAGATGGATGGGGTATAGAATGGTGAGAAGCAGTGGGTCTAGAGGGATACACCTCTATTGTCCTTTGCCATTTTTATTAGGCCTACTACCCACTTGAATTGGTGCTTGGCTCTTGCTACTTCCTTCATAGTTTTGGCACCTAGGGGAGCCTCTTCTTGGGGTCTTCATCTTGAGGGTACTAATAGGGGCATAACATATAATACAATTTATGAAATTGTTCCCTGACCAAGATATCCTTAACCTTGATGTCGGTTAAGTCAGTTTCCATCCTTTCCACAAAGGACTTCTTGCCCAAGTATACATACACTTTTTAGAGGGTGTGGTGCTTTACATCAATTTTTTCATCCTACAAACTGATTGGTTGTGCATCATATATCCGATTAAATCGATGAAGTATCATGCAAAGAAGGCATATGGTAGTTTGAGCCATGCTGAAATCTCTCTCGATGGAATCATATGAATGTGCGTTAGGGAGTAATGTTGCTTTATAGCAAACTATGCTTGATCTACAACCAAGGGGGAAAATCCTTTAGGATGTAACATTCATTCTTAAATGTTTCCTTCATCCCATTGAACTAATACCTCATTTTCATCTTGTATGATGGGTTAATGTGTTGGGGATAAGTGAATGCATTGAAGCACTTGGTGGGGGACCTGTGAGTGGGAGGGTACACCCACTTCAATGAACCTAAGTTGTAGTTAGGCACCCTAAGTTTATCAAATACCAACAACAAGAAGATTGTACCCCAAGGAAACTTGTACTTAGGTGTTTTGTAGGCCTTTTTCTCATCTTCAATTATCTTTAGATAAAGTACAATGCCCAATTGTACTTTAGCCCTTGAGAGACTTGGTGGGCAATATATAAGTGGGAAATGTCCACCTCCTTCCAATAGTTAGTCCCTCTAATCTTGGTGTAAATGATCCACATTACAACTTTGATGGCAAGATCATATAAGTTATTGATATGCATTACATGCCCCTGCTTCTGGTACATGAGTGTTGTAGCAGTCCACTGAATCTCTTTTGTATCTGCCAATTCATCCAACACATTCACCCCTGAGCACTATAGTCCCATGACTTTGTTTATCCTCTCTAGGGTGATTTTCATGTTGTGCCCCATGAAGTAGATATAGTCCTCATGGATGAATGAGAGGAGGAACTGAACTACCTCTGTAAGCTTGCCAAATTATGGCAACTAAAAAAGTTAAAAGAGGTCCACCTTGTCTAGTTGGCTCTTAATAGACAAGTCATAGACCACTCGATTTCTTGTGTTTGTGGTCTAGAATTGGTATTCATTTTATAGTTCTAATTCATTCCCCAACTGATGGTGGTTGTAATAAAAAATTATGGTAGTTGACACCTTGGAGACCTAGTTCTTTACATGAAAGATCGACTATAGGTATTACATTTCCTCTATTAATAAAGATGGAGGGGAAGATGTTGGGGTATTCTGCACCAAAGAAGATTATGTCTACTTTCCTTTCATCACCATATTTTATAGTTTTACCACGTGTTCTCTCACCTCTCCTTCCATGTGTTGTCCTTATTCTATTCTCTATTGATTCTCCAAAGCCTCTTCCCTAATTAAGAACCAATCTCCTCTACTCACCTCTTTCTCATCTGGTATAGTTGGAAGCTTCTTGAGTCTTTTGGCCTTTTTCTTTAGTTGCATTACCCTTAATGGCACTCAAATGTTAATCCATGACCATCCCATATTTCCAAATGAATATGTGGTGGCAGATCGACTTCAGCTCTTGAGCTTCATGCTTTGACAATGGCAAACTTGCAACTTGAAACTTCAAATATTCCACACCTATACACCAATCCAGACTTAGAAACCTCTCTTCTCACCTAAGAAACAACCTTCGTGACTTTGCCAACTTTGCAAACACACTACTTTTCTCAATATTTGAAGGAATTCGATTGCATCATGGTCGTTGGTTCTCTATTTTATCACTTGTTCTTTGCACTAGCACTTCAAATATTTATGCAAGGTAAAGTGTAAAATGACTTTAGCACTCTTATTTATAGGCTCTTTAGGGCATTTACCTTCATTAATTCCTCCCCTCTCCTTGACACTTCTAGCCATTAATGCAAATCTTCTAATGGCCTTCATACTTTGAATCTTGTATTAAGTATTTAATGCCTTAATAGTTTTGTCCCATCATTTTATTCACATCCTTTTTGACATAACTAACCTTATCACATTCATGGCCCATCCTTTCTTTGCACCTTTCTTAGAAGTGGGAGATAATTATGTTCCACCTTTTCGATGTAGTGGAATACAATTGTTACCTATATGGTAGGAACATCTTGAAGTGATTTCAAAGTGCACTAAAATGACTCACGTGCCTTAGATGACTTTTGTGCCTCTGTTACTTGTGTGCCCACATATCTTATGTGCCTTAGATGACTTTTGTGCCTTTGTTACTTATGTGCCCACATATCTTATGTTCCTAGTTTTAACTTTGTACTTATTCTTATTTTATCACATGCATGATGCCTTTACCCCACACTAAAAGGGTTCATGGTCCTCCATGAAAATAGACTAAGAATAGAAAACCAAAAATTATAATAAAGAAGAAATGCACATCCTAAGTGTAGAAATTTTTATTAAAAGTAAAAAATTCTAACCTAATAGCCTTAAGCCTTATTTATTACAAAATTTTAGTTAAATAGAATCACAATACGATCAAAGCAAACTTCCATTATAGTGCCCTGAGAGAAACTACCCATCCATTCATTTTAACTGACAAGCCCTGGTAGGTCAAATGTTATGTATTATGAATGGACCATCCCAATGGATGCAGAGTTTTCCAAGGTGGTGTGTGAACTTGGAGTCATATAACAAAACTTTCATGCTAGGAGAAAATATTTTGTTCTTTAGATGGTGATCATGTCATGCTTTCTATTTGCATTTTTTAATATCCTAACTCTAGTGGGCAAGGAACCAAGTCTCATATAGGTTTCCTATATACATTATCTAGAGATATGGAACTATGAATTCTACTGGCATGATCATTTACTTTCCATATACTAAGTTAAATGGTGTGTTTTTATTGAGACACTTGTAAGTAGTTCGATAGGCCTAAAGTACTATAGATACTTTATCATCCCAATCAATCTAGCCAACATTGCATATTTTTATTAAATTAGTACCGAGGATATTATTGAAAGATTTAGTAGTTTTATTATCCTTTGGGTGGTATGGTGTTGTCTTGTGGTGCATGATCATGAACTCGGCTAACAAAATATGAATCATCTCATTTAAGAAGTGGGTTCCACAATCACTAGTGAAGCTTAAGGGACATCCAAACCATGTTATAATGGTCTCCTAGATGAATCACTTGATAGTTATTAAAGTATAGTCCTTTGTTCATGTTGCTTCAACCCAATACATGAGGTAGTCAGTTGTTGTAATGATGTATCAAGAACCCGTTCATCATCTTGCTAGAGTGATAGACCCCATAAAATTAGTAGCCCATTTTTTGAATGGTTCTTGAGAAGGAATAGGTCATAATGGCATGGCATATCTCCTATTAGGTCTTCCTACGCACTGGAAAACATCACATTGCCTAACATATGCCTTTGCATCTTTAAATAAAGTTAACCACCAGAGTCTAGCGAGTAGCACCTTATACATGGTAGCTTCTCCAGCATAATGTCATCTAGCAATACCTTTGTGGACTTCTCATAGCACTTCAGGGTGATCATGTTACATTACATAGTGATGAAGCACCTTGTCTTGATCTATTTTATAAAGACATCCTACTATGAGCTAATAAGGTGCAACTTAAACCAAAAGTTACTTCTTTTCCTATGCGATGAGAGAGTCAAGCACGCAGGTAGTGTTGAGAAATATTATAATATCTTCTAGTTCTTCAGGTACCCAACAACTCAAAAGAGTTATACATAAATAAGATCATATTAGATGGGATATGGGGGTTCTCCATTCTCAATTCAAGATAAATAATTAGGTCCAGAGTTGGTCTTCCTAGGCTTCACTACTACAAAAAATTGGAATTCTTGGAATAGAACAATCTAGCGACAAATTCTCCCATGTAGTACTAGCTTGTTGACAAGATATTTCAAGGCCTCATGATCTGTAAAGAATGTAAATAGATTGGCCAAAAAGTACTACCTAAACTTTTGTGGAGCATAAACCATAGATAAGGCTTTGCACTCTATGGTGGTATAATTCCTTTCAGTTGGTGTCAGCTTCCTACTAGCAAAGTAAATCAGGTGATCTAAGTGTATTTCACCTGGTTGTGTAAGCATCATGTCAACTGTCACTCTAGATGCATCAACATGGACATGAAAAGGCTTTATCCAATCAAATATTACAAGATAAAAGCAGTAACCAACCTTTTTTTTAGTGTTTCAAAAGTTACATTATAAGAGCTAGTCCATATAAATTATTCATTATGTTTTAAAAGCTATTCTAGTGGTGCTATAATCTTGGCATAACCTCAGATGAAATTTATATAGTAGATCATGTGCCCTAGGAAGGCATGCACCTCACATTGAGTTTTAGGTGTTGGTAGACAAAGAATCATAGAGACCTTGGTTGGGTTTACCATGAATCCTTCCTTATAAATGATATGCCCAAAAAGTATGCCAAAAAGTGTCACAAATAGGTCTCTCTTCAAATTTAAATAAATTTGTAACACCTGACAATGCTCAAGCATGAGTCTCAATTTAGAAGAATGGTCCTTGACCAACCCATATACTATCCAATCATCTAAGTAGACTTGGAGGAATTTGTGAATGAAATCTCTAAGAGCCTCGCTTTCTATTCGTGAAAGCACTATTAGGGCATTTTTCAGCTTGAAAAGCATGATGGTATAAGTAAAAGATCCCCATTCAGTAGTGAAGGTCATCTTAGATTGGTCTTCCTATGCTATCTGGACTTGTTGGTACCTAAATAACACATTTGTAAAAGAGTATACTTCACAACCAACAACACCTTCAAGGATTTCCTTCATGAACGACATTGAGAAGGGATCTATCACACATGATACATTTAAGACATGGTAATCCACATAGATATAGATATGCCCATTATTTTTGATACTGATTACCATGGGATTGACCCATTTATATTCAAAAATGGGAGTAATTACTCTGGCATGGACTATGCTATCAATCTCTTTTTTCACTCATGCCTACAGATTGGGATTCATCCTATATGGTCATTTCTTCATGGGGTGAGAGCCATCGATTAGTTTTATGTGCATCTTCCCTAGAGAAGGGTAGACTCCTTTCATTTTTTTGTAATTCCTCTTAAATGCATCTTGATATTCTTTAAACAGCTCAAAAACCTTTAAGATTTTTGTATTAGTCCAATAATTTCCAATTATATCTATCTTTGCCTCTTGTTCCATACCAATATTACATTAACTAGTTTGAATGGGCCTATGATCAGGGTTATCCATTGGAGAACTTGTGTCTTGAACTGTTCATGAACTAGTACTTGTAAGAATGTCTAGATGGTTGTTATGGGGGTTAAACAAAGTGGATCCTTCATCTACTTGGAAGACAAGTTTCAACTTTCCCTAACGAATTTCTTCATGTCATTCTTCATCAAGATTTGTCAATGGTGCAGGAACTAAATGGGTGGAAGGCTCAGTGAATAAATGTAAGCGTTCTTTAGGTTCTTGATGAATATGTCATAGATAATCTTTGATGGGACTTAGATTTCCAATAATTACATCTTGCATGGCCTAAAGAGTGAGGCACAAGTTCATCATTGGTAAAGAATATGATAGCATTGACTTCATGTTTTCCTTTAGTAACTGCTAAAGCCTTTACCTATGTGTCTTTCTTCATGAATTTACTAAGTTCACACCCAAGTGTGCAAAGTCCCATAGAATGCATGCACCTAGAGGTATTTTGGTAAGGATGTTTCCTCAATGTGCCATATGCTCTCACAAGCCTCAATGTGTGGTTTGAGTGCTTGCACGCCACTATAACTAAGTGTGCCTTTGATCTTATTATAGTGGTTAAATCTATGATGGAGAGAAAAGCATACTTGATTCTAATTCAAAAGGCACTCTTTATGGGTATGCCACCATCTTATTGTGGTATTATAAAAAAAGTGATCTAATGACCTCATCTGATCATCTTCATTATTTTAGAATTCTTCAAGGCCTTGGATAAATTCATGCACCTCTATTTGTCCTTGGAACCATGGGGCTTCATCAAGTCTTTCCAGTGGTCATCCTATCAGTGGCCCTTTCATTGTTAAACCATGAGGTGAACAAAATTGTGGTGTTTATAGAGTTGGCACAGAAGGTTCTCTTAGTTATTGATGGTGTTGCATAGTCTTCTCGTGAGATCATAATCACCATGGTCAAGGCAATTACATGCAGTATTTGTAGTATCAAAAATTAACTAGGTATCTATCTAACATAGAATAACATCTAGGTTTGGTTCATGTTGTTCATCATTTTAAGTAGTAACATTATATAAGTGGTTGATGTCTTCATTAGCATTTATAGGCTTGATATAGGGAGGTCTTTGTGCTTGGTCCAATAGTATTATTACATGTTGATCGGTGTTCTCAAAACTTATGTATCAGTTTTTAAAGCTCAAGTCTACATGGTTCTCGTAGAACCAAGGTCTTCCTAATAGGGTTGGGTAATCATCAACTTTAGCCAACTCTAAAACCTCAAAATTTTCTTTAAAAGGAACTCCAAGTATGTTGATTGTAGAATTCTTAAGGACCCCAATAGGGTGCGCTCAAGTCTTATTGGCTTTGAATAAGATGTGAGGCGGAGGCTATAGGGCTAGACTAGACATTTTTTTCTAGGCATTTTTAGTAAGAAAATTAACTTTTATGCCAGTATCTACTAGAATATCTTGGATTACCCATCCATTGATGGCATCGTTAACCAATGTCTCTCCATCTTCTGGGGGAGTGGGGGAACTAGGAGTTTCCTAATGTCGAGCATGATTTAAATAGAGGTCTTCACTTTTTTGACTAGGGTGAGGGTGGAATTCATTTGGTAAGTGAGCCTAACTTTTAATCAAATCATTAAGCTAGGAAACAATATCCTCATATAGCATACACTTGCATAATTCTTGGAAATTATCCCATGTCACTAGTCAAGGTTTGGCTTCCCTTTGCACCATAATGCATTATGTCATGTCCTTGTCTTTGAACTATTGAATCTTGCCTTAGAGCTCTTGTAATAATTCCATTGTATCCTATAAGACATCTTTTTGCTATTGAGTATTAAGGTACTTTCTATCCCATGGTTCTTTTTGATGTACCTTCTCGACTAGGTTGGTTGTGGATTGAGTCTGTCCCCCACTACAAGTGGTGATATTTACTTATTACATAATTGGGATGGTTGGATGTGCATGCCATTTTGGTTTGTCTATTAGAATCATTCTATCACCCTTTTCATTTTGATCGTTAGTGATGGTTGCATTAGATCAGGACACTCTTCCAGTCGATGGTCCTTTTTGTAGAACATGTATGTTGGGTATTCTAGGCAATCCCATTGATAATGGTCTAGTGACCCACATTTATAGTAAGTCTTAGTTGGAAATTGTCCACCTCATCCATGCCCTCTTCTTCATTCATGATTACCACCATTATCTTAAGTGTTAATGATTGAGGCTTGGCATGTATCATGCACTTAGGCCTCATAAATGTCATTGATCAGTTGACAGTCATTAGTATCATGAGTGTTGGCATCACAAATTTTACAATACTCAGATACCTTGGTGTGTGTATCCCACTACAAAAGTGGGAAAGAATGGACATCATGGTCCTCATGGTAGATTTCACATCTTTATTTGAGTATTGTATGGATACTCTTTCATAGGCAATTATTCCCTATATATCCCTTAATTTTGTAGTTAGTACACCAGGAAGCACTACATGTCTCATGTGCATTACTTGTCATCAACTTTTCAAGTTGTGATGCCATGGACATTATATGTACCTCCATAAATGGATTTATCTTAGTATCCATGCTTCTAATCACTTCCGCATGGAGGGCAGCTTCTAGAGCCTCATGTGTATTGGTGAAGGTTCTTTGTGACAAGGTTCATAAGAAAGACAATAACAATCCTCACACAAACCATTATGCATGTTGAGAAGGATTTATTTCAAATGATAATTTAGAAAGCAAGGTTTTGAATCATGCATCATACTCATGTAGGCTTTATGTAAGTCCTTATTTTATGTCTTTCAGTGCTACTATAATTTGCTGCTCAAACTCAAGAATGTCAAATTATTATAAGAAGACTGCTTTGAGCTGATCATAGTTGACCACTGCTTGTTGAGGGTTGAAATTTTGATACCATTTATGTGCGCACTCTAAAAGTGTAGTGGAAACTAAGTAGCCTTCCATTTAGATGATGTGATACCTCACACTTTACAAATTAGTTTCACTTATGGACTTGCTCAACTACATTCTCTACCCCTTGATATTTAGGTAAATATAACATCATCTCATAGTAGATTGTAGTGGGTTGTGGTTAAGTGGGTGGTTACTGGGAAAATCTAGCACCTATTCCATGAGGGTAGCTCTGCCTCCTCTAACACCTCCTCTTAATTCTCCTCTAATACCTCCAGTAGTAGTTCCCATGGAAAGAGGCATGGTAGAGGGTTGATTACCCAAGTTTAGGCATGTACTATGGCCTTGAGGGCTAGTTCTACTAGGCATTCCAATTTGTGCCATAGAATTCCTTCAAAGATGGAAAGCTAATGTAGATTCCAAATGAGTATCAATTAGCCTAATTGTAGTTTCCCTTACTGGTTTAGTTTTTGACTCTAAATTGTATGTGTCCCAATTTTGTATATGTACTTTGTCTAACTTAAAGGCATGATTAAGAACTATGGTGGGGGAGCCCAGTTGATTCAGACCTGGTTCTTCAACTACTACAGTCTACCTCATTTCTCCTTCATAGGATAGAAGTGGCAAAGGACATAGTTTGAAAGTGATGGGTTCCTCATACATGTTCACTTCTGTACAACTCCTTATATCACTCCTAGAAGTCTCTCAATCTCTTCCTATGCCACTAACTCCCATGATCTTTTATCAAGCTTCATCATACTTCCACTTCTATAATGCTTGTTGGCTTGATACCATGTTGAACCCACAATCTTCAATCAACCCCTAGTCTCCCTTCCCAAACATATGGCTCATGCATAGGAGATTTTATCCCTCCATGGGTAGAGTCTCTAATCCAAGGTCAATAATTAGCTTCTTGATTTTAAAGGTAAGCAATGATAGATAATGTCCCCTCGACTCTTATAGAAATTGGAACTTTGCTTCCTTAGGACATGAATAGGTGGTCACCGCATACTCTAAAATGTATCTATTTTGAATGTCTCTCCACCAAAAGTTAATTACTCACATCCAGGGAACTCCAAGTCATGCCAAACTCCTCTAACATTCAAGTGTCCAAGACTGCCTTCTTTCAAGATTTCTAGATCATCCTTGAGCATATGCTAAAATCCAAGAATGTAAGAGAATTGGGACCTCAAAAAAGAAAGTTTCATACAAAGAACTATTGAGATTCTACTCTACCCACTATCATGTAGAAATTCTTGATTCAAGATATGGGACCACAAAGTTGTCTTCAACACTAGTGACCCATTCTTCAATATTCTCTAATGTTATGCACTTAAACATTTTCTCATGACTATGCTCCAATTGCTTCAAGTCCTAGTAATGGAACCAAAATGTTGGGTTCTTTTAATTAGTTATAACTTCAGAACTAAAGTTTTCCCTAACAAGCTAGCATGCTAGCACTATCATGTGAGAGTTGAGTCTCACACGCTCACCTAAAGCGTGCAATGAAAGACCAATTCCCAAAGGCTTTGTAACACAATGTGGTAAGTTTGGTCATTCTCCATGATACAGTTCTTAAAGAGTTACTCAATACCATAAATATACTACTATTGTTATTATTATCCCAAATGTAACTACCACCATAACTAAGATTACCATTGTTATCTAATAGTTGTAATCAAAAGAAAAAGATATAACATAGGGATAAACCACATCCATTATCTAACACTTAGAATATTTCAGCCTTTATAACATGATATGTCAAACATTAATCTCTCATTAGTTGCTCACTAAATTCAAGATGAAATGTTATATCTACTCTCTAAAAGACCATCCTACAAATGATTACAATAGGGGTTTTTATACTTATTTTTCCTTAACCAAGTGTCATAATTTTAATTGTCATGAATAGATGGCATATGGACTCCCAACAAATTGAGAGTTATGGCTTTTATAATTAGTTATTCTTGTAGACTTGAGTCTCTACACCCCTAGATTCTCACTCTATGATATATTTTGGTAGCCAAGTGTTGTGTTCCTTGTGGGATGGTACAAAACTTCTAATAAATAGGGTTAAAGTGTCCCATTTGAATTATTCTTCTAACTGCTCCCACGTCCCTTACACTTTAATTCTCATGCACTCCCCTAGTTTTCCACTTTTGTTATGATTCCTCTATTCTTGGGTTCTTCATGACACATTTTCTTTTGAATGGGTCCTCTCATGTTAGGTTTGTTATGCCATTATCCTTTTGTGCCCAACAAGTTTCATGCCATGACACTTCTGCACCTATCAGCTATGTGACATGATCCTTCTATGCCATGTCAGTACTTGCATCAATAGGGACAATGGTCCCTCTACACATGCACCAAAAATGGTATAATACTTTAATCAAAATTTAGGGGTCAACACATGAGGAATGACTTCCTTGTATAAACTCCTATAATATGTGGCCTGATCCATGGCTCTCATAACCCTATCTAGTGTACTTATCTAACCATGTCTTGTTAATAACACTCTATCCTCTGCTAACTCTATCCTAGATGTATCTCTCTCTTATTTATACTACTATGTCAATGATATATAATCTAGAGTTTGTGTCTCCACATCATGTATCACAACTCCTAGTGCAGTCACAATACCATCTCTCTCTATCCTCTCAACCTTAGCCTATATCTTGTTAACCTCAACCTATAATCATCTGATCTTAGCTGCCTACCCTCCTCTACTATCTACATCCCCCTAAAATATTGATACCTCTCTATGCAACCCTATAATCTCCCCATCATGAACTCAGATCTACTCATGAATTATATCAATTAGTGTTTACTCCTCATGAGATCTAGCTATACTAGAAAAATGATCCATATCACCTCTATATATATGTTTGCCCTATGTTGATCTCATAACTATGTCCTCTCCATCCCTATCACCTTGGTTGTTAATAAAAATCAATGGAGTATCCTCCCCATTGCCCTATTCTATATCTACTTGCATCTTTGTATCCACATCTGCATCCACAACTACCTCCTATAGAATCTCCACATCCTCAACCTTAGTAATCTTTACATCATGTAATGGATCATCTCTATAACATTACCTCTTCCTCATCCCCATGTCCATCCCCTATCTCCTATCATAGCTCTCCTAATATGGGCTCCCAAATCTACACCTCATGGTTGTTTGCTTAAATTAACAATTAGTCTTTTCTCTATTTACGTGGTGGTGCAATTGGTACCATCAATCTCAATGACCATTCTCAGGCCCACCAATTCATATAGCCATCTACTACTCCTACATCAATAACATCCTTGTGTTCACTCCATCTCACTATATGTAATTACAACCAACTATGGTTGGCTATCACTAGATCAATAGCCATCCCCCACTGTGTTCTCTCCCTCACTACTCCTGTAAAGATGTGTGGACCTGCTAGAATGTGTTGTATGATATTGAACTACCTCATCACCCTATCCAAGAGATATCCCTCTATAATTTAATCATGTATCCTAATCATATAATATTGGGTCATCATATAGTCCATATATAAGTCATCCTATAACCATTGAAATACAATCTCCCTATATGGTCTCTAGGTATCTGATCATCACCTAGCTCATCTATCATCCTCCTGTAGAACTCAAGGTCACCTAAATGTGTTCTATGAGTCCTAATAATCATATTCCATATATGTATACCAATGGTTCATCCATAAAATGCATGTTCATAAAACCAATAGGCCTCTCTACTGTGATGTGCTCCTAGCACCACACCTATAATAATGTGGAGGGACTAATCTCCCTCTCATTTGTATATGTTGCATGGTGTAAGTCCCTATACAAATGTGTTAATATGCATGGCCCCTATACAAACCTCTCACCCATCTCCATCATGTCTCTAATAACATTTATTAAATTTATTGAACACAGTCTCCCACTCTTGTCAAGTCGCATAACACCACTGACAACAACCATAAGTACCATAGTTAAGGAATCCATCTCTGATCAAGTGAAATAATTAAAATCTACTCCTCTTCTAATAATCAAAATCAACCCATCACCAAAAATCCTATACATTTTAGTCTCTTATGGAGCCTATCCCCAGTATACTCATCTCCCTCATATCAAAATACCCAAAATCCGATATATATCCTCTAGTGTCACTATCATCTCCCCTGTAGGCAGGTGAAAGCTACTAGTCTTGTTATGTCATCTCTTAGCTAACATTGTCAATAAATCCTTCTCTACCCAAATCTCTAGCATCTATGTAATGTACGATAAACTAGTCACCTCTAGAACCCTAAACACATACTCTGTAAATCCAACAATCCTCTCTAGTGTACCAAACCTCTACTCCCATGTAATTAGAATTGTTAATACCTATTGCAAACAAAACACATTAGCATTAAGTTAATTCTATCTACCAGCATAATCATCCATCTACCACTACTTTAACACATTAAAATATATATAAATGTACAAACATTTTTGATCATATTATTTTTTATGCCAATCACCATTATGATTATTTATCTTTACTAATTTCCACTTTTTCTCTTACAAATCACGTTTTGCCCCTCAAATTGATGTTTTCAAAGTATATCTTTATAAAATCGAGTTAAATATCCTCAATTTCACACTTTAGTGCATTTTAGCTACCCATTTTCATGATTTTACCACTCATATTGATGAATTTACTACTCTATTTTATGATTTTGCAACTACAAAACCACAAGTTTGCAAAATCCAACCTAATTTTTACCTCCAAATGATTTTTCCACCTATGTTGAGGAATTTGATACTCTATTCTACAATTTATCAACTGTAAAACCATGAATTTACAATTTATAACCTATTTTTACCTCTCAATGATTTTGTACCCCTATTCTACGAATTCACTATCTAGTTTCATGAATTTGTAGTTTGCTATACTAAATTCATAACTTTTGTTGTCAAAATCACAAATAACTCATCTATGAATTCATTTAAATCTACTTTAAACCCTAATAAATGCCCATAAATGCAAAAATTAAAGAAAACAATGTCACTTACTAGAGGTCTGCTCCTCTTAGGTCTTTAATGTCTCCTCACTCTCTCTGCATAGTGCTCGTGGTGTGGAATGTGGTCCATTTTTTAGCAAGTTCTCAGAGAAAATCCCCTCAATGACCTACTCACAAATAACTCTCCAAATCAAAATGCACAAATGAATTTCAAAACCCCAATTCTTATATTTATATTCCCAACCCATTTCAAATATTTCATATCCCCATACCTCTATTATACCCATTCTTCATCCATTTTCATCCAAATCTTAGGACAAACTTAATCACATTATTTAGAATTTATTTAAATCACTTGTAACTATCAACCATGTAAATTTTTAATTACAATTTGAAAACCAATGTATTTTTCCATTTTTAGATCCACAACCTACTAAAACTGGGATATATCATTCCCACATCAGCTTCATTCGTCCCTGTGTCATGAGCAAAAACTAAGCGTGCAATCTTTGAATAGTTAAAAATATTGGTTTTTTTAATCAGTACTCTATTTTTCATCAACTATGGGCATCCTCTTTACACAAAATTAAATTTTGTAATTTTGACATTGATTCTAATAAATTGATTTCTCCTTAGTCCAAACAACTTTATCCTTCTTCTATTTTCAATCATTTTGAGCATTTGTCCATTTTATCATAAAAACACTCAAGGGGGAATCATCACACTCATTATCATTCATTTGGGGCAACTTTTTTATTTTTGATTATAAACGCTCTACTTCTACTATTCTTCAAAACAGTATTGCTTCACAACACTTTTTCAAAGAGGGGCAAATGTAGACACCTAAATTACATTTAGTATCAAAATGTACATAAAACTTATTAATTATTCTTCTTAACATAATTCATGACACTTCCATCTTCTTAAAAAAATCTTCCATCTTAATCTTCCTCACATGTTGAACCATCCTAACCAATCCCACAACTTCCTCAACCTCCTTTGAGTCATCACTTGAGTTTTCAAATAGTTTGACTCATTCTTGGTGACTCAGTTAACCATTTCCATGTTTCTCTCAACCATTTGAAATGGTCATCATCCTCATAGATGAGGACTCATTATCCACCATAGATTATTTAGATCATTTAAAATATCCAAATAATCCTCCACCATTGGATCCTTCCTCCAAAAATCTATAAATAAGCATAAAAACCATCATTTTCATCATCCTAACTTATGCTAACAAAGTGTTATCAAAATCACAAGTGAATCAAAAAAAAATCAAAGCTATCAAAGAGCATTTGGTACCAAAACACTGCCCATTTTACCTTGCAAGTGAGCAACCATATTTTTAAGAGAGCTAATCAAATACATATCACAATGGAAGAAACTTTTGCAACCAAAGTATAAGTTTATGTTATCTATTTTATTTTTATCTCTAGCTTAGTTTGAGATGGTTTATATTAATATTTCTTAGGTTAGTTTACATTTCTATATTTTCTTCAGTACATAAGGCCTCAAATTTATGTAATTTTCCCCTATGTGTTAGTTTATGTGTGAAACATGTGAAATGTGGAAAGTAATTACAATAGTGACCTAGCTTGTAACTTGTCAAATCGGTCCCTTGGGTTTCTCCTTCAGTACTTCAAACTTATAGATGTGTTGTCCCTATGATTGATATGGAAATATGAGAAAATAGAGAAGCTTTCCTCAAATGATTGCTTGATAGAATGTTTTGATAGTTTGTCTTGGTCTATGTGAGGTGAGGTATGATTGAGGGTTGATATTGTATCTATATCAATCCCTTTGGAGAAGTAATTCACAATAACACTCTTAAGTCGACCATTAGGATACATTTCATTTACAAATTGAATGACTTTAGGGCACTGCACACTTATGTCTAGTCAGGACACTAGTGTTGATGTTAGTATATGTCTTGAATGTTAGTGTCTAGGGACTAGGAAAGAAGGTACAGGATGAAAAATTGTAGAGATAGAAGATAAGTATATTTTAATAATTATGGGAAAGATAGAAGACCTGGGTCATCAACATAAGATTAGTTGGATAACAGTTAGGCCAAGTGACATAAGATAGAGCAAATGCAAGAATTACAGAAGCAATTAAGGTTTATAATTCAGAGGAACATCTAAGATATGAGTTTTCCAAGTGTACAAGGCTGAGGTGTTACATAATCTATAAATATTATTTAGTATCTTAAATAAAGGGTTCAAGATTCGTAATTCCCTTTTTAAAGATAAACTCAAAGAAAATAAAGTTATAATAGTAATAAAATCAAGTGATAAATATCTTGTTGCATTACCAATCATCTCTAGCATGTCTATAACTAATATCATTAATATCCCAAAAAAGGATATGCCACTTATGCCACCCTATGACCCATGAATAGTAGGAACCTACAATCTCTCTAAATCCCAGAACTAAGAAACCCATGAAGGGTTAGCCAACATACTTGATATTAACATGGTTGAAATATCAGAGGATCAATAAAATCTCCCTATCCATGATGATAATACTTCCTTAATGCATGATTAATGGACCCTTCACTATGATGAAGAAAATAATCATCTAGGTATAGGGGAAAGAGTCATCTTGATTTCCCCAAAAGGAAGAATTATGCCATTTGGTTTTAAACTTGACTTTAAGTATACAAACAATGGGATTGAGTATGAAGCCTTATTGATTGGAATGCTCATTGATAAATGATTAGGTGTCCCAAACCTAAAAATATAAGGTGACTCGTAGTTAGTGACTAACCAAGTCTTAGAGATTTATCAAACTAAGGTTGAACATCTTCAACTCTATAAAACTATTATACCCTGAGTTACTAAGGATTTTAATTTCATTTCCATTAAATTTGTTCCTAGATAAATCAACCAATTTGTTGAATCTATGGTCACTTCCTCCTCACATTTTGATCCTCATCTAGTGATACATGAGTCTGACTTCATAGTATATGTTAGGACATAACTCCTTGTGTAAAAGTTTCCAATGACCAAACTCTCATTGACATTGTGAAGGATACTAACCCATTGGTTCTTCACGTAGCTATGAAGGATGAAGCAATTCTATATATATATATATATATATATATATATATATATATATATATATATATATATATATATATATATATAATGAGCTTATGGTCATCTCTTGTCCTCACATTAGAAGAGAGGTTTTTCGCACACTTGTTATACTATGTCTACCCTAGGATGAGACTATTACTATTCATATTGCACGGTTGAGGATTATTTGTCTTCTAATGAGGATCTTGATGTCTTTAATATCAAAGATGAAGATTTTTATCTTCCTTTTGATCCTAAACAATTCAAAGAAGGGAATTTCTCCCTCATTGAGGACATTATTGATATTAACATAAGGACTAAAAAAATACCTAAGATCTTTAAATTTGGGTCTTTACTCTAACCATAAGAGGTGGAATATCACAAATAGTTACCCACCAAGCTTTCCAAATCTTTTACATTTTCCTACAAGGATATGGTAGGTATTAAAACTTAAGTAGTCATTCATAATATAATCATGATGCTTGATGCAAAACCTGAGAAATAAAAGCTTAGGCCAATCAAGCCCAAAGTTGTATTAATGATGAAATAAGAGGTTATTAAGCTTCTCAAAGTATGGTTCAAAAAACTACGGACTATTCTAAATGGATGTCCAACATCATTCTCATTGTAAAAAGGAATGCAAAAATTAGGATGTGCATCGAATGATATTAACAAATCATGTCATAAAGGTGATTTCTAATAGGATCATGTATGATCCAAAGTTAATAAATTATTAATTAGTTTATTTAGTTTTTTATTGTGTTCGGGTTATTTACCCCTTTGTTGGTTTTATAACCGACTTCTTCTCTCGTAATATTTTTAAAGCTTACTTTATAAAAAAATAAAGGATGTTGATTTGTACTGAATATATCTCAAAATTTATTCCTCCATTTGTGGGCCAACAGTGGTATCAAAGCCAAAAAAAGTTATGGGGGATTGAACGGAAGATAATTTATTAAAGATTGGTAGCAAAGGGCAATTCAAAAGATAATTTTTTGGTTGATTTTCTAATGCCAACATACTTCAATTTAAGGCTCAATTCTTCTTGCATATATTTTGCACAATGATTTTTGAAAGAAGAAATATCAAGTTTATTGCAATTATTCTCCAACAATGTTTATAGCCAGTATAAATAGCCAGAGTGAAAATAACGAGCATTATTGTGTTCAATAAAATTAAAGATAAATACATGCAATTGTATAAAGCTGAGTGTCCTTAAAATGTGTGTTAAATGACCTAAACTAGATTGAAAGCGATTCACGATTGACCTGTTCATTAGTTTTTTCTACATCCCTTCTTTCTACATCCTTTCTATGATTATGTTATTGGGAGTAATATCATCACATAGTCCATCATTTTACTTACTCTTTCCACAAGATTTTAGTTTAGACTTTTTATAAGGGTGGTATATTTAATTCAAGTTTGCAAAAATTTCTTGTAGAGTAGTTAGAATAAAGACAGTTGTTGCAGTTATTTTTTTGTGACAAAGAAATTCACTAAGTTGCTCATCTACAACAAGTAGACTACCACGATATGCACAAAAATTTAAATGCTTCAAACACTACACCTATATAATGTGAGGTTAAGTACAATATTTGATATTATTTTCAAATTTTTGGGGTCCACCATACAAATTTGTAATGTAATGACGCAGTAAAACAATTTAGTAAAGGATTTAACAAAGTAGTAAATTTTATAAATGTTTTATCAGGAACTTCAGTTTATCTAGATTATATTGCTTTGTCATATTAAATTTTTTGAAGGTGATTTGGTTAGATAAGCCTTTTTTGGTGACCAAAAAACAATAAGGGTTGAAGATTCGAAACCTAGAGACAATTTTTCTTTTACATTTGATTTTTTGGAATATGCCTTGCTAAGAAAGGCGAATATTTTATTTTTAAAAACTTTGTAAAAGGAGTTATAAGAATATAAGTAGATTTTTCAATGAAAATGGTGATATAAGGGTGTAATAGGAGTTATAAGGTGTAATTTTTTTGAATAAGTCCATGATTATTTGTAAATCAGAATCTATTTGATGGTAAAAGCCAAACCCTAATAATATTCCTTGATTTTTTTCTTTTGTTCCATCATTGCTAAAATTGTAAGTTTAATTTCAGAAAGTGGTAGATTAAATCCTTAAAACTACAAAGAATGGAGTATGAACATGAAAAATATGCTTGTTTTTAATGACTTGTGATAAATTATAGAGAAAGAAACCACAACACCCATTGAACCCGCAAAGTTGGTTGAATACCAAAAACATGATAAATGCACACTTGCACTGCTAAAATCATCTTGCACTACACAAGTGATTATTCACATTGAAGCTATTAAATTTGGGACATGGAAAGCATGGAAAACATTAAGATATTTATATGACAAGCAGCTTGCATATAAAAATATTGACCTTCTTATGCAACTTTTGAATAATAAACTAGCAGATGATGAAGATGTCTCTGAATATCTTTCACACATGAAAACTCTAAAACAAGAGTATTGTACTACAAGGGGGAAATTGATGATGAAATGCTAATTTCTATCACATTGAATGGGATTAATTCCACAAACACCAATTTTGTTGAAATGTTACAGTTTAGTGATAATTTTAATGGTGCCACATTTGACTCCATTTGTGAGTTGTTGACTCAGCATGAGAGACAATTTGCAAAGAAGAAAACTACACCTATTAAAGAGACTCACTATGTCAATAATAGGTCACAACATAAAGATCATCACCATAGACAAAAAAAAATTTAGAGGCATTCTCTAAAACACTCTCAATGACATTCTCCACATCATTCTTAATGGTCTCCACAACACTCTCAAGGTCTTCCAAATGTAGACATCACCATAGGTTGTCTTCTCACTCTTGCAATTCTTCAAGTGATTCAACTTCTTCTAAATCTTATCAACACTAAAAATAACCACAAAATTTAAAATGTGGTGGTATTGGACATCTTGCAGATGTTTGTCCTACTTGACAACCCTAATCTCTACATAAAAAGAAAGTTGAGGCCAATTTTGTGGATCATTTTAGCGATAGACCTTCTAGTTATTCTAGTTAAGTCAATTATTCTAACACTTCCTTAAATTAGGAGGCATCTTATATGGCTGAGTTCTATGGTCCTGATGGATCTAACACCATATTTTGAGTGCTTAGTAATTCACCAATCTTATACAAGCTACTAGGATCAAGATAGGGATTTGTTGTAGTATCAGTATTTTGGATTGTGTTTTTTGTTTTTAGTTCCAGTTTTGGATTTCTCTCATTACTATTCATGACATGGAGTAGATAGTGTTAGTTGATTTTTATTTTCTCAGTGCACAACTTCTCACCTCTTTCCTGATAGGGGAGAATATATTGCATTTATTGGTCTTCGATCAGTGATCGATGATAGTATGAGTTGATAGGGGCTACTAGCATCTTCAATGTTGAGCAAAAGTCATCAGCATTTGTTGGACAATAAGGATATGTGCCATATAGAGTATGATTTTATCACTTGGATGGGTTTTTGTGTGGGACCTTATGTGGCTCGATGAAGTTGGATGTGTTGGATCATGTTTTACTATAGTATGATATGATGATCACCAGGGATGAGTAGACCTTGATCATGTTCATTAGTCATTGCCATAACTCATAGGGGTGGGCTTCTTTATGGAGTGACATCAATTTTTGGTCAATGATAGAGGTATAGTGTACCACTTACAGTTGTAACAGAGATCTTTTGATGACTTCATAGTCATTGCTCAAGTTCATTCATCTATTATACCCCTTTGGATCAAGGGGGAGTTTGTTGGGATCATGTATGATCCAAAGATAATAAATTATTAATTAGTTTATTTAGTTTTTGTTATGTTTGAGTTATTTACCCATTTGTTGGTTTTATAAACAACTTCTCTCATAATATTTTTAAATCTTACTTTGTACAAAAATAAAAGAGGTTGACTTGTACTGAATATATAGCAGAATTTATTCCTCCATTTGTGGGACAACAATTTTGCTCTTCCTTTCATTGATGTCATTATCGACATTGTGATAGGTTATGATTTTTTATCCCTTATGAATGGTTTCTCTAGATCACCAGATATGAATCTCAAATTAGAATGAAAGAGAAGCTTTTTTTATGATACCATAAGGGACTTAATGTTATGTGGTCATGCCCTTTAGCCTTAAAAATGTCACTATCAATCTTCATAACATTTGATTGAATATAGTGTCACTATCAATCTTGAGAAATGTGTGTTTGGATTCATGTGGAAAATTCCTTAGTTATATCATCTCTCAATGTGAAATATATATTGACCCAACCAAGATTCACGTAATATTAGACATGTTCCCCTACTAATGAGTCACAAATTAGGTCATTCTTGGGGAAGTTGGGGGACATTTAACTATTTATATCTAACTTTACTTATGTAGTTCATCTAAGTAATAATTTGTTTAAAAATACAAATGGCTTGACTTGGATGAGTAATTATTAGGATACATTTGAAATAATAAAACATTTTCTTATGTCTCCTCTAACACTCATGGCACTTAAGCCTGATAAACCTTTCATACTTTACAATAGGTCCACTGAGGTGTCTCTCTCCTGCATGTTAGCCTAATAAGATGATGATGGCAAGGATCATGCCATCTATTTCATAGTCGTACTCTTGTCAACTATAAGAGACGTTATACTCAAGTAAATAAAGAGTGTTTATCCATCATGTTCATAGCCAAGTGGTTAATATATTCAATTCTTAACCAAGAAACAAGGGTCATAGTAAGATCCCAATCCTTACGAATGTTTCTAACCCTACAAAACCTCTCATGAAAGGTTAAATGTTTCATCATGCTTTTGAGAAATTTCAAACTCACATATGTCTACCAAAATTCTATAAAGGGATCAATTATTATTGATTGGTTGGTATATTCCCCTCTAGAAGTCAGAGATCTTATTGATACTAACTTTCCTGATGAACTAATTTGTTGTATACATAAACCTATAATCATCTCATCTCCTTGATATAGCATTATGATCAACTATTTAATTGAACATACTTATCATGAAGGTGTAAATTCATAATAGAGGTGTCGCCCTCATGTCATAACATCTAAATATGTAATTATAGATGAATTTTTATATCATAAATCCTTTTATGACATGTTATTGAGGTGTTTTGACCAAGAGGATTTAGAAATATTCATTTTTCATTGCCATGGCAGTGTTTGTGGTGGACACTTTGGTGGACATACAATTACCTGCAAGATCCACATTATGGGATACTTCTAGTCCACTCTCAAATATGATGTCATTAATTATGTATAAAAATGTGAGAAGTGTCAACACTTCTCCCATAAGATTCACATTCCTACTATGGCATTAAAACCCATCATTACTTCATGGCCCTTTTCCATTTGGGGTCTGGATTTGATTGGCAAGCTTTCTCTTACTTCCTCATATGGTCATCATTTCATCATCACAAACACTAAGTATTTCACTATATGGGTATAATTAATGCCTCTAATAATTATTACCAAATTATCCATCACTAAATTTATTCTAAATCAAAACATTTGTCATTTTAGAGTCCCACAAGTCATAGTCACAAATAATAAGTCTCCTTTCAAGAACCCCAAGGTCTATGAAGCATGTAATAAATTTGTTATTTCCCATCACATGGCCTCCATATAATATCAGTAGGAAAATAGTCAATTTGAGCCCAAAAATAAAACTCTAAAGTCTATCCTGGTTATAACATCCAAAGACAATAAAAGAGATTGGCATCTTCAACTCTACCCTACATTATGGTCTTATAGAACAAGCATTCATATGCCCATGGGAGAAACCCCATATTCCCTTATTTTAAGAGATAAGTCTATATTTCCCCTTGAATTCAAAATCCCTAACCTACATGTTTCTCTTCAAGGTCTTTTTGACAACAAAGAATATAGAAACAAATGATTAGAAGAGTTAGAAACCTTAAATGAACATTGGCGTGTAATTGCATAGAATTAGGTTGCTTACACATATCGCATGTATCAATAAAGGTACAAAAATGTTCATGAGCACCCTATACAAGTAAGATACCTTGTTTTAAGACTTGATAACACACTAAATAAAAATAAAAGAGAAGGTATAAAATTTAGACCCAATTAGTTAGGTCCTTATTTAGTGACTGAAGATTTTAAGAATGGAGCCTATCAGTTGTGCACTTTGAAAGGTAAGGAGTTCGATGAAATTGTGAACTCTTTTCACCTTAAATGCTTTTACATTTAGTCATTTATTTTCACATTTACCTCATTTCATTGTATTTTTTATCATGCATATGTTGTCTTGCATATCAAATGTCTTATTTGGTGATTATTTGGTTATTAGTTCACATAACAAAAACTTTCAATGTGCAGTGTATCATCTCATTTCAATTTTCATATTACCTTGTTATTATATGGAAAGCATTCTCAAAATAAACATTAAATTGGATCTTATCTTAGTTTTTATGAGCGGATTATACCTCTTTTTCCCTATACCTTCTTGCAAAGCTTAAAAAATGCTAGCCTACAACCTAGTCTAGAAGCTTGTCTATGGCAAAGTCTCCTATCATGGTTCCCTCCAAGTAGAAAACATTGGGATGCTCAAAATTAGGTAACCTTACTTGCCTATCTTGGTCCTTGGTGACAAGCCCTAGCATCTTACTAGTTTCATGGGGCCAAGATTTTGGGGTAAGGACCACACAAAAAATGTGTTAAATATAAAGAAAGGCATTCATATAATAAAATGAAAATCAAAATTGTAATCCTACTTTTCTCACCCTTCACTAATCTTGGGTTTTGATACCATGCATCTTACTAGTTGCATGGGGTTAGCATTGGGGGGATATACCCTTAGTCACCTATATCTAGCCTTTGGTGATGAACTCATGTGTGTTCTTAGCTGCATGAAACTAAGTGTAGGGGGTCACAAAGAAAAGAAAAAGGCAAAGAAAAATAAATGTCAAATTAGAAAGTGTTCAACAAGAAGAAGCAATAAAAATTATTCAAAACACTTGTTATGTGTTTATGCCCAAAAGGGTAACTTTATCCCATTTACCAATTCTCTTAGGACTAGTTACCTCTAGATGAAGACAATAAAGTTAGTGTTTTGTAAGTTTAGAAAGAAGTACATTTTTTCCTATTTTCTCAGATTAAGTCATCTTCCTATTCCATGTGAAATTTGGATGTATAGTTTCATTTCATGCATATCCTATTTAAGTTTAAAGCCATTTTTATGTAGACTCATCACCTAAAAAATAATTTTTAGTGCATTTATATTTTTACACATATCCATCACATTACATCATATTCCCAGTATTGGCATACATTTTGTATCCACATTTTACATGTGTAAGCATTTCCATAACATTATCAAAAACATAGAGATACATGGTATATCATCACATGCATAGTCATCTAAAGTGCATAAACTAAAAGAGCATATACAAAACTAAATGTATGACACATTTAGAAAGTGTTCAACAAGAAAAAGCAATAAAAATTATTCAAAACACTTGTTATGTGTTTATGCCCAAAAGGGTGACTTTATCCCATTTACCAATTATCTCAGGACTAGTTACCTCTAGATGAAGACAATAAAGTTAGTGTTTTGTAAGTTTAGAAAGAAGTACATTTTTCCTCTTTTCTTAGATTAAGTCATCTTCCTATTCCATGTGAAATTTGGATGTAGAGTTTCATTTCATGCATATCCTATTTAAGTTTAAAGCCATTTTTATGTAGACTCATCACCTACAAAATAATTTTTAGTGCATTTATATTTTTACACATAGCCATCACATTACATCATATTCCCATTATTGGCATACATTTTGTATCCACATTTTACATGTGTAAGCATTTCCATAACATTATCAAAAACATAGAGATACATGATATATCATCACATGCATAATCATCTAAAGTGCATAAACTAAAAGAGCATATACAAAACTAAATGTATGACACATAAATGGTAGTCATTGAAATGGACTAAAATCTCTATCTATATATCATAATAATGTCAAGTTTATACAATCAAGTTTTAGTATAATCACCTTCATAGAGGGTGAGTGTGTCTCAATATACCAAAAATAAAAATAAAAAAGCATATACATGTATAAAAGAGTGGCCCTAATATCATGTCCTCCTCCTTTGATAAGGCCATGATGCTGAAGAATTCATGGACTATGGCTCTTGGGCCACCTCCTACTAGTCCTTCCCTAGGTTGTCTCTCTTTGACTCAAAGAATCTTGACCTCCTCTACCTACCAGAATTTATGACAAATTCTAGAAATGAGCCATTACTGATGTGGCTCCCACCTCTAACCTATTGATATCTACCCTCAAACTGACTAGCACCATAGATGCATGGTAAGCTAGGGAAAAAACATTTATATGTATGTTTATCCTTATAAGCAGTCCCAGATCTATCAAGAGATAATCATAAGTCATATCAATGTCCACCTAAAATAGATTGATCAGGTATTCCTTATCATAGTCCTCTAGTTAATGGATGTCTTTGCAATCACATAAATAAAAATAGACATCAAATCCAATTGTAGAAAAATAAAAATAATAAATTAATTATGTTGAAAAAGTGTAATAAGGAGTTATAATAAATAAATAAATTATTTTACCTCAATCATCCTCATGTCAGTCAAAGTTTGAATCGTCATCATACTTCTCCTTCTAATCTCCCCTCATCCAACTTGAGTAACTCTGAACCCTCTCCACCCACTACCTACTATGATTATAGAGGATCATATTATTATTGGCCTAGTCCTCCCTGTGCCCTTATCATCATTGTCACTATCACAATGGGAATTTCTAGTGTTAATGGATGCCATGTCAATCTCCCAAGTTTATCTACCTTGGCCTCTCTAATGCCCCTATATACTACTAGAGGTATGGGGAGGTTACCTGTAAAAGGCATCCTGAACTATTATGACACCGTATTAATAGGATGCATCTCAGCCTGTAGTTGCATGTATCTAATTTACTGCACTCATGTAGTTATCATAAGATACACTCCCTCATTGGTGCATTGACCCATCATCCCCTAGTAAGGTAAGACCATTAGATCTACCATTTTCAAGGTCTTAATCCCCTAAGGTAAATCTCTATAAGGTGCAACCTTTGTCCATCATGAGGTTTTAATAGCCTTGGAATCCCCAATATCAATCTCTTTCTAATGTAGGATCATCCTCTCGTATGCCTAGCTCATGATGAGTGTGGGGTGATTAATAGAGAGGGCCCCGAATCACACAATCTTGTTAAGGTCCTTATATGTCTAAGCAAGGACCTCCCAAGTTGACGAGTAACATAGACCCCTCTCCTCAATATGTAAATGATGGGTGACCAATTGTAAAGTATCATGTATATGCCATTATCTCCCAATAAATCAGATACAAGGATACCAATGATGACCTTTTGAAGGTTTGGGATATCAAATCCCTCTATCCCTAAAATCCTCACCCTAAACTTTGCCCCCATATTAGTGTGTTAGCATCTTCAAAATGTTATGCCCAACTGGAAATCTCTCCCCTATCAATGGCATCATGCAGTGTCACCAGTTGACCCATTGTCAACAAACCCAAAATCTGGTAGATATCTACTAAAGTGATCACCCATTGTCTAATAGCCTTTGAGAACACCAAAGTGTTTTAGTTTATATGTAACATCCCCACTAAGATCTACTTATAATAACATGATTTTTTTAAAAAAATTAAACAATGTATTCTTTCATTAGATTTCATCGCGAGAATTTAACTAGTGATCCACATAAAACACTCTAAGTATGTTAACTACAAAATAGACATGTAAGATTTATCTATCACTGATCACTATCATTAGATGAAACAAAATATAACTGAATATAAAAAGTGATTATAGATGTCCAACCATAGCTGATACAAACATATAGCCATTGTTGTCAATGTATAATGAGTAAATAATTACATCTCATTAGGGATAATGTCTCAATAGTAATAAATATAATACAAAATATAAGATACAAGATACATGGATCCATAGAGAATGAGTTCCTGAACTCCAGTATCTATGACAATCTCAAGTGTAGTCTCCAAATAATTATTATTGTGGGGAGGAAGAGTATCATCTGAGCATTTTTCCACACCAACTATGGACCATCGATCCCCCACATAATCCCTCATCAGGGAATGGACCTCCCTTCATAGATGAGTAGATAGTGATGGTGCGGGAATCCAAAAAGATAAGCTAGTACTCATGTGTTGTATAATTTCTAAGAACATGAAGTGTACCATAAATTATAACATGATATCACAAAAACATGAAAATCATACATATAAAATGATAATATATAACCAACATTACTTTGGCCAAAAATTTTAATAGTTATTGATCTTTAGGATCAGTCAAATTCATACACACCACTTAATCGGATTACCTTCATCTGGCATTGGCGATGCTAGTAATCTAGTGAAGTCTATCTCACTACTTAGTACCAGCAATACAAGATTTGGTTAACACATATATAACCAATAGATTCACATAGATTAATTCTTGCTAATAGGCATAAAACATGCTAAACACAATAATAATCAAAATGCATACATTTACTTCATCAAATGTATGAATAAATCTCCACTATATTATCTGTCACATAAATAATAAACATAACAAGTATAATTTATACCAACTGGTTATAATCTATATTTAGACTGCATATTCAAATCTACATAAGAAAATACAAATGCAGTATATCCCATGATGAGCACTAATATCACAGTCTACCATTTTATATACACACTACTCAATTTTAAACAACTAGTCATAATAAAGAAAGTCATAATTATCAAAAAAATGTAATGTTTTGTTTAAACATCTTGTTATATTAGAAGGTTGGTATGCATATATAGATAGTGTCCTATCCTTCAGGAAACTATGACTTAGTTTTGAATAATTAATAGACCTATAAACATAGGCACTCATCACATTGCACCAATATACACTATATATGTATATACATTTGTACCTATTAATATACCCATAGTATGCATTATGCACAAGTTTATAAATATTGTATGTAAATGCCAATTGTATTTTATAATTCTAATCAAGGTCTTCATGTGATTTCAACAATCATTACATTAATGAATCATCAAGATATTAATATAAACTGGGTACTATAGTCAATAGACCTTTTATATTAATATTCTCCTCTCATTATTTACCGTTGTTTCTTAAAAGAAATCAAATCAACATCTAATTCATAAGGCATTCACATAGATCCTTTTTGTGTTGGAACCTTACAACATTCTATGCATAGTATCATATATATAACTATAGTTTTGACTCGGTATACTTGATTTATATACAACTAATGTATTTCAAATACATTATTATTCATTACAAAGAGTTTAAAATGGATGCCTCAATTTATTTTTATAAATATCGGTATCGTTGTTTATTACAGTTTATATAATGTTCTATATATATAATGGTGTATTTGTTTAATAATTGAAAACACACTTTTAAATAACACATGTATTGTTATTTATTAGATAATAATTAACCATGCTATTTTATATAACAACTACATATGTTGTTATAAAGAGTTTTATCTCCTAAAGTAAGCGTTCAACAAAAGGCTTTGTTATTTATTATTAACTAACTCCCAATAATCGATATACGGATTGACCATATGGATCCTTTCAATTGTCTAATTCACCTAACCTTTTTACGTAGTTCACTATATTCATATATATTGTCTTAAATATTGTAAAATAAGAACATACACAATAGAGTTTTATATATGACAAGTTTATATATACCTATAGACCACCATATATTACCCCGATCGCTACCTAAATCACTTTTCATGGTTTTATATATATTAAACATAGTTCATTATTTTAGATGATCCTTTTCCTATTCACATCATTGTTCTTATTTATATATAGTCCACTATTTATCATACTCAGATCACCCTTGTATATCGCTATGACTAATTATAATAGCTAATAATCCATAATATGTATGGTATATCCTAATATGTTATAATTAGCTATTACATATTAATCTAGATTAGTTCGTTGTTTAACCAACTCAGTTCATTATATACTGAAACAACACTATACATCTTATTCATACATGTACTCAAATTATTGCATGTGTGTGTGTGTGTACACACATAATTGACCAGAACTACGACTTTACATAGCTTGCTATCTTTACATTCAATCATCTAACTTCATGAATTAATAAATATATATACTTCAATTTATATTTATATAATAATCATTGTTTTAGCACACAATATATATAAATATCATTGTTTAGATGTTCTTATATATATACATCACTATCAATATATTTTTATAGTTCACTGTACATCCACCTTAGATCGCCCTCCTATATAGTTCATTGAATTGAATATAAAAGGCTCAGTTCACTATATACCTTATATAATTCACTATACATTACATACAGTTCACTTCATGTTATATACACTACATACATGTAGTCCACGATTCATATGATATATACTTAGGTTTTTGTTTAGTTAGAATACACAATACTTCTATGCATATCATTGTTATGGTTTCTAGAACAAAAATACATAATTCTTACTATTAAGATTATTGTGATTCATAGCCATTTATGCATAAGTAGTTATTCATAACAAGTATATCCATTTATGCATATTTATTATTCTATTACATAATAAATATGATGTTTTATTTCACAATTCCTATTTTTCCTTTCTTTTAATCCAAAACATGAAAGTTCATATAAGCATAAAGTTATAAGAATAAAATGTAGACAAAAAAATAGAGTGACATACCTTTGACAGTGGCTCGTAACCTCAATCTTTGATGTCATGAAACCTAAACCAAATTCCAATGCCCAAAAATATTTTGCACTCTCTTCAGTAAATTCTCTTCTTCAATTTGTGTTTCCCTTCTTCTCCTATTCACTCTCCTCTCTTCATCGTGCCTCACTCTTTCTTTTTTTTCCATGAATATTTCCATTAAAGCTCAATGCTTCCCCCCCCCCCTTTTTTTTCTTTTTCGTGAATATTTCATTTTATGTTTTTTTTTCTTTTTGTGTTTTTGTATATTTGTTTTAAAGCTTGATATTTTATTTTATATTCACCTTACTCCTTTAAAGTTGTCATTTTCTAATTTACCCCCACAACATGCTTTAAATATTTATTATATTTCTAATTTACATTTGGTATTTATATATTTTTCTAAAGGCTTAATAGTAATAATATGACTTAATAATAAATAAATAATTACTTAATATAGGTAAATAATTAACTCATTAATCGTTAATTTTAGATTAACACCATTGACTATGTTATTTCTAAACAATGTCTAGGTTAAGGTAGATGTGGTGGTAACCAGGTACTAATCACGCAAATTTATATTTTTGAAAATATTAATAGTCATGAACACATTATCACGACATAAACACAATCCCACAAAATTAATTCCACATAATCATTAAACTGAGCTAACACACAACTAACATGCATAAATAATTATTTAAATGCAGACGACATAAAAAGCATACTAATGCTAACCATTCAAACTATAAATCTATCAAATGTATGAATAAATCTCCACTATATTATTTGTCACATAAATAATAAGTATAACAAGTATAGTTTATACCAATCGGGTATAATCTATATTTAGTCTGCATATTCAAATTTCCATAAGTAACTACAAATGCAGTATATTTTATGACAAGCACTAATATCATAGTCCACCATTTTATGTACACACTAATCAATTTCAAATAGCCAATCATAATAAATAAAGTCATAATTCTCACAAAAACGTAATATTTTGTTTAAACATCTTTCTATATTATAAGGCTTATATGCATATATAGATAGTGTCCTATCCTTCAAGAATCTCTGACTTACTTTTGAACAATCAATAAAACTATAAATATAGGCACTCATCACATTGCACCAATATATGTTATATATGTATATACACTTGTACCTATTAATATACTCATAGTATACACCACACACAAGTTTATAAATACTAAATGAAAATGCCAACAATCTTTTATAATTCTAATCAAAGTCTTCATA
>JARHVA010002922.1:142500-450000 GCA_037957365.1 Torreya grandis | reverse complement strand
TATATATTTTCTAGTTCAATTATTAAGTGTGTTAGAGACAATGAGGAAGGTTTAAAATTAGGTTAAAATTAGGTTAAAATCAAGTTAAGATGAAATTAAGAAATTTTTTAAATAATTTACATGCAAACCTAGAAAAGATAAGATAAAAAAAATAAAATTAGGAATTTCATTGCATGCAACCTAGAAAATAAAAAGAGAGGAAACCAAATTAGGAATTTTTCCAAACAATTTCCATGCAACCTACAAAATATAAGAGGGAAAAACTAAATTGGAAAAATACAGGAGAGTGAAGTGAATAGCAAGGGTGTGTGTAGTGTTTTTTGAGTTTTTTTAGGATTTTTTATAGGGTTTTCTTCCTAAGGTTTTGTAAGATTTTTTACATTTTTTTACTATATATATTTCCTACATTTTTTCTTAAATTTTTTTTGGACGAATTACATAGACAAAAATTAAATTTGCCGATAAAATTTTAAAACTACATACCTTTGATCTTTGATTTCATGGGGGTGGCACATATTCTTCCTCTTCTTCATCTAAAAGTGGATTTATTCTTTGTTTCCCTCTACTCCTTCCACTTGCCCTTACTTTTCCCCCAAAATGTTGTTAGTAGGTAGACATCTTCCATTTCTTCTCCCTCTTTGTTGTCATTTTCTCCTCTCTCTCTTTCTCTCTCTCTCAAGGTATGTTGTCCCTTTCTCTAGGTATTTTTTCCCTTTCTCCTTTGTCTCTCTCAATATTGAAAATAAAATGAATCACTTCAAAAAACAAAATTACATAAACCAAGCACAACTTGTACCATATTTTCACTGTTATGTAGTGACATGTTTATGTTGGGTTTATGCCATGTTTTTAGAAATGAATGGGGGATGTTAACCCAATCCAATTTGTGGCGCCATTCCCATAAAATGTAGTAGTGCACAATGGAGCTTTTAAATGTGTGTGCTAGCCTATATCACATTAAAACAAGATAAAACTGGTATTTTTTCTAACAATATGCTTTCATAATCAAGGTATGCAACTATAGGTAGATAAATAGATTTTATTTGACCATGACATTACTGTACAGTTCCAAAATTTAGATAAACCCCCCCTCTATCAAATCTACATGTGAATTTTTTAAGAATAGTGGAAAAAATAGAAAGATTGTTGTCGGAATGACTTGCTAGTAATGATCCATGCCTCAATGCAACATCACTCACATAGTCAAATCAATGTATAAAAAACTATTTTAAACTTACCATGGTGTGCGCTCTCTTTAATCTTTGTTTTCAAATAGTAAAAAGTAATAATGATGTATGTTTCTAATTTCACTTTCACTTTATATATTATGGAATAATCCCTAAAAGTTCATTTCACATTGCTCAAGTTCCTTTATATTTCACCATTATTATTTGCATTTTTAATGTTCATTTACATGATTGTTTCATACATATGTTTACTATCACATTACCCCTTGGGAAAAAAATCATCTTTCTTGAGATCTAATTATCTCTATTTTATGTCATCCACTAATATTTAAATAGGAACAAAGATACTATAAATTTATCTATTAATCATTTTCATGTCTCCGTATATGTAGTTTTCACAATGATTGTGGGATTGAAATCTCATCATCAAACAATCCCATGGCCCAACTCTGAAATTCCTAGTAACCTAATGATCCATATCTAGGGTGGGGGGGGGGGGGGGGGGGGGGGGGGTGGGGGGGGGGGGGGGGGGGGGGGGGGGGGGGGGGTGGGGGGGGGGGGGGGTGGGGGGGGGGGGGGGGGGGGGGGGGGGGGGGGGGGGGGGGGGGGGGGGGGGGGGGGGGGGGGGGGGGGGGGGGGGGGGGGGGTGGGGGGGGGGGGGGGGGGGGGGGGGGGGGGGGGGGGGGGGGGGGGGTGGGGGGGGGGGGGGGGGGGGGGGGGGGGGGGGGGGGGGGGGGGGGGGGGGGGGGATGGAGGGGGGGGGGGGGGGGGGGGGGGGGGGGGGGGGGGGGGGGGGGGGGGGGGGGGGGGGGGGGGGGGGGGTGGGGGGGGGGGGGGGGGGGGGGGGGGGGGGGTGGGGGGGGGGGGGGGGGGGGGGGGGGGGGGGGGGGGGGGGGGGGGGGGGGGGGGGGGGGGGGGGGGGGGGGGGGGGGGGGGGGGGGGGGGGGGGGGGGGGGGGGGGGGGGGGGGGGGGGGGGGGGGGGGGGGGGGGGGGGGGGGGGGGGGGGGGGGGGGGGGGGGGGGGGGGGGGGGGGGGGGGGGGGGGGGGGGGGGGGGGGGGGGGGGGGGGGGGGGGGGGGGGGGGGGGGGGGGGGGGGGGGGGGGGGGGGGGGGGGGGGGGGGGGGGGGGGGGGGGGGGGGGGGGGGGGGGGGGGGGGGGGGGGGGGGGGGGGGGGGGGGGGGGGGGGGGGGGGGGGGGGGGGGGGGGGGGGGGGGGGGGGGGGGGTGGGGGGGGGGGGGGGGGGGGGGGGGGGGGGGGGGGGGGGGGGGGGGGGGGGGGGGGGGGGGGGGGGGGGGGGGGGGGGGGGGGGGGGGGGGGGGGGGGGGGGTATGGAGGCTCATCCACTAATGACATATAGGATTTCAACTCCACCCCACCTAATTATCTCCTTCAATGGTATGATGAACCCATAGAGTTTCCATTGCTTACCAAGGACAACGGAGTTATCATGTTACATTTAATTTCCATACATGATATTTATTATTTTCTATTCACCCATATATGTGTAGGAAGGTGATTTTGTAGGTTCCAAAATCCATCATTTTCAGTCCCAAAGATCCAAATCAAAAATATCCTTTTACAATGATCTACTTTGAAGTGCATGTCTATTCCACCTTCTTCATGGATAAGCACATACATCAAATTGGAAATAAATGGAGTATCATGAATTGGGCCAATGCCCTTTGTTTTATGTTAATTTATGTTATTTTACAAATGTATAGATGTGTAGTTAATTTGGTCAAATTTGTGTGATATTGGTACTTTTGTCGACTTATAAAACCTAAATCCCCATCTGTAATTACCGAAGATAACCTTTGTCTAATATTTTTGAGCCTCTAGTCCCACTAGTTGGACCATATTTTATGTTCATGATAGCCTCTGTATATTGAACTATATGGCCATGACTTATCTCTCCTTATTAAATGGATGGGACCATCCACTTCTTTATGTTCTTTTTTATTCTAAACATTCTGATTCAACATATGTGTTAATATTTCCAAATTTAAATTCACAAGCACATATAAATAGAAAAAAAAATAAGGTCATTCACACAATCAATAGTGATTATACATCTAAACTTGAGCATAGTGTTGTTAGATGATAAGTATATTCTATGATTCAAATGTTCCTAGTGATTTCTTTGTTCTAATTCATGCAGTCTAGCTACAAGAGGGTGTAGATACTCAAATTTGTATTTATTTGTTAAACTTGTCTTGTACACTTGTAAAATATTATTCATTGCTCTACCCTTCAGTTCTTAACTTGCCTTGCAATCGAAAGGATCACATTTGCCAACTTACTATGCCTAAACTCTTATCTTATAGTCTGACCCTAATATTTTGATTACCTAAATTGCTTATAGCACATAGTATGCTTAAAATCTAATATATATCCTTTACTATTAATTACAAAAATTAAACAACTTTCTATCTTCATAGACACTTACGTCAATACTTGAATACTAACATCAATGTTAGTGTCCCTACTCTAATGCAGGTGTTTGTACCTTACAAACACTCAATTTTTTAAATCTTTTGATATGTATGGATTGGCCTATTTGTTTCTTTTAACCCTTTTTTTAGAAACATTTCAAAAAGTGTCATATAAATACAAGTTAAAGCCCACTCATTAGTCATCTAGAAAACACCTCTCAAGCTTACACTACACTATTGAAAATTAATTGCACAACTAAGTTATTCTACCTTATTCTTTCATATTTCTAAATCAGTCATAGGAGTAGTCTTATTGTAGGTCTGAAACATCAAAAGAATAGCCCATGAGTAATATTTGTTGAGTTACAAACTAGATCAATAGATGTACTCGCATGTGTCATATTACACCATTGTTCACACACAAGCCCACATAAGGGGGAGAATTATATCTGTTTGAGGCCCTCTTTAGAGTATATGGCTATGTAGACAATGCTAACTAATAGAGGGGTCTTTAAGGTCAACTCAACTTCACTTGAGCCCACTAAATTTTGTTTTACAATATCACATGCCCTAATTGGGGGACCTTGGGGTTTGAGCTACATATTGGTATCGAAGACCTATGCACGAGATTCAAATAAATAATCAAAAAGGAAATGGTCAACCCTAACAAGTGTAGATGGAAGTTTCAGAAAAAGAGTCAATATTTCATATAGGACACTAGTGGTTGAATCAGGACACTAGTGTCCATAGGGTGATGCAAGTGTCTAGGCTGACAGAAAACAATTATCCAAAATCTAATGATGGGATCCATATCTTTAAATATTCCATTTCTACACCTGCATTACTTAGATATTCCTATGCATCATTGTATAAACTAAGTATAATTTCTCCTTCATTGTGTTATCAAAATATTATATGTTGTACTTTTCATATTTGGCATATGCTTAGATTCAATGTATCTCATCAAAATATCAATAGAATCTAAATTCATTTAATTAGCATGCTTTTATAATAGTGCATTCCTTTTCTAATTAGGTTATTCTCTTTACCCTTTTTTTTAAAAAGGGTTAAACATTTGGTGAACCCACGTTCTATTTGAAAATTATCAAGCCCCAAGTTTTCCTTAGGGTTTCAACATTATTTTCCAGATTTATGAATTTTTCCCTAAGGTTTCATATTTTACCTCTAATTTATCATTTTTATTGGTGCAAAATTTAGAATTTAATTCCCTTTTTACCCTAGGGTTTCACCCTCTTCTTGTTGCTAGGGTTTCGTGTTCATACGCTTGTAAATTCATTTTCCTTAATTGGATCCTTTCTACCTCATAATAGATCAATTTTAAAATTACTCAAAGGTTTTTCATATCCCAGTTGATATAACCAAAAACCTCTATTTTTTCCATATTTCTATACAGATTGTTTGGATTTTATAATTTACTATTTTTAGTAAATTTTGATATACAAGGAGAATGGTGTACTTATTTTTTAATTAATTTTTTATTTTCAACCAAATTAATATTGTATTAAAAAATCACTCTCAGATTTCTAAAATTCATCCTTGTTTTATTGCATTGGTTATCCTTTATTTAGAATTATATAGGGTTTTGCTTGTGGAGCATCCCACATTGTTTGGCTCATTTTTGCTTCACAAGAGATCAATTTTTAAATTGTTCAAAGGTTTTTTATACTTAGGTTAATATAATTAGAAACTTATTTTTTTTCACCAAAGTTTTATACGGATTTTTTCATATTGTTTAATTTATATTTTTTATTAAATATTGACATACAAGACGTAAGGGATACCTATGTTTCCCTTTTTTTGGGTTTTTCTTATTTACTATTTTTCCTAAAATAACTTTCTCGTATGTTCAAATTAATTATCCAATCTCTTTATATTTATCAATCTTCATTGTGCACATATTAGAGTTTTTATTTAAGATGACATCCTCTAACCCTCCTCATCCTTTCGATTTAATAATTAATCTTCTTGAGGATCAATACATTGCTTATGAAGATCTCATGGCTAACAATAAATTCAATAATAGGCCTTATTTTGTAGCAACCCCTTACAATTATATTAATTAATGGACCAATAAATATGTACATATAAATATTGATGATAATATAGAGACTAATAACACCACTTCTGATGGCTCTTATGATTATGTTAGTTACTTTGCATACTCATAAATTGAGTGTTTTCTAGTATTTGTATGTCTCTCTTATCATGTTATCATTTTGGAACATTTAAAATGGATAAAAAGAAACCTCTTCCTCCTAACCCTATGGAAGGTGATAGTTTTTTTCCCTCTAACGAGGTCCATGCTATCACTACTCCAAGGGGTAAAGTAGCCCATCCTATCATACCAAATGATGGTAACCAACATACCCTTCCTCAAGCCCCTTCACCGACCACATCTCCTTTATATGGTGTGTGTATACATATTCAATCTGAAGTAACTAGGGTTGTCTTTGTGAAACCCTCAAGGATCAAATCATCATTATGACAAGGTCAATATAAGAGTTACAAAATCAAAATAAGTATTTGATTCAAAGATCACATCATGGAAAAACAATAACACGCGTACAGAGAATTCAAAATATGTTAGTGTTAATCATGTGTTTACATCTTCATCTAGCAATGTTATGCCTAACAAGAAACCACAACAAAATACATCTACAACTAGTGCTTCAACAAGTGAACCAAAGGCTAATAAAATCTCAAGTGAATTTCTAAGAGAAACACTTCAAAAAAAAAGTGAACAAATTACCTCATATACATCCTCTTATAGGATCAAAATATTATTGTGCATATCATATAATGCATGGGCATCATATAGATTTTTGTTTTGCATTGAAGATCAAAATACTAAAGATATTCAATAGTAGTGATCCTATCATTACCAAAAGATAATTCAGAGCAAAAAATGTTGAAAATGCAAAACTTAGAGCAAGAAAATATTCAAAAGGCTTAATTAGAGCAAGAAAAGATTCAAAAGACAAAGCTAGAGTGATATTGATTATAATTATTATGACTTTATTTACCCTTGACTAGAGCGATATTGATTTCTTTTGCTTAATTCATGTTGTTTTAAAGAGATATTTTAATACCTTTAGCCAGAAGCGAGTAGGGTGTAGGAGGTGTGAAACATTTTGTCAATATAGGGGATGGAATAAACTTTTAACTTATTGTGTGCTAGTCGAGCAAGTCAGGAGATATTTTTTTTTTATTACCCTACAAGGCTGAAAGAACGGTGTGATTCTTGGCCTATATATGTTATGTTAATTTTAACATTATTTTCTCTTAACTATGAATATAACTCTATAAGCTAAGACTATGAATACTAGTTGTGTGTGGCTAGTAGTAACTTAATACAATTACAGATTGATTGTATGATCTATTTTATATGTATGATGATGCATGTAGAAACATTTAGCATGTAAAAATGTTTTTTATGATCTATTAATATGGATTTGTGGTCCATTGAACCTTGCACATTTTGTGGAGATTGTTAGATCATAGAAACCCGAGGGAAGAGTGGTGAATTAGTAACATGAGTTCTAAGTGGTAGAATGATATCCTACTTAGACTCACATTGACTCAGTTATTACTAAGTAGGATCTGATAGATGGACTTGTCGAATTCAAGATTTGATAGATGGACTTGTCAAATTCAATCATATGGCCATATGCATGTATACGATGAAAAATTTATTCCTTCATTTTGTATACATTGGGAATATAGCATTTCCAATTCCTATTCATCATCATACTTTTCCAGAGCTTTGTGGAGTAGTGATAATATTGACATGTTATACTTATTCGAAGCTACATGGAGTAGAGATAGAATTAAATTATACACATTATTTTTCCCAGATTGCCTAAATACTTTTATTTGGAATGAGAAAAACACTATCTAGGTTAGGGAGATGTAATGAGTGCTAGAAGATTTTGTGGAACTCTCCCTAGTCAATTATTTTGGCTTGTATGATGATCTTGTGTTCTCTTAGGAAGTTAATGAAACTTTCACTAAGACATGTGGGACCTTCAAGGTAATAGAAGTGGTCAGTCCTATAGTATATAGGCTTATCTTGATGATACTGGACCTTGGGGTGGTCATGATAGAATCAATCAGAGCAAGTAATACTCATAACCAATTGATAGAATCAGAGCAATTGATTTTTCATACACAAATACTCAAAATGGTATATCACAAGTTCAAGAACAACCTAAGAAGTTAGTCATTTCCTATTATAACTATGCTTATGCAGAAGATTTTTGGAATGACACAACTAATATGTAGAATGAATATGGCAATACAATTGAGAATTATGACACATATGACAGAGGGCCCTCAAAGAGGCATCTCCTTGATGAGATTCTTGGATTCTAATAGTACTTTATCCTTGTCCATAGCACATTTTCTAATCAAATTCACATATGCAAATTTTTAAAAAAAAAAACATTCAAATAAATCAAAAATACAAAAATATTTAGCATTTACATGTTTACTATTTTTTTCATATGTTTTTTACTTTATGTTAGTTGATAACATATATTTTCCTTTCTATACACACATATGTTTCACAGGTACTTGAGTGTGATATAAGCATACATTAGATCCATGATACATGAGTATGCAGGTGTTAGACCTTTCTTTTTCCCACATGACACACTATGTTGGGGGCATCTTCTATTTAATCATGATTGATGCATTGTATTAGTTTATGATCATTTTCTATTATCATATTGAGCTTATATACTAACATTTACACATGCCTATACTCATGCTACAATCTTACATAATGTACTTGATATGCTATTCTACATGACATTTTGTTAACATATGTATGCAGGGACTAGTATGATATGCTTATGCTAGTTGCCTATATTTCTTTCATCTCTTCATATGGCTCACTTGAGTGTACTTTTTGTTTGATTCATTGTCTTGATGGTGGCACTTTTGAACATGTTCCTTGCTTGTTAGCCACAATGCCCTAAGTGTTTCTTGTTTCTTTGGTGTGTGGACATTTTAATATGTCCTCCCCTTGAGTGTGTGGAATTTGAACATGCCCCTTGTTTGTGGTCTCTTTAGACCCATTTTGTGTGACATTTAGTGCTCTTGTGTATGTGCTTGATTATTTTTTGAGCTTGTGTTTGTTACTCATAGACATTACCATGATCGATAGCATGCATCTTAGGGCTTGTTATGTTTGGATACTTTGATATTCATCGATACATCTACTTAGACATGATTCCATTATATGCTTCATTACTACATGATTGATACATATACAAAATAGTTTTCTTATCCTTTTGAGATAAGGTGACTCAGATAACATTCCCCTCACCTCAAAAGAGGGGGCATATCAATGGGGACATGTCATAAAGACATGAGTTCGCATACACATACAGTTGACATAGTTGACAGAATTTTATATAGTTTACATGATTCAGATATACACTTGGATCAAAATCTTATACATTTGGCACTGATTTTCACATATTTGGGACAAAGTTTTTCAAATTTGTGGCACATATTATACATAGTTTACATAGTATATGTTACACTTTGACATATACTTCATCTTGAGACACATTTAAGGTACATATGCCATGCAAATGCACCAAATTATAAATACATTATTCATGCACCGACCTTACCAAGATGCATCGTGAGAGGTTTTATCTATTACAGTAGTTGGCTCCTTTGATTAGTGCAATTGATATCCAACGCTCTTGATCGACTTAGAGTAATATAACAACACAAACAAATCTAGGAGTGCAAGAGAAAGACATTGAAATGAATTAAAGTGACAAAGAGGGTTCTTAGATATATACTTGAATTATAGCATGCATGTGTATTGTTGGACATTGAAAGTAGGTGAAACGTGTCCAAAGACTAATCCAAAGCAAATCTAGAAACATTGTGTTCACCTAATAATGTGTAAAAAAATTCTAGGAGTGTAGTGGTGTGCTCTTTGTTAAACAAGGAGGAGCACGGTGATATGCTCTTCGAGAGAGTTTAAACTCATTGTTAGCTAAGGTATGCTCATGGTCAGCTAAGGTACGCTTTTGGTCAGATGATGTCAGATTCTAATGAAATTTCACAAGCACCTTTGTATGTCTTTGTGCTTCAAAAACCTACTTGTATTTTCTTGATTCATTGTAGATATTCCATAAACACTTATACTTATTTACAAACCCTAATGAGCACAAATCAAATTATAATACCATAAAAAATGGAAGTAGTTATGAGGGGCATGCCTTAGTCAAACCCCTATTCTTGGACAAGTTGGCAGTCAACACTCATGAAATTCAGCAAGGAGTCTAATGCAATATGAAAATCCTTACCCTTATCAATGAAATGCAAGCAAACGGTAGACTCTATATGATTTTTCACTAATTTTATTCTTGGTACAGGGGTGTTACTCTAAACACTTCAATAGATAATAGAGTGTGTATGCATATGTTCTTGCTTTCTCCTCTGTATTCTTAATGTTTCAATATGCTCATGTACTTATAGACTTCTTTAATTCAAATTAAGACCTTATTGGTGTGCAAGTTGACAAATAATGAGCAAGAAACGTAGACAATAAGACGCACAAATATCCATAAAATTGGGAGGAGGGCCAAAGGTGCCCACAAAAAGAGAGTTAATTAGGAGCGTGCAGTATGCCAAGAGTGTAGTGGTATGCTCCTAGTTAACTAAGAGCATTAATGATCCATTCTTGGTCAATCAAGCCAAGAAACTCTAAAAAGTGATCCACTCTTGGTCAATTAAGCCAAGAAACTCTAAAACAATATTTCTAACATTGTGTGAGCATTGGGGTCATATTAGGGCAAAAAAATATTCATTTTGTAGGTTTTCAAGTGTTTCAGATTGAAAGTGGTATTATCGTAAGCCTAGAATACACAAAAAATGAAGTTAAAAATAAAACACAAAGCACAAGAGGCAAAGAGGCTTATAACACAAGGGGAAAGCACCAATAAGAGCCTAATCTGAATCACTGATCCATGGATATAAACACATAATACCACAACAAATAACTAGTCATGTACCAAAATTAGGTGTTTACACTTGCACACATCTGCATCCTAATGATGGATCATGAAGGATTATCTAGAATGTTAATGATTACAATGTGTGTATCATATCTTCCTCAAAAATGTTCTTCTAAATTATAGTTGTGGAAGCCTAAAATAGCTTACTCTTAAACTTTGATCAATTCTATTTTAATTTAAGATTTCATGTACTAAGTTATAACTACAACTATGCATACCAGGCGTAATAATATTATATAGTGGACCAGGTAAAAATAAAAGTGTTTAATCTTATAAGTTTTATTTAAGTTGTGTTTTACAAAGTATTTATTTCCTAGGTACATTCACAAGGGTCCATCTAGTAGTTTAATTATGTAGTATATGACTGAGTTGGTTCTTAATTTTGCAATCATGATTATTATTATTTTATTTTTCTTGGATGGCTACCTTATCCAAGGAGGTAGAATGCTTTAATTTGGAGTTCATAATACTCTTCTAATTTTAAGTGTATATGGACAATGTCTTCTATTGGTTCATTAAAACTTAATAATATAGGGATTTGAATTTAGTAAATCCTTCAAGTAAGCTTGATCTGATCCACAATACTATCTAATAGGGATTTCTTGATAGCTTATGCTTGTTTTAGAATTTCACCAAAAACAATCTTGGAGTCTAATTCTATGATCAATGAACAATGTCATATATCATATATCTAACAATTCCCTTAATTCACAGGAGTGGGGACTTTGACTTGTGATGGGGATTGAACTAAAGAATTACACACCTTAGTATGAAAAAGTTTTACAATTGTTTCACTATGATGATAAACATTATGGGATTTTTGATAGGAATTGACAACAATTTGGTTAATTTCCACTCGACAATTGCAAACACAAATTTAGATGTTAATTAATATATTGTTTGATTGATTGAACAAGTTGCACAATAGTTATCTAAACTCTATTTGGCACGAATATTTGATGATGGTCAAATATTAATAGTAGACTTGTTTTTTGGATAAGCTTATTGAATATCATAAGATGTACACTCTTAAAAGAAGACACTTGTCTAGCCAGAGGTCATAACTTACTTCATAGTTCTTCTAGCAGTGCCTATTGTCTTCGATATTCGTCAATGTTTCTTGGGCTTTTGCCCTTGTCTATGTAATTGTTACTACCTATTATTAGCTTTTTATTAATATAATGTCCCTATTTTTCAAAAAATTAATAATAATAATCATAATAGATGGAAAATCCTCCTCAAATTGCAATTTCAGGAGGTTCTAAATGTGAGGATGGATTCTCCTAGATGTAAATTTGATATAAATTATATAAATAATATTTGTCTGTGATAGTTGATTTGAGTAGTTTGCATCAAAATAGTTAGGGTCCATGTGAGCTAGGGTTTTGAATGGGTTTCTGAGCTTTGCTCTTTCAAGACTATTTGGTCCATGCTAGTCTTTCATGACAGAGCTTAGGAGGACATGATTTGGACCCTCATCTATGAATTTTAAGTAGATAATGACGAACCTTTAGAAGACAAATCAATGCATGTAATGGATTTGATTCCACAAGCTATTTGTTCTACCAAGTTTGAAAAGTTTGAACGTATACAGATGATAATGGACGTCTTCAAAAGAGTGAAGCTAAGCCTTGTCTTGTTATCAAACCATGGAGCAACAAAACATATCATGTACCTTAGAAACCATGCCCTGTGTTTTCCAATTCATGGGGATTGCAATGAAGCTAGTATATGTAAAATAATGGACTAGAAAATTCAAACAGTGCAAGGAAGATTTGAATATCATGCTCTCATTGAACTTCTTATGGTGGTGCTCGTTATTTTAATTTTCAAGCAATGTCATCTAAATTATCAAATTCAATCAACTTCTTTGGGCTCCTAATGGAGTTCTCACAATGAAAGCATTCTCAAAACTACTGGCTCAATCTTAGGTTTATTTATTGGATTTTCCAAGGTCACAAACGATCGTAAACTGTCTCCCTATAAACAAATCTGCATGGAAATGGACTTGTGTAGACCACTCCTAGATGCCATGGAGTTTGAGATGAGAGAAATGATTTAGAACTAGGAAAAATGTATGAAGCCCTTCCATTCAAATGTAGGAAATGCCATCTATTTGAGATTGACTTTGTAGTGGATTCACTTGGTAAACCTAAATGGTATAGCACCAATGTTCATAGAGTATTAAAAAATACCTTTATTTTCATTTTTGTCTTCTAAAATTCGATTGGTAATACCTTCTTTTAATATAGCATTGCAATTAAAATGTGCCCTAAGTTCAACATATCATAGGTACCCATGTTTTTCAAGACATTTTTCTCTTTTAATTTATACTCTTGATATGTTGGATGGAACATGTCATATCAACTACCATCACATCCATCCCCAAAACAATATCCACACGACCCTAGATGAAGTTGGCTTGGAAATCATGAAAATGAAATTATTTTCTCTCTAAATTATGTGGGAATTCTTTGTGACCTACTTGGCTTGGAAATCATGAAAATGAAATTATTTTCTCTCTTAATTATGTGGGAATTCTTTGTGGCCTACTAGGGGAGTGTAACTCAAATAAGGCTTTGGTGTTAAAACTATAATGTTCTCTCAAACGTGGCTATGGGATCTCTAACAAAGTTTTCTATTTAAGCTGCATAAAACTATTATTGCTATCATTCATTTATCTACAAGGCCTAAAAATATTCACCGCTCTATAAATACACCATAAACTTTTTAAACAATAATAATAATGTTGATACTCACCTCTACAAGCCCTCCAAGAATATAATAGAAAAACTTCCTCCCCAAACCCTCATCACACCAAAAAAATACTAAATTTATATTTTAGGGTTTTATATTCATCTAACACAACCACCCCCCTTGACCCCTGCTTCCAACCCCAATACCTAACAATAAACATTAGCCTCTTAATTGCTAGGGGCACATTCATTTTTTCACCTTATATTAAATACCATGATATGCATGTGCTATAATATTACTTAGACAATAAACCCCACGTGAAAACACAGAAGATGTTGGGACAAAGCTTCCATGCAATTGAGTTGGCTGGGCTTCAAAAGCATTGTTCTTGTTGAGGACCTTATTCGACCATAAAAGAAAGGTCAAACCATCGACATTGATCTCTCCTCAAAAAATCAACAACCCTATAGGAAAGGCAACCCTATCTTGGACCATTCATCACAAAGTTTCAATTTTGTGTTCTCTCACATTAAAATATAGTGGAAGATTATTTAACAAAGAAATGCTTAAATGTAAATTACAGATCACAAAAGCGTTATATGATGTGATCAATAAGCGCAATTGAAAGCATTATTAATAGAAATCAATATTGTCATAACTTTGAGTCTCTATTATACCACCATATAATAATTATGAAATTTCACATTGGCAAAATATTTAAGCTCTAAGGCTAATTTGACTTGTTACCTATTGCAGAAAAAAATGAATCCACAGTGGTGGTCTTAATTCAAAGTGGTTAAGTCTCCTCCTTATCTATGCTCATTTAATAATCTCTAAATTTCTTGTTTTTGGTATTATCCGATGTGATCACTAAGGGCAACTGAAAGCATAATTAATAAAAAACAATATTATTATGACTTCAAGTCTCTATTATACCAGCATATAATGATTATAATATTTCACATTAGTGAAATGTGGAAGCTCTAAGGCCGATTTATCTTGTTACCGATTGCAGAAAAATTTGAATCCGCAGTTACCTCCATTCAAACTGGGGAAAGGCCCCATCATATCTATGCTCATTTAATAATCTCTAAATTTCCTAGTGTTTGTGCCGGGATTAAGCTTCCCTTACAAATAAAAATTGTTTAGCATGGAAGGTTAGAATCATTCCAACATAACTGAATCACATGAAGCCTGTGCCAAGCAGGTAGCCCAATGGATTGAAGAAGAAAACCAAATGGAAAGAAACCGGGTAAGGAAATGGACCAAAGAAGGAATACAAGCCCCAAATATAAGGCGGCAAACCAAGGACATCCAGGGAGTAAAAGGAAGGAAAGTGTAGTGGACAGCCATTGCAACAGAACCGAAAACCAGATTTGACAGTGTTGATATAAAACGTTCCCAATACTTTAGTTCTAAAGTGGCTCAATGAATCCATTACAGCCGATCTAGAGTTGGATGAAAGGATTCAGAACACTAATTGTAATGGAGGCCCCAAAAATATGCACACCATCTTTCTATCAAAACATAGACAAGATGACTCAAGGCAGGTGTTTTGAACTAATAGCTTTTGAGGTTTAGGAACCTTTAATTGGCAGAGATCAAATCAAAATTCCTGCGAGATCTATTGACTTCTTAAAAAGGATTGTGTCAAATTAATCACATAAAATACCCTTAATTTGTGATGATATTGCACTCTAGTAAAATGTCTCTGAAGACTCCGTATTTTGTTCTAAGTAGTTCTCATTAGTGTTTTGATTATGCTTGTTTAATGATAATTTATATATTTATAATAATATATGACATCACATAATTGCTGTGCAAACAGAATATTACAAATTCTAACAGATGAAAGTGTCCAAGAACAATGATGACCCGGCTGTCACAATTCAAAAACATATCATGTGCAAGTCCCATGTGACCAAGAACAGAAATGCTCTTTAAAGTTCAAGAGTCGAGTCATAAACAATAACTAAATGTTCTTTATTCAGCTTTTATAGAATATTGTTAAAAAAGTCATTTTGTTACATTTCAAGTGTTACAATTTTGAAGGCAATTCTATTACAAGGACAATTAAAGGGATCGTGTAACCTATTAAACATGCTGCTCTTTTATTGATCTTTCTTTGCTCTTTATATTAGCACTTCAAATTTACTATCATTCTCTCACAAAATCTTGTATTTTCTATATCTCTCTTGCAAAATTCATTTTTGGATGTTATTAAATGCAGTAGGGAATATATTTGATGACCACCTGATTTGTGCATATTTTTCTGACTTTTCGCCCTGTGATTAACCAAAAAGCCAAAATTGAGCCTAGAACCATTGCAAATATGGATTTTACAGTCCTCGTCTACTTGCCCCACCTTAGAATTCAATTCTGCATGGCTTTCACACTTGGAAGTGCTTCAATCACTGCATCTGCCAAGTCTGAAATGAATGCTGGTTCAGAGCCCAATGCTGGAACCCTTCCCCAGTTTTCAATTCCTGATTCAAGTGCCAATTCTTTGTACTCCATATCAATTTCCTCGAGTGTTTCAATATGCTCACTAACAAAGCTGGATGCATGACATTCTCAACATATTAGCAAAATTAATCTTGATACAACTAGACAGTTATACCGTTCACTTTATGTTAATCATGCCAAAAAATTATAAGGTAGGACAATATTTTGAAATAATCCAAAACGAAATTTATAATTTTTTCATGGATAGCCAGCCTAGATTACCTTATTGGAACTGCAAGGAGACTTTTCACTCCTTTCTGGCCTAGTTGAATGATAGTCTTGTCAGTGTACGGCTTCAGCCACTCCACAGGTCCAACTCGGCTCTGCCATGCAAACCACTAACTCAAATCAGCTCTCCCTTGTTAATCCATTGTTTAGACAAAACCAGTAACTCAAATCAGCTCATATTGAAATATATGCAAAACCTTAAGAGTGTAAACAAGAAAATTGGGGTACGTAGATGAGAAAAACCAAAGAAATTTAAACCTAAGACAACCACCATTGTCTCCACACTCCATTGTCAAGTCTGATTTTGCAGTGATGAAATCTAATCACCATTTACCATGCAGGTAATACCGCGAATATTATATGAAAACACAACAATATACCATTTAAATATTCCTAGTGTCCATAGGAATTGCAACTCATTTTTACATCAATCAAATGACACTATTTACTGTACAAAGCTTAGCATTCGGATACCCATCTGACATCTACCCATTATCCCATACCATCTACAACAAAGGAAGTTACCGGTGCCAGGAAACCGTAAGGACTATCAACTTACTTGGTAAGCATCTTAACATTTAAAATAATACAATTTTGGCTACAGAGCTGCTAATGGAACTCCATACACAAACAAACCATTTATTAAAAGGATCAGCCAGTTGCATATTTAGCAAAGTAGACCCAAAGCTGAACTGCTATTGTAACATTTTAAGATTCAAAATAATATAATAAAATGCAATCAGTTTGATTTGAAATTTCCACTCTAAACTTATAATTGTCTTTGCAAACAATAAGTAAACAATCCAATGCTTAAAGGTTATTGGGTAATATGGTAGATATGATAAGGCCAGAAAGTGAGACATATTGGATACAACAAACGTGTGCAGATATAGCATTATACTCAAGTTTAACATGAGTCATGCCAGCTACATCATTAAAGTAAACAGGATTATGAGAACATATCACAAACTAAGAAACATTTTGCCAGTCACTAACTCACTTATGGATGAAAATATATAAATGGTTAAGATTGCTAAGAGGTTCATCCTCTGGTCTAGTAGGATACAATTTTTTTCCATTAATAAAGTTTCTCTGTTGTACATGCTTTCTCTAAATGATGGAGCTGAAAATAAATTAATGAAAGAATGATTGTTCTCTATAAAGCAGATCCACTGGCAATATTTCAGTGCAGATTTTTTAAAAAAATCCTACAATAGAAAAAAAGAGGAAATGCATTGTTACCTGATAAGCAAGTGTGTATTCATTATAAATTCCCCTTTCTTTCAACTCTTTCATAATCAGGTCCACACACTCCTCCATCTGTACTTTGTATGGATCCCCAGCCTTTTCAACATATGTAACTGGCACTCCATGAGCACTGAAAAATATCATCACCTAAGCATACATTTTGACAATCAGCAACTATCTCGAATACAGAAAACAACAAACTTAAGGGACGAGCAAGTCCAGCACAATATTGTTCTATACTTTCAAAGAGTTTTAGAATCGCATGAAATGGCAAAATTCTATAAGGAATTTATCTAATTTTAATTCTTGGGCTGATGTCTCAAGGCTCAAATGCAAGCGTGCACTTATTAGCCGCCCGAGTTTGAAACTCCACTGCCACAGAAGATGTCCAACAGGGGATATGTACCAGTCACCTGGCCTAAAGGAATCCAGGAGAACTCACCCCATCACTATGAACAGTAGAATCCCATTAATCTCACATTTGTGTACCCAACAAGAGGGTTTTCCCTACCAAATTGGGCATTGGCTAAAATCTTCTATAATAATGTAATTGGTTCACTCTTTAATGGCTAAAGAGAAGCAACATGCTTTCTACGTACCATGTTTTCACTTATAATGCTTGCAGTTAAAAATGCAACAAAGTTCAATGAGAAATAATGTTTGTGCAAACCTGTCACTTAAACATCCTCAATATTCATAAATGTAGTATTACAGAGTAAAAATTCCCACTAGGAGCAGCACAAATCCATCGCTATTAATAAATAGAAAAGGTGATTCATGCAATGACACTACTACAAGCTTCTTCTATAGAAAAATGGATAGATCTCTGTCAGGAAAATGGTACTAGAATACCTGTGGAGAAATCGTACCTTTTCTTGACATGCAAAACTCTGCAATTCTTTTTCTATCAAATTTGCCATCACTTTGATATACCCTTTCCTCTCATACCATGATGATATTATCACATGCTGCAACCTGAGAAGATAATCATCTTCCCTGAAATAACCATGATAACTATCTTGTCAGTCTGATTAAAGCATTTTCTAAAACTACCATGGCCTTAACTCTCCTGGTCAGCTAGCTTTACAACCAAAAAATTACAAATTAGTAATCTTACACTACACATTGTCATTTACCGAAAAATACTTTGCAGAAGACGAATACTTGAGCCACTTGTTGAGATTGAAAATTGAGGATAAAGTGGAAGCACAACAAGTTTAGTGATTCCATCCCTCTTTACCTGCAACAATTTACTCAAGAAAATTAGAAACCAAGTTGGATGTGAAAAAAGAATGAAACATTCCAAATACTTAAAAGAGGACAGTAGTATGAAATGTAAAATTCAACCCAGCTTAAACAATATCTCCATTCAGCTTAAATAAAAGCGTGTAATGGGCTTCTAATAATCTTACCCGGGGATGCGTCCCCCACATTTTTGGCCAGTCCCGGATGTCCTAGACGCTTCCAGGACTTGGGGACTCCAGGGAAACATCTCCCTAGAGTTTCCGGAAAAATGAAAATCTTTGGAAACATCTTAGGGATGTTCTGACCTTTTTTTAAAAGTTCTGGAAACGTTCTGTTTTTGGGAGCTTGCAGAGGACGTTTGGGACATCCCCAAGACTATTGAGGGATGTCCTGGAATCCTCTCCAGCTGCATAAAGTTTGCAGCTAAAAATAATAATTTCTAATAAAATTAATAATTAAATAAAAGCAAAGTTGTTAAATGACTTAAGAACCTAAAATAACATAAAGCTAACCCTAAAAGTGACTTCCAACTTATAAATAAACCAATTTATATCATTCTAAAACACACTTGAGTCTTGAGCAAAGCAAAGAGCTCAGAGAAGAGGAAAGGAAGAGAAAGAGGAAGAGAGAAGAGGAGGGCAAGGGCAAAGAGTAAAGACAAGAGAATAGCAAAGTGAAGAGGGTGAAGGAAATGGTGGTGAGGGCAACATTTTGGGCCGATGCAAAATAAAACACATCTATTATATCTCTAGTTTTCAACATCATCAAATATGGGGATTCTGATAGCCCCAACCTTGGTGTGATATATGAAAGCATCGATAGCATGCTTGGCCAAATGAAGGCTGCTAGTCGGGGGAGGGACCCCACCCTAGACTTCTACAATGAGTATATTCAATCTATCATTCAAAAGAGGTGGGAGAAGTTGAACACTCCACTACATATAGCCGCATATGCCCTTAATCCAAAATGGTATGTAGACAGACATGGGAGATGCACCCCTTGGGAGGGCGACGAGGTGAGAGGGGGCTTAATGAAGGACCTAAAAAAAATGTATACTGCAGAGAAGGCTTCACATCTCAGGATTGAGTGGATCAAGTTTACAAAACTTGATGGCTACAAAACATCCACAAGGATAGACAGGGCAAACTGGCATAAGAGAAGCCAATGAGCTGGTGGCGACTATATGGATGTCCAGGACAGCTACAGACACTTGCAATTCATCTCCTTTCACAGCATTCTAGTTCCTTTGCTGCTGAGTGAATGGTCGACATATGGTTGGATCCACTCTCTTAAGAGGAACAGACTTATCTCTAAGAGAGTAGAAAAGCTTGTTGTTGTACATAGTGCCTTGCGTTTGATGGATTGCAAGACACCTGAGTGCATGGAGACCCCAACATTACGATGGGATGTAGACCCTGAGGAACCGGCCAGGTTGAAGAAGAGCATGATATGAAACAAGGATTGATTGGAATCCACTTCGAGGATGAGGATAAGGACAGCAGTTCCAGCAAGCAGCAGTTCATGGATGTTGTTTCAAATGATGATTCTAATTTTTTGAGTTGCATACTAACTTGGATGTTCATGGACTATGTTTTTTCATTTTGTTTTGGCCCTTGGGCAGCATGTTGAATATTTGATGTATTAATCAAAAACTTTAAAACTATAATGTATGATCATTTAATCTATCATTGATGTATCTAGTTCTACTTTTATTTTTTTAGTTTAATTGTATATTTAAAATTTTAAATATTTATATATTATTTTCATTAGCCATCCTCAAAATTTTGAATTTTTTTTGTTCACCTGGAAACCCTGTCTCTCCGTCCCAGAATCTTGGGTAACTATAGTTTCTAAAGAGTATTAACATATAAAGATATAGATAAAAATGTATTTCCTCCATTTATATAATGTCGAACAAGACTTTACTTAAATTGGATGAAAGAGAGAAAAGAAGCTAAGAAAAAGATAGAAAATACTTTGAGAAAAAATGAAAAATGAAAATGATAAATTGTGGGCTTCTGCTGGAGGAAAAAACAATGCATTTTTATATATCCCCAATCATTAGGATCTTTGTAAGATGTCTTGACATAAGCATGACAATCAGGGGATAAAACAGAAAAATAAATAAAAAAGGTTGAGTTTCCAGAAACCAGAAACCAGAATTGGGATTTGAAACAGAAACCAGAATAACAAATATTTGACCAAGTACCCACATCAAAATGCCTTTCTGTGAGAAACCCCATTCAGATTAAAAATATTTCTGGACAATACCAGAAATGTCTGACATTATATCTAGAACTAGGAAAACATTTTCAATTTACAATAAAAGCTTTCCTAGGCGAAAGAATGTGATTTCCTGCAAAAGCAGATACAGAAATTAAAAAGGTTCTAGAAATTATTCTATTATAATAATATAAAATATAGCTTCCACCTTCAGAGACACTTCATTTAAAATTCAAGATTCACCATGGCTGTTTCCATCTCTACTACAGAAGTAAGTTTCTTAACGGCTTTCCTATCAGTTATCCCAAAGTGCTCATAATCCAATTTGAGCTGTCCCAAATTGACACGATGAGTAAACTGCATGAAAGTACACAAACTGGTACCACTGAAACTAAAATCTAGTAAAAAGAGGCTCTGATGGCCATGGGAGGTATGTTTGTCAACAATTGGCAAACCTGCAATGAAAAATGCAAGTTCACTGCAATCTCCTGCCAATGGACAAACCTTTAGTGAAATTAACCAAATTACATCGCAGGCTTTGCCAAAACTGCAAATGTGATTTGGCTGACGACTCAGACAAGTAAAGGAGGTTGATTGTGCCGACCTGAGAATCAAAATGATCATTAATTTCATCTTGAAATCAAGGTCAAAAAATGCAAGAGAGCCTGTTAAAATTCACATTTTCCATCCAACAAAGAGCTTAGACTCACAGCAGAAAATGGACTTCACAAGCAAGACGAGAAGTTCCTTGCTGTCAATAGATATCCTCACAAAGTACAGGACCCATGCATAATGCAAAAGGAATTTAAGTATAGACTTTTCATTCTCAAAACTGGTTTGAGCCTAAGTAACTGATCTTGATACTAATATGGATACAAATACATGGATACGGCAAAAAAAAATTCAGCCTGGACACGTTTTTGGATACGTCCATACAATAATATATATAAAAAATTAAAAATATAGACATATATGCAAATTAACCACATAATATATATAGAGAAAACAAAATAAATTAAATAACCACAAAACATACTAATAATTCAATACCAAATGTCATAATATTCAATGGTCGAACTCAGGTTAGTCTTAGAACAAGTATATAGTGCAAATGTTACAATGTATACACAAAAATAAAGACAAATCAGCATAATCATTATTCAATGTATTCATATTCGTCTTCAATGTCTTCATCGCAAGCATCATCATGTGTTTCATTAGAACCACAAGCAATAACAGTGCCACTCCAACCAGCTCCACTATGCAGGTCATGTAAAGCACCTTCTAGCTCCATGTCGATCAATGAAAGGTAGGCAACAAAGGCATCCAGGCCAGTAGTCTTTGAGTCCACATCCCAACACTTTGTGCCCCTTGCTTGTAATCCTCGTGCTTGTGTGTAACAAGATGCAAGTTGGAATGCACATAGACCAGATCCTCCACCTTTTTCACTGTCAACTTGCTCTGCTTAAGTGGATAAAGGTGTAGGTACCCCAATTCCGCTCAGCTAAGAAGGAACTTGCAACCTATTGAGGCCAGCTACAAAGTCAATTAAATTTTATATAAGTTAAAAGTTAAAACAAAATGTCGAAAAGAAACGTAGATTTAAAAGCAATTTAAATCTTACTTGTGATAGATTTTTTATTGCCATGTTTATAAAATGTTAATATTATATCATGTTTATGGTTCTTGGCCATTTTTTTGCAAAAAAAACCTTTAAAAATGGAAAAAAATTGAAAAAAAAAAAGGCTGGCCAAAAAATTCGGATCCGGAAGGATTTTGTCCAAATCCGGCCGGATTTGGTAACTATGCTTTAAGGGCTTCATTAATAGATCTCGCCATATCTCGCCAATATGGTGATCTAACAACATTAAATGGCTGCCCACATGCATAAACACAACACGCAATTTTCTGCTCTGTTATGTACCTGGGTTCATTCTGGAATGCCCTTTCCAATGGCCCTACATCTTTTACTCTCTTGTGACTAAGAGGTGAATCCTCTTTGCAAGCGCAACGGATGTAGCAAGGAATGGGTGCGATGGGTCATGACATTAGCACAAGATGGAACAACATGTGACTTAGTAAGATGTAGATCCATTCTTTCTTTGAGGATGCTTCGATCTTAGAGCAACAAAGACATCTACTTCTTCTTGCTCTCTAATGTATGCAAGGATCTTTGCATGTGGCAAGCCCTTTCCTCACTTTCCATTTATGTTTGGCTCACCACAAACTTTGATTCCAGAACCAAAATCGCATACAAATGGGCTTTCACCCAACTATATAGAGCTCTTATATTTAACGTTACACTCTAAGCAAACCCAAATGCAACACCCTCAACTTGGCACCTGTTCTAACATAGTCACATACTTCCAAAGGGGCACTCGCGGATTGGTTATAAAGGTTGTCCCTTGGCCCACTGAACTAGCACTTGTAGAGCGAGACATTATGGGAAATCCCTACAACCTCTGGTTAAAAATAATAATATTGCTATTAAAATTTAAGGCATTTGGCATTTGTTGAAAGAATGTTTACAAAAATAATTTAAAAAGTTAAAACTAGTTCCAAATATTTTTAAATTTGTAACTAAAAAACACAAACCTGAAAACTTGTCTTAAATCAATAATCTTCTTCGTTTCAAGCTCTTTAAACTCCTTGGCACCAAATCGGTAGTTGTAATAGTGTAGGATTAGCAAAAGGAAAAAGTTTCAGTCCTAGGCAATTGAAAAAATGAAGGTGAGAGAACAAATGTGTAATGAGAGGTAAAAAGACAATGAAAGGTAAATGTGTTGTTTTCTTTTGATAAAATCAGTGTGAAAGGTTATTTTAGGGTTACCCCTATACTTCATTTATTTTTAATTGTTTTTGAAGACCATATTTGACTTTATCTAAAGTGAAATTGAAAAAAAAAAAAGTCATGCCCTTGGGATACATCCAGGATCCTGTAGATACCCCTCGATATGTCCTGGGACATATTCAAGGATATCCGCAAGTCCTTACAAGAACCTAGACGTAACCAAGGGTGTATCCTGTAGGCATCCAAATCCGATACGTTTTGGATCAGGATCCAGGGACCTACAGAGGAGGATCCGACTACATAGGAACTTTGAGCCACTCAAGTTTGGCTGAGATCCATGGCATACTACACACAAGGTCCAAAATATAGTTGGGTTTATGTCCATGAAAAGTCTTCCACCAGCCAAAGAGTTTGAAGCATTATCAATCACATCCCAAACAGCATTTTCCATACTCCCCCAAATGCCAAGATGTAAAAGGTCAAAAAGCATTTGGACATTTCTTACTTTATTGGATGCATCAAAGATCTACAAAAATATGGTACTCCAACAACAACAAACAAGGAAATTTGAAATTGCTTTATTTTTTCCATCAATCCATCCAACACGATTATTCATACGGTGTTTCCCCCAAAGGTACAATGTTTGGCAAGTGTTGTGTGCACATCATGGATAATCTCGACCATAATTCTACTCTTTTGAACCTTTGATAATAAAGGGTTTAAAACTCGCACCATTAATGGCAATGGCTTTGACCACGAATTTCCAAAATGGAGATATGAAAACATTGAAAGGATAGTCTGAATAAAATGAAAAAGTTTCCTTTGGCTTTCTGAGGTTGGTCATAGACAAATTTAATATATTTGGTGCTCTAGGCTAGGTAAGATCCAAGTGTAATAAAAGAAGCAGTACAATTGTAGATACACAATACCAATTCTCGGAGAGCTCCCAAAAATTTGGTGCTCTAGGCTAGGTAAGATCCAAGTGTAATAAAAGAAGCAGTACAATTGCAGATACACAATACCAATTCTCGGAGAGCTCCCAAAAATTTGGTGCTCTAGGCTAGGTAAGATCCAAGTGTAATAAACGAAGCAGTACAATTGCAAATACACAATACCAATATTCTCAGAGAGCTCCCAAAGGGAGCTCTCCGAGAATTGGTATTGTGTATCTGCAATTGTACTGCTTAAAGGAGCTCTCCGAGAATTGGTATTGTGTATCTGCAATTGTACTGCTAAAAGGAGCTCTCCGAGAATTGGTATTGTGTATCTGCAATTGTACTGCTTCTTTTATTACACTTGGATCTTACCTAGCCTAGAGCACCAAATATATTAAATTTGTCTATGACCAACCTCAGAAAGCCAAAGGAAACTTTTTCATTTTATTCAGACTATCCTTTCAACGTCTTCATATCTCCATTTTGGAAATTCATGGTCAAAGCCATTGCCATTAATGGTGCGAGTTTTAAATCCTTTATTATCAAAGGTTCAGCTCCCAAAGGGACTAGGAGTGGTAATGGGACATGAATTTGAAGTGGGAGTAATCAATAGTACAAATAGCAGTAGCATGGACACTACCCTTTGTACTACTTAGAATTCCAAGTCCAGCCCTAATATTCTATCTCTTATCTTTTTTTGGCTCAGATGAACTCTTAACTTGTTTTCCACTTGATGGGTTAAGTGATCTAATGGTACATTTGGCATTGAAGTTACATCATGGTCAAGTCCTTCTGCAAGGTAGCACTTGAGATGATTCAACACGCATTCCCTCATTGGTTACAAAAATTGTTGTGTACCCTCCTCAAAGGACTTTGCAAAAAGACCAAATGGAATCCCTCTCCTACACCATTTTGTCAATGTTCATTTTTTGGGATTTAGTGTCTTGTGAATCAAAAAACAGCTATAACTCTCCTTCGGAAATTGCATACAAGATCTGCAGCAAGTGATTCACTATCCTAAGGTGTCCAACTGCAAACTTGCAATAATGGCGGCTCAATCCACTTCCAAAACTAAAAAAAATAAGCAAGGAAGAACTACAGGTGCAAGTTTCATCTTTCCAACATCTGTTGATTTCTTCATAATGTGAAAAAACCAAGTTGTTTCACATGCAATAGTTATTCTGCAAAAAGTGTACCCTCCCCCGAGGTCTTTACAAAAAGATCAGATGGAGTACCTCTACTACATTTTTTCAATATTCAGTTTTTGGGATTTAGTATCTTGTGAACAACAAAATATCCATAAACCTCCTTCAAAAATTGTATGCAAGATCTGCAGCAATTGATTCACTATCCCAAGATGTCCTACTGCAAACTTGCAACAATGGCAGCTCAATCCACTTCAAAACAAGAATCTTTAAATGTGAGGGAGCTACATGTGCAAGTTTTATCTTTCACATCTGTTGAATTCTTCATAATCTGAAGAAACCAAGTTGTTTCACACACAATAGTCATTTTTCCACAAGTGCGCCCCTTGAAATGTAGTTCTGCCTAATAAAAGGGAATTAATGTTTCCATTTTCTTTTGTTCTTATCGTAGCCAAGTCTTTCTTGCAGACTTTATAAGTTTCCTATAGCTTATCACACACTCAAAAAAATTCATCGAGCTTGCAAAGGCCAAGTGAGTTTGACAATTGGTTGCCAAGCACTAGCAAAGTATATTCACTTGGTTAATTTCATAAGCAAGCTAAGTGACTTGGAAAGTATTTTCTAACTCAGAGAAAATCCTGTTTGTTAACCCCAATTTTTTACCCAAGCAAAACATAGGTTTAACTACCATTTGTACTCCTCCATGCACAAACGGTCCCGTATAGTAGCAGAGTTGCCATTTAAACAAAGATCAATGGTGTGCAATCAATTGCCAGAAGTGACCTCAACCCATGCATCAACATAATTTCCCCAGATCGTGAATAAGAATGCAAATATTTCAATTTTCATTAGATCATGCAAATTATATGTCCCGGTCCTGAGCTCAAGTTCTCATGTGTAATTTAATTGTTTAAAATGTGTTATCGTCACATGTGTATGTAAAATTATATAGATGACACATAAAGTATATTTAATTCGTGGGATAAACATAGACTTCAATGAAGTCACTATGGGGGCATAAAGTGAAATGTTTGGAATAGCCAAATTAATTAAAGGGTGCAAATAATAGAAGTGAGTAGAAGTATGTTAGAGCGGAGATGGTAGTAAGAACGACATCGATTGTTAGGATATTAAGTCAAGGTTAGATTGGGAGTTGAGTTAGTGGTTGGTAGTTGTAACTACAACTGAACTAGAAGCTTTATATAAAACAATTGAAAATGAATGGAAGAGGATTCTCATCTCTCCAAAGTGGTAGCTTGCAAATTTATGTAGTCCTCTTTGATATTTGCATACCATTTCTGGTTAATGGATGTGAAGTTCTAACCGAATGTAATGGTTATTTGGTGACAGCTTGTACGTAGATACTAGAGATTATTTTATCACGGCTGAATCGAATTGGTTTTCTTCCATCAAAACTAGCCCAGCTGTTTTAAACAATTAAATGAATTGTTTTCATAAAATCGTCATTAATTATGCATTCCTTCAAGCTCTGGCTGGAACATGTCAATCAGGTTCAGAGGTGAGCTTTGAATCATGATGTGCAGTTGGTAATGATCAAGAGGAACTTTGAAAACTCCAAAAATTTCCTAATGTCTACTGGTTTTCCCATGTGCTTGGGTGTAAGCAAGTGTTTCATGGGTCTCAACCTTACAGTTTTCACACACATATTTCCCTCCATCAAGTCCACTAGAGAAGAGAATATCACAATTTTGTACACTTTTTCTTGGTTTCCTAGAGCAATTCTCGATCATTATTTTTCTTTACGTTACCTGGTGTTTTCCAATTTCAGCCTTATCCTCCTCAGTTTCACCTTTCACATTTTCTGGCAAAAGTAATAAAAACCCCTCAATATAAATCCTCTGATAGGAGGGTGTCACCCCTCCAAATTGCAGAGGGAAACTACCAAATCTAACCTAGTTTCCTGCAAGTTAGTTCATCTTCTGGTCCCTTTCCATTGCGTAAAAGTTAAATCTTCATTATGGTTTTGATTTCTGTGCTAACACTCTTGCAATGTTTATAAGCCCCAAGCCCAGTAAGATACTGATGCAATATTAAAAAATCAATTTGAAACTCGCATCACATTCCTCTAAACTAACGAGCATATTTTTTGGGATAACTGCTTCAAAGTTTAAACACCGTGCTCAAACAAATCACACATAATATTAATAACTTGGAAACAAAACCTTGGCATTTCCAACTTCTAAAGTGCAGCAGAAAAAAAGCATAAAACACTACTATTTCAAGAACAAAAATGTGACAACATATTTTTTATTTTTATGGAATTTTACTCGTGTGTTTTTAAGTCATCGCATCATGACTTCCATGTATAGTTATTACCCTAATGACATTGTCCCCATGCATTTTTGGTAATAATCAAAAGTCAAGGGGATACACTTACCACACAAGCACCATAAGTATTTGTTAGTAAGGGGGAGGAACATTGAATTAAATCCACTGCCTTGGACATCTCACCCTATAGCTTCTTTCCCCATTGCCAAAGCTTTTGGAGCATGTAATTCCTTATATGTCACTATTGTCTCACAATTCTTGCCAATGTGGAATTAACCCAATTAAAACTCAATCAAGTATTTGTGTTTAAGTAGTTGAAGGCTTCCAAGAGCAATTTAATTAAATTATTAATTTTTGTGGGATGTTACTCGCGTGTCTAAGTCATCTCCATGAGTAGGCATTTACCCTAATGACATTTTTCCTCATGTATTTATAATAATAATAATCAAGGGGACCCACTTAGCACATAAGCACTGTAAGAATTTGTTAGTAGGGGGTTGGAACATTGAATTTAATCCACCACTTTGGATTTCTCACCCTCTAGCCTCTTTTCCCATTGGCAAAGCTTTTGAAGCATGTAATGCCTTATAAGTCACCCTTGTCTCTCAATTCTTACCAATGTGGGATTATCCCAGTGTTAAAAGCTTCCATGAGAAATTTAATTAGATTATTATTTTTGGGGGGAATTTCATATCAATTACCTATGTCAAAAGGTAAAGTGAACTTTATGAGAAAAGTTTGAAATTTGCCCAACAATATCCTTGTCTAACATGAACTCAAACTTTCCATTATTTTAACATGGGAAGTTTTTGACATGGTTTTGCATTATTTTATAAATATGTATACACATACTGACTGATAATAGAGAACTGCAATCTTTCTCCACACTGTCCGTCTGAAATATTGTATGCATTTATTTTTATTAGAAAATTAAAATTATAAAATAAATTCTATGGTTCTAACTAGAGACGTTTTTTCTTCGAAATTTATCCATTGGGGAACCTAAACCACACTTTATCATCCTCATTAAACATGAACTCAAACTCGAATCTTGTGACTTAGTCAATTACAACCCAAAAATGTAACATATCAAACCTGGACGTAGTAATATTTTTATAATTTTCATGAGGAAAACCCTTTACAAGAATATTGCATACAATTGCAGAATATTTATTTCTCAAACCTTAAAACAAGCATAAATTGAAAGCTAGATAGGTTCAATGTTATAAAATAAGATCATTTTCATGAGGATAACCCCTTACAAGATTGCACGCAAGTGCAGAATATTTATATCTCAAACCTTAACACAATCATACATTGAAAGCTAGACACGTTCAATGTTAAAAACTAAAATACATATATAGTGTGAAACTTTAAGTAAAGATGCAAACATTATCTAGGAACCCTATGATTGCACTTCTAATTGATTAAAATAACAGAAAATATGAGATTTGTTCATTGAAAAAACCAGTCATGATTGTACATATTGCAACACAAATTACAATAGCCCTTTACATAAAAATTGATGAGTTTAACCTAAGGCCCACAAATAGGATTGCAGCAATTGTCCTCTTTTCACAATTTTTTTAGTTAACACAATGAAAGAACATCAGAATTATCACCCATAGGTAATAACAAGAACAGGAGATAAAGTATACTTCTCATATAATAAAAAAAAATGCCAATATGTAGTTAGCATCTATATACAACCGTTGAAACTTCAAATAATCAAAACCAAGCCTAACATTATTTTTTGATTGTTTCAAAGTATTAAACAACACTCCCAAAAAGTTTGCAGGCCCTTGGTTAATAGCCAAATAAAATACAAGTCAACTAATTAGGCCCCAGTTGGGTCGAGACAAACCCTCTGTTATTTATCAGTAGAAATAAAATCTCCAAAAGCTCCTGACAGCGTCTCCTATGAATGTAAGCTCACCTATTTTCATTAAGTCATGTCAATGCTGTTTTAAAAAAAAAATGTAAACAAGCATGCTTCAGGTAGAAAAGAAGAGAAAGGAAGAATCTCTGCTCTGGACATAATTTAATTTACCATAAGGCATTTAGAATTTTATACAACAGATTCATGCAAGGGATTAGTGGCTCAGGTATCGAATTATCAAGCCCTTTTACCCATGATAGGATAAGGATAAGTGAGGTAGAGGCTTGGAGTACTATTTTGTATCCATATCACCATGAAGAACATTGCAGAGAACCTTAGTTGCATCATCAATAGCAGCCTTCTAGGGCTTATCCTACACATAAGCAGTTATCTAAGCTCAAGCTGACCACTGTAAGCAGGATGTTGAAATCGTCTTGGAAATTTATTCATCATTAACTTCATCAAGTTGCAAAGACTTATAACTTGGTATGTCAAGAACTACAATCATTGCAGAATGTGTTCACAGATATTAGAAGAACGCAAATTCACAATTTTGTCAGCCCTGAAAAGTACGTGGTCAGCTGCATTAGGCATAAGAATTGCAGCATAGTGTGCTCTGTACCTTCATAAAATAGTTTCCCCAATTAGTAAAAGCAGCCCTGTCTGCTTTTTGAGTAAAATTGTTCTCAAACTTTTATAAACTACATAATATATACAGCCATATGTTACACTATAATGTCTATTCTGTCCTCTTTATGTTGTACTACATGACAATCAGTACCAATAGTACCTATATAATGGGCTTTCTTCCCCATCCACCACCCCTCTGAAACCCCCTCCGTCCTTCACCCATTCCCTTCCACCCTCTCAATCAATCTTGGCACAGCTGTGATTTCTATAACAATCAAGAAGCAACCAACAATGTCACCTTCATTGACTGAAACAAGGAACAAGGTTTCAGTTACAACCACATGTGAAGCAGTAGGGCTGTGAAGAATCCTTAGTAGTATCCAGTTGGATCGTTAGAACCAAACAACATTGTTCTATTATGATCAGTGTTATTCAGCTCACAAGGAGTGCAATATTCCATACAAGGACAAAGGACATTGAGGTCTAGCATCACATTATTCAAGAAAAGGCACAGATCAAAATGGCAAAATTGATCTATCATGCACCAAAGCTTTAAGCCAAATTTGAAGTTCCAAGTTCCAAAATTTTCTTGACATCAAATAAATTAAACATTACGATGAGGGAAGAGTGAAGGATGGGTTAGAGTTAAGAGTTTAATATTTTATCCTCTTTTATTTTGTCATGCTTGGCACTTAGCATCAGCAGTAAATAACATTAGCTCGATATGATAGTTAGTTTACCATATAAGTTGCTTTTCATGAATACCATAAGCACAATATCATGGGTAGATTACTGTATAAGTGGTTTCTTTTATTTATACCACTTATTCACCCTCTATATATTTATAATGGTATAGATTATACTCCCGATCATTGCATAATAGACTTATGCTTAAATATTCTAGCATATTTTTGTGCTATCCCTCTCCCTCTCTCTTTCTGACACGATCTCAGAGCATTATTGATTATCATTTCTAACACCCTGGCTAAGTAGGCATTTGCAGCCGTGTAAACCTCTCAAAAATATCCAAGTTTTAGATGTTAGTGCATATGTTATGGAAGACAAGGTATATCACCAGTTTTTACTTTTTAACAATAGCCCAAGTTGAACATTCTATTAAGACAGACAACCCATTTTAGTTGGGTACCAAGTATAAATATATTTCATAATATAAAAACAAACAAGACAAGAACTAATACATTGCAGGTATCTGACAACAGCTATAAAAATGTTGCATGAGCTTTCCAAAGTTAACATTACAATACCTGTTCTATCGCTTCTTCTGTAAATGGATACCAGTAGCGCATTGCGACATATACCTTTGCAGCAACCTTCTTGCCTTCCAAAGCCAGCCGTAATGCATCAGCCTACAAAACATTTCACAAATCAAGTGCTTTGTCACATTTTCTAGGGGTGCAACTTGTGAGATATATATATATATATATATATATATTTCAGAACTTGACATTTCACTTTTTTGAATATCAGGGAGTCTAAATGGTTCTAATCTTTAGTGAAATCCATCATTATGGAAGTTGATTAATATAGTTACATGTTCAACTGATTTATATATCAAATATCTATATTTACCAAGTCCTAATCTAGAATCCAAACAAAATAAGTCATAATTAATGGCTTTTACATCATTGCAATTTTCAAAATGGCTTATACTTTCAAGTTTCAACCAATAAAGTTACACTATCAAATTTGACAAAAACATCAAAACAATCTGGCATTTCAGGACATATACTCGGCGCCACTATGAAATTTGTTATTTTGTTATCACATAATTAAATTTATTTCTAATTAGCTAGTAGTTTCGTCCAATAATCCTAACTAGTTAAAAAAATAGATTTTTACTAATTAAAAAGGATAACAAACCTGTTCATTAGTTATCTTTAGCAATGGTGAACCACCTCCAATAGAAGCATAACCTTCCCTACTTTTGGGAGCCCTGAATACAGATATAAATTTGGCCAAAGGTTGCTGAAGAAACCGGAACAATCTAGGCAGGCGAATAATGTCCTGTATGTTTCAATTAATCAGTTGCTCATTCAAAACCTCCAAAGGGAACACAATCATTTACATATCAATATCACCAACTTCTTTATGGTACATTTGCAATTTTATTTCTTAGAAGAGGCTAACTGATCCAAAGGTAAATCCCAAAAAGCAGCAATAAGGATTATGCTTTCCAATTGCAAGAACCAAAGTTAATGAATTGATAACAACAGTATAAAAATATGCCGCAAGGTAAACAGGACAGTGATTCTCTGATTAGTCAGTGGAGTTTCAAACTGCCCACCCGGATTCCATTCCAATATTGGTCTGCACGCCTGAATGAAATGTTAAAAGGAGGCGGCCAGGTGCAAGTTCAGGGTGATTTTTGATGAGACCCAACATCTCATGCAAAAGGAGGTCAATGTGTGTAGTGCAAACCTCTCAATGGAGCATGCTTTGAGAAGCTTCTTAGCAAAAGCAATTATGCAACAGGAATCAGCAATTTTAGAAACATAACTTTCTATTTTCGAACAGACATCTATTATCCCAATAAAAGCCAAGTTTTTTTATAAAATGTATGTAAAAGGGATGTGAGTAAACCTAACAAGAAATTAGAAGCTTCAAGATTCTAGCACAATTGTTTCTAACAAAAGCAAGCAATATTTGCGAGGTAGGAACAGGAAATAACATCAACAACAATTATCTGGTTCAAATGTCAGCACCATTTTAGATTTATTTTGAAAAATATTTGTATTGTTTTCTTTCCTACGAGGGTCGCAACTGCTGCCATTTCATCAAAGAAATGGCTAGCTATGTTATCAAAGTTTGATAAAGAACAAGGCAGTTTCTAGGCCTTCCATGAACAGAAATCCCAAAAGGATCACTGCCCTTGAACAAAAATTATCTTTAGGTAATAATAAAAATAAAAGGAAGAAATATAAAGCAGAAAAGCAGTGAATTCTGGATCATTCATTAAACCTGACAGAGATTCTCAGGAAACGAGCACCACCCCTATGATGACAACCTTAAAGGGGTAAATAAAGTAGAATAAGAAGTAAATTCACCAGATTTGACCTGTAGCAACTTATGAACTTATATAATCTTGATATAATACTAAGTTGACAGTGGGCCCAGAGCTTGCATAATGGAATTAAACAAATGATATAGCTTGGGATTCATCCTATAGACACTAACATATCTGGTTGACCATTGGACTACAAGAAGAGAATATTTCTTAATCAGCAAAGGCCTCCTTCGGGATCAGATCAAGACTAATATTCAAAAAATTATCAGATGCAGATTCCATGTCTTAAACAGTGATGTTCTGGATCCATGTAAAAGATCAAACATAAAAGTTTGGTTGCTAGAATACTTCTTCCCTAATAAGCAGGAAGGCCAGGCAGAGAATAAGCCAAAGGAGAACTAGCATTGAAAACCCCTTGAAAAACCTTTTGTTAAGCTTAAGACAGATGGTGCTTGTAGGGGTAATTTCGACCGAGTAAACTCAGTGGTATAATCCAGAATGCCAATTGTCAAGTGCTGTACTGGTTTTTAAGGAAAGGCATGGCCTCCAATAATGTTGTGGAGGTTCATGCCATCAAGCAAGGGCCAGATTCCTAGAATATGATCACTTAATAATCCCTTTAATCAATATATGGGTAGCCAAACCCTTGATATAATCAATGGCATCTGATTATTGGTTCCTATTTTTGAGAAGGTGGTATTCAATCATATTAGTAGCATTGCAAACAAGGTGGCTGATAGGACAGCAAAGATGGCCCTCTCTGTGGAGTCCATATATTGTGGAACTGATTTGCATACTATTGAGCAACAAGATAAGTGTACATCCCTGTCACATCCTCTCTTTGAATATCTCGTGAATATTAGGAAGGGTATATGGACAGAAACCTTAAGGGGGTCCTTTGGTCATGTTTTACCCCTGAATTTCACCACCCTAAGTTTAAGAGTGTCTTAACCTTAGAACCTAGGGAACCCTTGAAGTATTGATATTTTCTTCATTAACAGGAGGTGGGGCAGTCGGGCGATAGGTAGGTGATAAAACAGGTAGTCGGCTTTGGTGGTTTTTACAATTCACACTCAGAAGGACTAGGTCTTGATGTAATTTTCAAGGATGTTGTAACTTAACTACTGGGATGGACATCCTAGAATGCTTGATAATGATCCGCCTTATTGGAAACCACATGTGAAAAAGCAGGCCGTTACTCTCACCCCCCTTAAATAGCTCAACAACTATCATGTGTGCACTCATACGACGCTGTTAATATGAAAGGTCTTCAACTTTCCATTACAAATTACTCTTTATGCTCTTTCAACTCCCCTAGTTGTCATTTCTGCTTTCATTTTAGTGGTGCCTAACTGTGCTGGTTTTCTTAGGATGGTATGGCACAGTGGTTGTGATAGTTGACATGTTGGAGGACTCCATTGTGGACGATAATGGAGGAAGAGATTCTGTAGGCTGAAAACAACTATTCTTCATGGTGCTTGACTGCTATTATCGAGGGAAATATTATTAAAGAGGAAGAGCAAAGGCATCCACTTAGGGATAGAAACTTGGTTTGCCAACTTACTATTGAGGGAAGAAATATGAGGACCATTGGTTGGAGGTTGTAAATTTTGAAAAGCACAAGTGCACCAACTTCCCTCGGAACTCAATGAACTTTGCAGTGATGAGACACGCACACAAAGTAGTCAGATCATGTCAATTTGGTACCTCAATTTAATTTTGGGATGTGACAAGGCAGTCCTATACAAAGTCGAGCTTTGTACATAGTGCAATTCTAATACGGATTTCACATGTCACGTCATTGATCATAAAGAAAGAAGCTCATTTGGAGTACCTCCTTGGCAACCACACACGCCTAGGGAAGAATTATATGGGATGACACCAAACCAACAAGGCATGCCAGGCCGAATGAGGATGACACTCTAACAGTGGCTCTATGTCAACTGATGAACCTTTCTAGGTAGGTGAATACCATCATCATGAATTTGGCCATCAAGATCAAATTTATGAAGTCTAGCGAGCCCATTGTGGATGCAATGGTCAAGACCCAACAATTTGCAATTCTAGTGGAGGTGCTAACAAGAAGTGAAATCCTTTGGAAGGGTTGGGATGCAAAAATGAAAAAGTGAGGGTGGTGCTGATGTGGCCAAGTTGACGTCCTATTTTCATACTTTTTTCAGGATCTCTATACAAGGGTGGTCTTCTTGAATTTTAGTTATTGATTTCTTGCAAGGCACTGTCATCTTGTAATGGTTTCTATTTTGCTTTTATTTTTTGCAAGGCACTATCACAATCCCCATGGTGACCGTCTGATAAAATATAGTTGTGTCATTTGTGCTTAGTAGAGGCTTGCCATATGGCTCAAGTTTTGAAAAACTTATGGTATATGGTTTAAATTTATGGTGAGATATTTGGTTTTCAACCTCTAAAATTGGTGAACTCTACATGTTTTGGTAACCACGTTATTAATATCGAAGTTTCCTTTTATCATTATTAAATAAGCAGATGTCTCTATGCCAAATATGTGTTCTTGCTTTCAACTACAGCTATCCATACCTTCCTAAGAGATGAAATTATGAAAAGCAATACAGTGAGATCACAAATGAATCTAGATTGTAGGTCAAGTTAGTTGGAAGCGGTCCCTTGACTAGTTCCCTTTTAAGGTAAAGGTAAAGGTAATTATTTAGGTCACTGCCAAACAAGACATCAATTTGGTGTCTGAGATTCCCCTTGTGAAATCCCAAAAGGAGATTGTTTTTTGCTATTTATCTTATATATGTTTCAATGTAGTGTACATAGCACACCCCCCTCTAGACTCAAACTTGTGCCTCCTCTATGAAAGTGCCCAATATTCATTGTCTGACCAATTGTTTTCCTTTTTTCCAGTGTCTTATTAATCAAGTTATTTAAATCTCAATGTACTCTTTGATCATATCTTTTTTCAATTATAAGAACAGGGACCTGCATAATCAAGTGAGACAATCTATTGCTATTACCTCTTAATTTAACAAGCGGTGACGATTCAAGAACCCTCAGGTGAGATAGCAACGACATTGTCCAGTTAATTGGAAAGCGAGAACCTCCTTCAAACACAACATGTTGGTTGGCTAGTAATGCATCAAGGCTTAGCTGTCAATGCACACTTAATTAATGTGGGTATTGCAGATGCTTTCTGCACTAGGAATGGGAAAGTGGAGACAATCGACCATACCTTCTAGACGTGCTCAATAGCTATAGGGTTTTGGGGATGGTTACAAGCTGACCTCTTGGTCCTATCTCTTGGCAAGGGCATATTCTAGGGGGTTCTTGAATAATCAATGAAAGCTACAAGAGTCTATGGCATACAATTCAGTTGACAGCAATCTGTTTCCTTTGGAGGACAGATGCAAAGCTACTTTCCTGGAAAGTACCTCTCCACTTCGAATTGGTAAGTTGCAATTTTTTAGACAAGATTGGATTTGACTGTACAATCTTAACTTGAGAGGTTTCAGAAGGATGTGGATTCTTTACCCACTGGGTCGCAGGTCAAATGTTTTCTTTCCTTGCCTAGGTAGGGGGAGATTTCCCTTCTAACCATAATGCTCAGTTGAGGTATCCTTTGTTCTCTAGAGAATATAGGATGCATTTCTTCAACATAAAAATGCACCGACATTTACAAGTAGATAAATAAATTATTTCCTCTTGTATTGATTATTTTATATTTTTCCATTCCTATACTTCCCTAAGCAAATAATCAAACTTGACATTTATGCTCTCTGTCAGCTCATTCACACTTGACGCATTTGCACTCTACTAACATCAATCTACTTGCCTTGAATCAAGGATTTGCCTTCAGCCAAATAACCAAATGTAGAAGTTCCCAATTTAACTCTCTCATACACACATTCAGAAAAAGAATTCGTTCGTTAATTGGGCAAGTGGAAAAAAATGCTCAGAAGGCAAAGTTACTAAGTAGCTCACCATGTTTAATCCTTTCATTCGCATAGCCCTTTTAAGAAAAATTCCTCAATAGTATACGTGGAAAGCTACATAACATGCAATAGCCAAGAAAGGGGTTTTATTTTCTATATTGTAATAGCTAATTGTCCATAAACTCATGTCTTAAGTTATATACTGCATACAATTTATTTAGTATGCAATCGTATAAAACTTTGGCATTGAGTATGCTTATTGACCCACTGCCACCCATTGCTATCTTCCAGATATTCAATCATGCTTAAGAAGAAATACTAGATTGCACTCTTTGTAACTCTAGTTGCTATGCTCGATAAGGGAATAACAAAAGAATCCCACTAACTACTCCAGTATATCAGCCGTCAAGGAGTACAGTTGAACAATGAAGAAATGGCATAATAAACTGATTAATCCAAAGAAAATAATACATAACAAACTAAGGTACAACCAGACAATCACAGAATTTTTTATCTTGTTTGGACTGAACAAAATACCGGATCAGAAAATAAGTTGAATAAGAAAGGCTGGACATCCTTAAGTGTCTCTGGCCCTCCAAGATTGAGCAATAAGACACCCACTCTATCATGGTCAACATCAGCATCACTAGCTACTTCAATATTTTCAGCAAATGGAAGTGCCCTTGAAAAGAAAAAGGTACTTTGAACAAGCTGTTTCTTCTTAATTGGTCCATACAAGAATGGTTTCCCCTTAAGTTGATTCCGACCAGTTGAATCATCTCTAGAGAAATGCAATATGCATGAAGCTTTGTGTATAATCTTTTTGCTGTAGAAGGAATAATTTCCTGCTAATACTTTACAATCTGTAGAAATTTGCGTTTGAAGACATGACCTGCAGCCAAAATAACATATTTGCTTGTAAGCAATAGGACTACAAGCAATGGCAAAAGAACAAATAAAAGTTATTGAGAACCTAGAAAGGAAAATTAACAAAGAACTGAAAACAACATACAAACATGTTTAAACTTGAGACCGACTGCTGCTCAAAATAGTCAAGAAAACGAAGAACAAATCTAGGGTGAGCAAACAGTACTAGTAATTATTTACAAGACTGCTGTTTGCTTTAGTCCCTTCTAGTACCAATCACTGTTTTTATCCAGCCTCGGTTGACACATTTTTACCTTATACAAAAACAAATGAAGCTTAATACACGAAAAACTCTCAAAGCAGTTCAAATCATTCTCACAAAACTATGTTTAACAAACATGTAAATGGACCCCAAAGTATGAAAAAATATGGCATACAGCAAAAATACGTCAGCATACATATAAAAAGAAATACATAATATGAATGAATCTCATTATAAGAAGAAAAATACATAGCCTGAAAGAATCTCATAAACGAATCATCAGAGAAAAGAAAATATTGAAACTGCATAGTAACATAATCAATAAACACCTCAATAAAATATAAATTCTTCAGAAAAAAAGTTAAGTCTTGCATCTTTGTGATCAATGCTTTGAAAAATCAAGAGTATTTTGTGACAACATTCAAACCAAGTCCACACCTAAACTGGGTATCAGCACAGCAGCATCCTTTAGAAGGATTAGGCTTTTAATATTTTGAAATGCTTCTCAAAGTACTCAAACCTCCAAGGCATATTGCAATCTGATGCAGGAAAAGATGTGCATTACAGATGGAATAAATATCCATATTCAAAGAACTCAGCATTCCTGACACTAGAAGTTTGCAAGGCTTTAAGAAGCTCATATTGGCCCCATCAAAACAAGATCTGATTGGTCCATCATCCATCATGACATTGCTAAAAAATTCATAATTCAAAATGATAATGATATACTGCCTACAGCCCATGTTAAATCCAAAACACCCCGTTTTCGGAGTCTTCCTGGACAAAATTCTATGGGTAAGGATTTTTCAAAGAAGTTTTGGGGGCACAAGTTCAGATGGGCTTACCCATAAGGGATTAGGACCTTAATTTCAGCATTAAAGATCAAGCATGGAAATGCTGAAATTTCCCTGTGAAAACTTAATATTAACTAATCATCATTTTAATAATCATCTGTCTAGTTATAAACTGCAGTTTCAATCCAGGAAAAGACGAGTTAGTTGAGCTAAATCACCAGCTGGATATCATTAAATATATGGTAATGGCCCATAAATTATGAAGAGAGTTTTCTATGATCTAAAAACTCAAATAAAGAGCAGTGCATACAACAAAATCCCTCCTTTGTTGATAATGAATGACAAAAACCTTATCAATCCATGGTCAGAATTCATAAAGACCACCAGTGCAATAGGTAAGTATTAGGATGGTCCACATAAACATGTGGTCAATACAATGGTTCAATTTGGAAAAGAACAGGAAGACTAGGAACCAGTGCAAATTGTTGATGAAAAAACACCACACCAGGCTGCTACTCCATTTATGGCCGATAATGAACTCATGTTCTTGTTGTTTACAATGATTGGTTTATAAAGTCATGTTTGGAATTCATGTACAATAAAATATCAAAGCTTTTAGATGGGAAATTTATCAATAAATATCTCTATATGGTGACCACTGAATGCCAATGTTTTGCTAGAAGCTACCATTAAAGGCCAGAACTCGAGGACTCAACATGGTCTATTTCAAGCATAGTTCACATAACAGGGTGGGGCGAGTACTCGCTACGCGCCCATTTTGGGTAACCAGCGATTATTCGACAGAGCTGATCGAATAACTGGTAAAGGCAAAAAATACTTAAATTTATCAAAGAAACATTTTTTTTTTTAGAAATTGCAGAAGCAAAATAAATAAATAAAATGAGTTTGTAAAACATAAGGAAAGTATTTTCTATTAGATTTGAATACAAACAAAATACAAAATCACATAATAATGCAAATACAACAGTACAATGATACTTATAGACTTATAGTCTTATACAAGAATCTACAAAACAACAAGTACAAATTACAATAATCTATAATTTTCTCTTCCCTACTCTCTAAAAAACTAAGGGAGACTAAGAAACTCTAGTCCTCCCACTCGGCTGCCCTCCCTCGCTCTGTCTAAAAGGTTGCACATGCCCATGTGGCTCCACCTCTGCCTCTACATCATATTCAAGGATGTCTTTCAATCCAATCTCTCCTTCTGCTTCAGTGGCACCCTCCATAGCTTGCCTCTAAAAATCAACAATCTCCTCCTTTGAGAACATAGGGGCCTCCTCCTGTGCAATCCAATCGCAGTAGGGATCAATCTCATCTAAATAAATAGGCTCCTCTGATGCGTTCTCCAACTTTTTTATGCGAAGTCGAAGGTTGTATTGCACAAAAACCAAGTCATTAAGGCATTGACTCAACTTGTTGCGCTTCTTCATGTGAATGGAGTCAAATAAACACCAGTTGCGCTCACATCCAGACACGCTACAAGGTTGAGATAAAATCCAAAGCACTAACCTTTGAATATTTAGGGTATTTCCACCCCAATCTTCCCACAACTCTGCAAACAAGATATTCAAAACTTTGTAAAAAATTAATAATTGTAAATATATAACTACTAAAGTACAAGTACAGACTTCATTTTGTATTATCTAGTAACTACATGGCTCTCCATCGGATAGCTAGTGCTGAATAAAAGAGCCTCCCCCTTGTCTGTTTGAAATTCTACAACTGCAATAATGAGGTCTCTCACCTCAACATCTGATGTCATACTCTCAATACATGTTGAAAGCCCTTCCAAAACCTCTCCACTAGTATCTTTGAAGCCATCGGAGTAGAAAAACTTGGAGTTAAGGTAGTACCTCGTTGCATGGATGGGTTGGAAGAGTAGATTGTTTTACTTTCGATCAATCAAACCCTGAATGGGATCAAATCTGTCACGATCCCCTCTATAATAATTTTGGACAGCATCGTTGGCCCTATCCATGGCCTCATAAATATAACTCATTGGATTTTGCTCTCCATCCACAAATCGCAAAACTCTCACCAAAAGCTCAAACACCTACAAAGTTACAAACAAATTAAAGTTAGTGTTACAAACTTATAGATAAATTATAAAATAAATACTTTAAGTTTAAGAAATTAAAAACAAGGTAAACAACTTGAAATTTAAATTGCAATTTCAAGTTACTTTGACGATCTCTGTGGCTCTTGTATCAAAGGCCTCACTAAAAACTATCTTCTCAATCTTCACTCCATCAACTTCTTTGGAATAAGATGACTCCATTCATGCTTGAGACACAAACATCTACTTCAAAAGAGTCAACAAACTGCAAATATTTTGCAATGTAAGAAAGTTCAATGCAAACCTAGTGACCCCTGTTCAAACAAGTTATTTTCCCTTGGTGTGCTCTCTCATCAAATTGAGAACCCTAAGGTCAATGTAGATATATTTTGTTATTTCTCTAACATCTTCTACAACTGGTCGCACCCAATCAAGTTTGTTTGTCCTCCAAAATAAGGTCAAGGCAATGGGTTGCACAAGGTGTCCAAAAGAGAGATGGGTGTCTCTCCCTAAAAAGTCTCACAACCACCACATATGTTGTTGCACTGTCCGTGATTATTTGGACAACATTCTCGATGCCTACATCTAAAACAACCTCTTCTAGCATCAAGCTCAAAGTTTTTGCATTTTTTATTTTACTAGATGCATCAATAGACTTCAAAAAAACCAGCACACCATTTGAAGACACCAAAATGTTAATAAGAGTGGTTCTTTCCATCCGTCCATCCATCGAAAAGAATTGTGCATCCGAACTTACGCCACAAGCTTGTCTAATCTTTGACAATAAGTTTTACATCTTCAACTGCATTCTTGAGCAACTTCCCACTCAAGTCTTTTGGAGAGGGTGCCTTGTACCCTTTCCCTGCAACTATCAATGTTGTAATCAAAAATTCTTAGTACAAGCTCCTCGCCACATTAAAGAGAAAGTTGTTGAAGTATCAAAAATTTGTGCATATTTTATCTGCTTCCACATGCGTCTACTTGTTCCATCCTGTAGTTTGGAGTAAAGATTGTGCCCCAAGTATGTTTCTAGGCACAAAAATGCGTTAACTGAATCGAAACTGATGAAGATGTGCCATGGCGCTTGAGTGGACTACGAGTAGAGTCCACAATTTTTGTCATCATTGTCGCTTCTTCCTTTGTCAATGTGAGAGAAATGGCCATTGTTAGAGTTGTTTGCATCATTGCCCTCTCTAGTTTCTTTTCGTCTAGTGATGCAAGCTCCACCACCATCTCTCGTTTTACCTCTTCGGTGACACTGGGACAAGGCACGATGCCAGAACAAAAAATGCATGAAAGATGGCACTTCATGCAATTGATGCTCCCTAACATCCTCTTCGAGCAAAAGGTGCAAATTGAAATCGTTTGGGACGTTCCAACCCGCATGACATACTTCCAAGCACCGGTGCAAGCATTAGGGGGAGTCGATTGGCTACCAGTGACTGAATCTGACCCCGATGCACTAACGAATGCCATTGTTTGCTAACGGACATCCTGCAAAGCACAAACATGTCAAAAACAACATTAAAAAATAAAAACATTTAATATAAATTAAAATACGATAAATAATTTATAATGATAAACTATTAAACGAAAACTAAAATACATTTTGATTTTAAGAACAAATTGAAAACTATAGTCTATAACAATTAAAAACAATAAATAAATTATAATTATTAATGATAAACGGAAACTAAGTCTAACTATAAGTCTATAACACCAACGATTTTTTTTTTTTTTTTTAATTAATTTAAAATTAAAAAACAATATTTTTAATTTAAAATTAAAAAAATATGCATAAATTGTAAATTACTATATACTAAACACTAAAATTCAATGCAATGCATGAAATTTGAACGGAATGCATCAAATTTGAATAATAAAATTTAATTTTTTTATCAAACATGTTTATAATTAGTTAGAATTCATTTCCATGCTCAGAAATAAAATTTTAAAAAAAAAAATTGTACTAATCTGGAAATCACTTTGCTAAATTCTCTTTCAAATCCACTCTTGAATGATCTAAATCTTGTGTCAGTGAAATGAGAGGACTGTGTGATAATTTATAAGATAAAAATCCACATATTTGCAGCATTTTGCAGTGTTTTGCATCAAAACCGCATACATGCAGCGTTTTGGACTGTTTTCACATCAAAACCGCATATAGGCAGCGTGGGAGATAACCAGCAGTTCCGGTGAGTAACCGCTGGTTACTTGCCGGTTTAAAAAAAAAATTCCAATTTTTTTCTTTCCCGACAGTTTTGAGTGGTGGTTATTCGCCATGGCAAACAACCGTCAATTAACCAACCAACTGGCGGTTACTTGCCAGTTATGCCATCTATGATTTCAGGAATGAATGTCATCTCAGTTTGGTTAGTTAATGTTAAGATTTTACCTTCAAAGGTAACCCAGGAAGGTCAGATTGTGGACAGGTAATCAGAGATTTTGCAGGTATAGTTCCACCAGAACTTCCAAAGAGCTTTGTTATTATGTACTAATAATCAAGTAGAGTTGGAAAAACTTGCCGGAGGTGTAAAAGTCTGCATTATAACAGGCTTTAGGAAAGTGAGGGAACTTGAAAATAACAGTGAGCCTAAAGAAATAAAGCTTAATATGCAACGGATTAAGCTGGTTCATAATTAAAACAAATTGAAATGAGAAATTTGGAGGCAAAGGCATCGATTGACAACCTTGCAATGTGTTCATTTCAATCCTGTTAAAAAATATACTGACAATGTGGCAAATGACATGCCATCTATTGCTCTTGATTTATGATGTAATATATGATGCGTGCTTCAGGAAACAAAAAATACAGAAGAACACCTCGAAATCAAAGTCATATGATATGATGCGGAGAGGTCAATACATGCAGTAATGCTGAAGTTTTGCAGGATGCAGCTAGAAAATTGAAATCATATGATATTATGTGGAGAGATCAATACATGCAGTAACAAGGAAGTTTTCCAGGATCCAGCTACAACATCAAAGTCACATGATATGATGTGGAGAGCTCAATACATGCAGTAATGCCAAATTTTTGCAATATGCAGCTAGAAAATCAAAGTCATGATATATGGTTGCAGCATTGCTTCAGTTGGTTTAAAACTTTATTGATTATTCATTAAAGATTTTGAAATTCAGTGGACTTTTCATATGTTCAAATGCTTAGAATAGATGGTAAGCACATCTAATTGGGGTCCGCACCAGAAAAAGCTTTCCAAAACCTCAACGGTACTTTTCTCTGCACCTGTACCTGCACTCTGTGACACACAACATCTTTTTTAAAGTAAAAAAGGATGCCTATCAATTTGCCACAGGCAGCATCCTTAAGTAGGGAGGGCATACTGGGGTTTATTTGACATCTGTAGTGGTGCTTTGTCACCTGCCAAAAAGAATTTCAAAAGCTATGACAGAATTCTACACCCTGGTTCAAGCCCTCAGGCACAAAAGACACTTCCTTCTTGGAAAACAAAACATCGATTCCTGCATATGCCATCAACCGTTACAATTCCTTATCTCTCAATCAAAAGGTAATAAAATTATCATGTGTGCATCTTATTTGCAACAGTTTTACCTTGTAGTCAAGTGCAAGAAAGGAGCAACAAAAAAGGTGGAGGACCTCATCAATTGTTGCCTTGCACATGCATAGCAAGAGTTGCAGTAATTATAACCGTGTGAAAAAACATTATCCTTCAAATCCGCACTCCAGACCCATTGTTATAGCTTTGCAGTAGCCGACTGTTGTCAACCAAGTACCCTTTTTAAACTATACCCCTTACTGTGGGATGGTATACATGCTCAATCAGTTATGGGTAACAGTTAATGCTGCTCAAGAGACTTACTCAAAAAAGCAGAGTCCACCTCTTATGGGAGCTATTGTGGGGTCCAAAAGACCCTTTAAAACCTTCAGCAGTATTTCTATTGACTGACCATTTAAGAAACAGAATGTCAATTATAGGTGTTATTTATGCAGCTAGTAGAAGCCTTCCAAATGGAAGCCTGGCTTGTATCAACCTCTACCAATGCTTGTCGACCATGGGAATCTATCTCTACAAATTACGCCATGGACATATCTTTGACATGGTGACATTTTCCAGAATAGGCATTCTTCATCCCCTGTAGCAAAATGGTTGATGCTCTTATGATTGTAGAGTTATATTTCCACAACAATGGAATATACAATAACTTACCCCTTACCATTACTTCAAATTGGGACTCCAGATTCCTCCATCACTTCTAGAAACCATTCTGAAAGTTATACATGGCTATCAATTGCAGTTTTCTAAAGTTTTTCCCTCGGATTTTAGTCACACTTCAGTCATTAAGAGAACTCTCAGTGCATGCCTTGGAGTGGAACAAGCAGTGGAACAAGTATCTCCACAATATAGAATGTGTCATGTCGCCACAAAACACTAATCTTTTTAGTCAGGTTTTAGACCTTCACACCATATAGACTCCCAAATGTCCTCCCCAGTCCTTCAACCTCACTAAAGGAGCAAGCCAAAGCTAATGTTTTTATCAAGTACCTAGCAACAGTATATGCCAGCGTCAAAGTGTTTCTCCACCAAAATCAAACAAAACATAGAGCCCTACACAATAGATGTAGGGCCCAACAACATTTCTAGGTGAGGGGCAGAGTCTAGCTACAATTATACAATCAGAGATTCAATAACAAGCAGCATCACAAACCAAAGCCATCTGGTACAATACTTTCAGCCTAGATCTTCCAGTTGGCCAAGGCATTGATGATGTCACAGTGTCAGCAACCATAAACTGTAGTAGCTATCACATCTAGAAAAGAAGGTACAGGTTGTCAATTCTCAAGACATCATTCTGAACTTTCAACTGCCTCTCTCAAGGCACGCTACTGCAGTCCTTTCTTTAAACAAGTCCATCATGTCTCAACTGCGCATTGTGAATTCTCTTCAAGGATTTCACCATCTTGCTTCGTTCAAAGCTAATATCAGTAGCCAATAAATTGAAGATGCAGTGAACCAGTTTTAGGGAATATTAGGACCCCAGAATAACATTTAGCACTGATGTATGGGAATTCAACAAGTAGGTTAGGGGTAAAATTCACCAAGTACAACTGACAAAAATCAACAAGGCAATCTACAAGAAATGGCAGCTGAGGCAAAGAGAACCAAGCTTGAAAGCTACGACTTAAAAAGACAGGTGAGAAGATCCAAGCTACTTGAGAAAAGGATAAAAATAAATGTATTCTTCAAAGGGACTCGGATGAAATCTGGAAATAAACTTTTTCGGTGGCTCTCATGAATATGCAGGATTTGATGAATGCATTGGAGCAAAGATGAGAAATGTTGATGTCTTCTGCATCTGCTCATTCAAGTTTTGAGTTGGGAAAAAATTTAGGCAATGACCTGAACAAATACGGATCATCTAATTGAGCTGCATTAGCTTCAATACGCTTGGAAGGGGAACTAGAAAGGGAGCTGTAAGGTGTTAATACTCCTTGTTCAACCTGTTTCTGGCTTTTGGAAAAAAAAAATTACATTTTGTATAGATTCAGTTGGTTTGTCTGATTATCAATTTGTAGTTGCTTTAATAGCAGTGCAATTTGAATTAATACATGGCACTTTACATGGTCTTCTTTAAAAAGTATCAATAAGTGTGAAGTCCTGGATCATAGTTTTAAAACTCGGCAATTATTCGCGAGTACTTGGCACTCGCCTGCAGAATGAGCAATTGTCCAAATACTTGAGAGCAGAGTATCTTCCAGATAATCGCGAGCTTTGGCAAGTAATTTTTGGCTTCTACTTAGCAAAACTCGCGAGTCTTTGAGGAAAATTAGGCAATTGCTGCATAATAACAGCATGCAGGAAAAAATGTTGTTTTCTTATCGAAAACGCTGCAATAAAGTTTGTAGTTTGTACTCGTGTAGTTTGTAGTTTGTACTCTGAGAAAATTCTTGCGCAAAGAAGAGTTTGAAGGCTGAGGATGAAGGGGCTCTGCCCCTCAACAGCCCCCTGTACCGCATCAGGGAAAGTGCCCCAGGCACTGCCCCGGAACCCTGCTAGGGGCTGCCGCCCCCAGGCCCACACTTCCAAGTTCCAGAGACAAAATGAAATAGTGAGGGAAACCACACGGGCAGTAGCTGCTATTTTTATGACTCCTATACCCAATGGATGTCATTTAACAGCGTTTTACTATTTTACAGGTCATTTAAGTTTATTTTATGAATATATATAGAGAGAGAGAGATAGATAGATATTTTAAGTAGCAATAGAGTTGCCAGGTCCTGAGTCCAAGTCAAAATTTTGGGCTGCCTAGTACAAGTTTTTAAACTATGTCCTCAAAATTTTGATCACCCACTTTCCCATTTTAATCTATAGAGTAATATAATTTAATCTTTTTCTCAGCCAATAAAAAACGCTCTATTGGAGCCAATAAAGTCATGTTATTTTTTTCATTTAACTAAACAAAGCAATGAATAGGAGAGTGTGGAATAGAGGTGCCTCCATACGACCTGTTCTATGGTAAATGCTTAGAATATTCCCCATTAATAAATCATTAAGAGAGATGATGTTTCCACAGTCCATGAATTGAAAAACGAAGATTTCTGGATAGAACTGTGTAAAGATTTTTTAAGTCAACGTTTCAGTTCACACTCCATGAACCGTCATCAAGGTAAGAGAATAATCTCTTACCTTGATGATGGTTAGAGTGTGAACCAAAACGTTGATTTAAAAATCTTTTACAGTCTTATCCAGAAATCTGTCTTTCAATAAATACTTAGAAAATAAAATCCAACCATGTACAGATTATGCATACACGAGGTGGTTAATCATTGCATTGTTTAGTGGCAAGGGACCAAAACATAAGAGAGAAGAAAGCCAGTCATCCCCTTTTATTTTATTCCAGAAAAAAAGGCAGATTTTGCCCTCTGAAATTATGAAACGTCACATGTCCATAGGACATGAAATAAAATTGCTTCCAAAGATAATAAACGATGAATATTTAGTGATCCATTTAAACATGAAGTAAACGCTTTAATAAGGATAAATTACTCAGGTTACTTTTGACTATATTAACCAGCCCAAGAAAATGGAAATTCAAATTTAATCGCCTTTAGGTTGTATTTCTCAACAAAACAAACTTAGGAGTCAGCCATAACACAACCATAAATGGAACAAAGAAATTCATAATTTGAAATTTTTAGTTTATGTCAATAAAAGTACGAGTTGCTGCAATCCATGTGCTTCTATTGAATGACTTTATGTTATGCAAACTTTGCAAAATGTTTAATGGTGCAACTAGATAACATTTCAACTAAGGCCCCTATAACACAAGGTTACCTCATGTGTATTGCTTTTTGAACAGCAAAGTTGGAAAAATTAGCCTCTGAAATTCCAAATTTAAGAGATCCGTGAATACTAGCTTGAAACGATGAAGATAATCTTTCCCCTGTTGTAGGCCAACCAACCAGGAAATTCATAAGAAAACACACTAGTTCTTCAAATGGTTTTACTATGGAGAACCAAATGGAGATGAAAGGAAAAATATCAAATAGCATCCAAGAAGAAAAATAGAGGATCATACAATGGAACAAAAAAGGAAGTTTGTTGAGAATAATTCATTTTGGATATGAAATGCATCCTGTATTAGCTAGGTTATTCTATATTTCATTTTTATTTTTACATGAGTAATTACATATTTTCTTTGCTTTAAACAAGTCACCCTTTCAGATGCTAATTTGAACCATTGAACTGCACATAGTTTTCTAGTAATTCAACCTCTTCATCCTAATAAGCTGAAAGAAAATTTCCTGTGATCAAATTCAAGCCACATAAGAATGCTTCATGAAATTCATAATTTGAGACCAATAACAAAAATATTTTACCACATGCTGTTTCTAATAAATATGTTAAGCCATTAAAGAGAATGTAAGTTCCTCGTCTCACTTATCCTTTTTATAATCAAGAATGATTTTAGTCAAACTTTATGTAAATCCTCTCTCTTCCTTTTTCCCTTCAGTATCTTCACACGTGACTCGCATAGTATGGAAATATTGCCCGTTGTCATAGCATGATGGAAATGTAAACTAAATAAAAAACAATAAATGCACAAATTGTAAGATATTGCACAAAACACGTCAACGCTGGATAAAAGAACTTGTTCATTTCATAACGATTTTCAGTCTCATGGTCTCACATACTTAAATCCCAATAAAAATAAGTGTTATATAAGTTTTCAGAACAGGATGCATTTCAAGGGACAGCCGAAAAAATCCTGAATTTTGGGGACATCTATTAAAATTACATATCAAAATAATATGTGAAAATTTAATAACATAAAATAACATTATCAGCTAAAATAAATTTAAAGTAACTGAAATTAGATTTTAAAAAAACAACATTGATACATCTATGATGATGCCCAAAACGTATTCACGAACCAGTTCATAAGATATGGCCATCCATGCATTTCCTTCACATGCGATAGGCAAGCAATGTGTTGGTTTTTTATGCCAATCTCATGATCAATTTTATACAACAAAAAGTGAAAAATAAATTACTGAAGTTCTGAAATAATTTGTGGAAATATTTTGACATTCTTGAACAGGGATATTGATAAAGATGACAGTGAATTGCTGAAGTTGAAATAATTTGTGGAAATATTTGGCATTCTTGAACAGCGATATTAATAAAGATGATGCTGAACTTAAACAAAAGGTTATGCATTAATACTACAATCCTCCTCCAAATAATGTAGAAAGTGTTTGAAATACCAATGGTTATAGAGAATCCCAAGGATGGAAAGTTAGATAACATGGGGCAAAGCAGGTTGACAAACAAAGAGCTCAAGGAAAACCTAAATTTAAAGCATAATTCAAAACATAAATCTCGGTACATAAGGAAAATGAGGAAAGGCCTTTAAAGGATTAAGCTCTGCCACTCTTTACATCCATGTTAAATTGAGTCAAACAGATTTTGCACCAGTTCTGCAACCTTTTAGTAAGTATCAAAACCATGAAAGCACTTTCTCACACTATCAACGTGGCAAGATAGTTACTAAGAAGCAATCAAGTTGCTTGGCAGTAATTGATAGTAGTTTTGCTTGTCAGGTCAAAAGCATATGTTAACAGCATAGATATATGTGGAACAGTCCAAGGATGACCAGCATCCCAGGGATGGCAAGATCTCCCCCTTGCAAGTTGAGGGACCAGGGTATGTTTCTAGGAAATCTCAAAATCTGGGGATGCCCCTCTTTTTTGTGTAGAGGATGATGGAAGGGGAACATTTCCTCCCTATCCCCCAGTCCCCAAATCAAGGTAGAATTCCAAACCACCAACCACATCTTTAAACTTAGGGCTACCATCGAGAAGACTCATCATCAATCCTCCAAAGTCTTTTGTTGCCTTGTAGATTTCAGGAAGGCCTTTAAATCAGTTCTGAGACATCTGCTTTTCCAGAAGTTGTGTAATGTCAGCATTTCAGATTCTCTCATTATTGCTGTTGTGAGGCTCTAAGAGACAATTGTTGGTCAGTTTTATAATTCCCATGTCTTTCTAGCTTTGTGAAGAGTATCATTGGGGTCAGACATGGGTGCCCTCTCTCACTGACCCTCTTTGGCATTTACATTGATAAACTGGAGGATTTGATTTGGCAATAGCCATACTTTTTGTTGATGATGTTGTCCTCCTCTCTCATTCTGCTGATGCTTTATAGAGACAACTTGACACCCTTGCTCATTTAGGTGCACGCCAGGTGGGGTGATTCCCCAGGTAACGATCAAAGTCAACAAAGTATTTACATAGGTTGACAACATGTTGCCATTGCAAAATCATGAATAAAACCAATTGTGCATGTAAGTCCTGTACACAAAAAAAATATCATACACTAAACAGCACGCATAGGCCTTATTGAACATTATGTCACTTTTTATAGAAACTATGCAACCCAACTTCAAAATTAATCAAAAGGAAAGTAGGCATATCAGCTCTAAAAAGGATCAAATAAAAGGTTTAGATCTGCAAGACCAGATCCCAATCAAGTCAACAAACATTTTTTAAAAAATCCCGTGACATATTTTGAACAAACCCTTGATCTTCTTTGAACGTGTCAAATTATATGCCACTGTTTTGGACATAAAGGTTTCTCGTTTGTCAAATTATATGCCACATTTTTTCCATAAAGCTTTCTGAGGATGTGGATAATAGGCAGCAGAGAGCGAGGGGATAAGCAGGGTTCAAGGTAGAATTCCAAACCACCAACCACATTTTTAAACTTAGGGCTACTATTGAGATGACTTGTCATCAATCCTCCAAAAGTCTTTTGTTGCCTTGTAGATTTCAGGAAGGCCTTCAAATCAGTTCCGAGACATCTGCTTTTCCAGAAGTTGTGTAATGTCAGCATTTCAGATTCTCTCATTATTGCTGTTGTGAGGCTCTAAGAGACAATTGTTGGTTACTTTTATATTTCCCATGGTCTTTCTAGCTTTGTGAAGAGTATCATTGGGGTCAGACATGGGTGCCCTCTCTCACTGATCCTCTTTGGCATTTACATTGATAAGCTAGACAAATTAATTTGGCAATAGCCATGCTGTTTGTTGATGATGTTGTCCTCCTCTTTCATTCTGCTAATGCCTTATAGAGACAACTTGACACCCTTGCTCATTTATGTGAACTCCATTAGTTAGTAGTCATCCTTAGCAAAACTAAGGTCATGATGTTCAACACCTCCTTATATTCCCTTTCCCAATTCCAATTCCTCTACAATGGGTAACCTCTAGAGATCACATTAGCCTACACTTGCTTGGAGGTCCAATTTTCTGGACCATCTTTTGGTATGAAGTTTGCCTCCCATTCTCGTATTTGTAAATGGATATACATCCCTTTCTATTTTGGAGTGAAAATGTTTTCAAGGCCATTTCTCGATGGATCTGAGGTTTAGGGACCTTGTTTGGGTACCAATGATTGGGCTTGTATTGAAAGGATCCAAACTCTCATGCTACAAAGTATGATTCGTTGCAAATAGACAGTCCTCAACGCATTGTCCAAGCAGAGTTTGTTGCCCACCTCTTGACCTTGAAATATCTTCAAGCTTACTTTCCATATTCACAGACTCAAAACTATGGGGGATTCAGCTTCAGACCATGTGAGGTAGCCTTTCTTAGCTCTTTGTTCTTCAGAAAGGATTGCATCATGAGGCCCCATTAGATGCTGACGTTTTTGGTACTCTTAAGACTAGTTTGCTCCTTCAGTCTATCGATATCTCTATTGCTAGTCTACCTCCTTTCAAGTGCTCTTTGGATGCCCCTCCTCAACGTCTTCCCTTAAAGGAAGTCATCAATAAAGTTGTCAAAGAGAATATTTACAAGCAATACATTCAAGTCATTTGGACCTCTCCTCCTCAATCACTTGGCCCTAAGCTTTCATTTTAAGTTGAGCATTTCTTATGGATGGTGGATGGTTTCATTCTTCCCCTAACTATCTCCAACACCATTAGTCACACAGATTGAGGTTCCCCTTGGCCAATTGAGGGTGTACACCCACCAACTACAGGAGGAGACTGATCATCATATTCCATGTGGGTTGGATATGTCACCTTTGCTCCTCCAAAAAGAGGAGTTTGAGGAGCATTTCATTTTCATATGCCCTATTTATTATAAGATTAGGAAGAGATATCACTGTCCATATAGAGACTTGAGTGGGGCTCTTTCCACCTTCTTTCACTACCCGGACCAACTATGCTTGATTATTTTTCTTTTAGAGGCTATCACTCTTTGACGCAAGTCTTTGCAAGGGAACCTTAGCGTTATCAAGTTGATTACCTCTTTCTTTCAACCCGTCATGGAGGTTGGAGGTGTCAAGCACCCTTTGGACATTGTTGCTTCACACACAGAATGGGATAGGTCAATGAGTTGATGCTCATCTTTGCAAAGTATTGTTTATGGGGTGCCCCAATGCACTCTTTCTCGGCATCGTAGATCGACTCCATCTCAATGTCAGGGGACCCTTAGTCCCCTACCCACTTCTTAGGCCACAAGGAGAAACTCACATGACTCAATTTTTCTCTACCACCACAATTTCCTCGGCCTTGGATGCGAATAGAGGTTCTAGGGGGAGTATGTAGCTTCCTCCTATGATCACCTAGCCTGGTCCCCTCAACACTTGGAACTCCTTGATTCCTTGATGAGCATATAAGATCCTGCATTAGCCCTTTCACAGTGACAGAACCAGCTCCATCTTGATGTGAGGGAACCCTTAGTCCCCCCCCTACTTGCTTCTTAGGCCACAAGGAGAAACACAAATTACTCAGTTTTTCTCTACTACCACAATTTCCCCGACCTTGGATGCTAGTGGAGATTCTAGGGGGAGTATGTATGTTTCTTCCTCCTATGATCACCTAGCCTAGTCCCCTCAACCTTGGGAACTCCTTGATGAGCATTATAAAATACTGCATTGACCCTTTCACTGTGACAAGATCAGCTCCATCTCAATGTCGGGGGACCTTTAGTTCCCTCCTCCCCCACCCACTTCTTAGTTTAGTCCCCCCTTCCCCCACCCACTTCTTAGGCCATAAGGAGAAACTCACATTACTTGGTTTTTCTCTACCGCCACAATTTCCTCGGCCTTGGATGCTAGCAGAGGTTGTTGCTTCCTCTTATGATCACCTACCCTGGTCCCCTCAGCACTAGGAACTCTTTGATGAGCATTATTAGATCCTGCATTGGCCCTTTCACAGTGACAAAATAATAGCATCGAGGGCATTGAGCCTTGTTACAAGTTTCGCAAATGATGGCACTGAAGATTCTTCTAGCCGAGCTTTTTTACAGAGATATGATGCACTTTCAGATCTTGTTTTGGCCCGCACATATACCTTGTACTTCGTTGGAGGGTCATTCCTTCATATGGCTATTTTATACTTGTACTTGACCATATGGTTTGGGGTGTCACCGCATTAGGTTTACCCCCTCTTGTTCACTTTCTTTGCTTTAGTTCTTCATTTTTGGTTAGTTCTTATACTAGGTTCCTTACACTAGTACTTCTCTATTGTAATTGTTTGTACTCTCATGTCTCATTGACCTATTTTGGTCACTTGTAGACATTAATCTAATTTCTTTCTTTATTTATTTATTTGATGGGGCAGCAAAGGACAACCTGAAGAGACTTGATAGTGGTGGACTGTCTAAAGACTTTGGAGGAGCAAAACGAGTTTAACTAAGCTTAAGAGCTTAAGGACACTATTAACAAGAAATAATATGGCTAATTTCATTGCTCTAAAAAGGAAAAGAAATCGATCTTAATAGAAGTGCAAGGAATATCCAATGTGAGGGTAATTTGCAATTAATCATTGAAATGAAGACCAAGCAGATCCCACCCACATCCTACCATTGTATATTTAGAAAAGAACATTAACACAGATAAACAACCAGTGGAGTTAAGAAGACTGTCACCTACACACATCCTTGATACACATACTAAAGTGGAAGGCCAAGCAAATCCCACCCACATCCTACCATTGTATATTTAGAAAAGAACATTAACACAGATAAACAACTAGTGGAGTTAAGAAGACTGTCACCTACACACATCCTTGATACACATACTAAAGTGGTCAAACTAGCAAAACAAGGGGATGATGGAAAGAAATGGGAGTTAAGGATAACTCGTATGATTATCCTTAACCTAATCATTTCACATCTCAAAACAAATGCCTTCAATGTGGGAGTACACAGATCAAGTCAAACAACAAGAAGCTTGAATTCAAGATTTGACGAAACAATCCCCGTTAATGGGGCAAGTATCAACAAATTAAACTGAAAACTAATCAAATGGTCCCCACCTAGACCCAATGCCTACATACTCAACTTCAATGGTGTCTTGAAAGGCAATCCGGGTATGGTTGGGGAAGTTGTGTGCTGCAAAATAATGAGAGCTCTCTATCATCTCTCTCTCTTGATTATTGTTCCAACTCTATTATATCTCTCTTGATTCTCTGCATATAATCTCATATAGCTTCCACACACGCATAAAACACATCTCGATCCTCATTTAGAGTGTTGTCCATTGGGTTTCCTCCTGGGCTCCAGATCAATGGTATCAAAGCAGATCATCTTGTTTGTGTATGTCCCATTGAACCAAGTCAAAGTATATGAAGCTTAGTGTCAAACCATGCAACCCATCACACTACTTGCCATGTCATTTCAAGCAAGTTCAAATGGCAGAAGACTCACATGATGCAATCCAAGAGATGATCATTAGCAACATCCAGAAAGCACTTGAGAGCAAACAACATTTTTGTTCAACCAATTCTTTTAAGTACTCAAATAGGTGGTTCCATCGACTCAAAAATCAGGTAAAGCTTTTGGTAATCGAGTTTGCCCTAGGTTTCAAGTTAATCTATATGTCCTTGTGTTTGAGGGTAAAATTAATGCAGATGTAGTCGATAGCTCCTTAGACCAATTATAGTTATATTTCTCTATGGATAACTTTTCTGATGAAGAGAAAATCAAGATTGCACTTCTGAAAGTCTCTTCACCTATCAAGAAGTCGTGGCAAGCGCATTCTTTGTGGGAGAAAGACCAAATAGAAGAGGAATCTGACCCAACCTGGGATAAATTCCTAGAAGCCTTCAAAGATGAATATTATCCTAAAGATGTCTATCATGATCGCTAAATTCAATGGCAACAACTGCAGCAAGAACATGACCAGTCAATCCAAGCCTACACCAATGCCTTCCATGACATGAATGCAAGATTGGGCTCATTCGAGTCAAAGCAGCATTGAGTCCTCAAGTACCACAGTAGTTTATGACTATCCATTCAGTCCAAACTGAAGGTGGCTAATGTTAAGACAATGGGATAAGCCTATCAATATGCGGCAACCATTGAAAAAGAGTTCAAGTTGAAGGGCAAGTAGGAAAACAACTTCCTCACCAAATAATGCATATGCTTCAGACAAGCCCAAACCATCTAAGCCAAGTAAATGGTGCAAGAAAGACAAAAGCAGCAACCACCGTAACGCAAACTACCATGCTCAAAAGAATTTGCTTGCACAAGCAAAAACAGAGGATTATGGAGTCAAGCCCTATGATGGAATCCTTGACACAAATACAAAATGTTTTAGTAGCCACTACACAAGCAACACCGATAGCACAAGATGTTGAAGCAAAATGCCTATACATTCACAAATATGGGTGCTAGGACAGTGACTGGATTTTCTGATTGGTGGCAAAAGCATAAAACCTCATCTCTAAAGTAATTGTCAAGCGACTAAGTTTCCCAACCATGCCTCATCTGCAACCTTAAAAATTGGGATGGTTTGGTTCCTGCAACACCAAAGGTATCCGCATCAATCTCCAATACCACTTTTCATATTCTATCCATCCTTTCAAAGAGGAGCTAGTTTGTGATGTAGCACCAATTTATGTTTATGATGTACACCTTGGACATCCTTACATGCATAGTCACAAGTGTTTGTACAACACCAATCGTTGCAGCATAGTTGTATCAATGGGCAATAAGATATATCGGATTCGTGAAGTGATTCCACACTCTAACCATTCCGCGCTAACGCCCACGAATATTGTGGCATACAGTTATGCATATTCAGAATTCAGCACATCACCTCCTATTGACGCACGACCTCAACCAACAAAGACAGATCATATTCTAGAAACCATGTTTACACAAAATTGTTCTATGCTTGTGTACAAAGTCATCAAAGCAAGTTAGCTCCCACAACAATCCAAATGGTTCACAAAGTATCAGCTAGAGGCCAAGGTTCCACATTTGCATTCTAGACTTAACGCAATCGGGACAATTACTTTAAAAGCAGGGGCAACTGAACCAGGAGGATCTCCAAACAGCAGTTCTAGCAACAACCCAAAGCCTATTCTCACAGCTTGCAGTAATGGTGGTTCCTACTCAATGGTTTGTGGTACTCCAAAACCTCATCTAAAGGTTTGCGGTACTTCCAAGATTGCCATCCTGTCTCCATCAGATGTTGTAAACACTCCTGCAGAGGCGCAGTGCAATCTGTGCAAATCAAATCTTGCGCCACACATGCATGCACCCAACCTTCTGCGGTACCTACCATTAGCTTCAGCAGGGTCTGACACACCTTTAGGCCAAACCACAAAGGAAAACTTACGCAGCATAGGGCCCAATTGCTTCAGGCGTTACACTTCAAACATCGAACAGAACAACCCCCATGCCATACCAAGTGGCACTCACAAGGCTCGCATTATGCCAAAGCATTTGTCAGCATAGTGCACACATATCAACCAAACCACCTAATCCTCAGAAAATGAGGTCACACATGGAAATGGTTCAACTTCCATAAAAGTTCTTCATGCCTTCTCAAACTTGTAATATATTTATACACTTCTAAAGCTTTAGTAAGCAATCATAGCAGAATATAGATAGCCATACATCGTTTTGCAGAGTATGCCATGAACAAGATGCATAGATAAATAAAACATTTATTGTTCAAGTTCTATTATCTCTCTCTCTCGATTCTCTACACATAATCTCATATAGCTTCCACGCACGCACATAACACATCTAGATCCTCATTTAGGGTGTTGTCCACCAAATTTCCTCCTAGGCCCCGGATCCTGGCTGGCCTGGAGGAGAAAGAGGAGATCAAGGACCTCATGGATATTTTAACAGCCATCCATGCACTCGTGAAAATTTGAGGAGCCTTTGTCAGTTAATGCAACTCGTGGAGAGTAAAAGGAGTGGAATGCTATAAGGGGACTTTAATTTGTCGGGATCGAAGGATGGAGGCAAGTTGAACTGATGTGGCTTGAAATCAACCAATTTTGTATATGGTTGTAAACATTGTTATAGTTTTCTGGCTGACTTTGTTGTACAAAGTCATTCTTGTGTACTCAAAACTCTATGGAGGATAAAGTGGGTGCACAAAACTGTTAGATCCAGCTCATGTAGATTGTGCTAGCTTCAGTTAATTTGAGTGAGTGATAGGAAGATTATAAGCACAGATTGACAGGACTAACAGAAACCTTCACAAATGTGAAGGTAGATTGTTCGTCTGGAAGCACATCCAAAGTAAGAATGAAGAATGTTGTAGGTTCAATCCACACTATGTCAAATAATCAAACATGTGAAGGGCTGGTAGCTCAGCAGTAAAGTGCCCAGAGGTACACCTGATAGGTCCAGAGTTCAAATCCTAATGAGTCCATTTTTTCAACAAAGAAGACATCCATCAACTAAAGCAAACGACAGAGGAGAAAGGTACCAAGTTTGAGTTGTTGGATAAGGAGACTGGGAAAGTATGGATGAAAAGCAAGCTGTTCAATTAATGGATCTCTTCCAAGGTAGCTCTAGAGATAAGCCGATTCCAATGACAATACTACAGACTCCTACAAATCAAGATGATAATGAAGAGTGGGTCATGCCAAGCCCATATCAAATGTTATCTTATAGCAACGGGAAACCAAAGTTTTGTTAATGATACTATTAAATAGTTTTCATTTTTATCATCTTTTGGCACATTACCTGGAGATTTATGATAGTTCTTTCCTCAAGTTTGGAGTTGTGGTCAGTAATGGTTTAAATAATGTCTAGATTGCAGAACCCCACTTATGCATGTTTAATGAGATCATTGTATACGATTTCGCTACAATGTACAAGAAGAAAAACTACTGCAAATAGAGCTGGTACACATATACTCCCAACAATAAAGAAGGAAGACACGATGCCTAAAGCAGCAAATAGCAAAAATAAATGTGAAAAAAGCATATATGTTGTAGCAGTACCGATGAAGAATGCCCGCTTGGTACAAAATTCCTCCTCAAATAGACCTTGAATCTCTTCAGAAGTTCAGACGAAGAGAATTCTAACAAAGCCATCAATGTCAGACCAACCACATACACCCTACACTCTAACTTGCTAGTGCCCATGGTTGGGCGTGAAATCAACGGTTGTGTGGGGTTTCTTGTTGCCCAACGAGGATGAAGGTATATTTGCTTTCCTTCAATGCTGTAGAGAATTTTTTTTCTTGTCAGAAAACAAAAATCCCAACAAAGTCTTTGATCCCTCGAGCAACCACATGCACTCTACACTCTAACTTGCTAGTGCACATGATTGAGTGCAAGATCAAAGTTTTGAGAGGATTTTTTTTGTTCGAAGAGGATCAAAGTTCATTTGCTTTCTTTCACTATTGAGAGGCGATTTTTCTGCTTGCTTCATGTCATCCTCCATTGTTGTTATAGAATATATGCTTTGCAGCTCTAGCCTCTAATAATGCTCCAGTTTTTCTTCTTTGTATGTTGAAATGACTATGGTTATATGGGTTACATGGTGTTCCTATTTTTCTTCAACGCTGGGTTGCTAGCTTTTGCACCTCAAGAGATAGCCGTGACATTCGTATTTCCCACTTATACAAATTTTTTTTTGTAATGGGTGCTGGGGAACAGGTCCCATTTGAGAATCAGGACGTGACTCAAACCTGTGCCAGTGATGGTAAACTCTCTAGGACTTGCCAATGGACTACGGCCCTCAGGCCTACTTGTACAATAATAATACCAAAAAGCTTAATCATTTAAAACCCCAAAAAAGGAAATGGGTTTGATTTTGTTTGGTGTAATTCCCCGTTTCAACATCGCATTGCGGATTGCAGATGTAAACGGTGCTTGTTTGGTGCATGTTAACCTATGCCACACACAAACAAGAATGAATCCAGTCCAGCAATTCAAAAAAATCATGACAGCATCCAATAAAGCCTACAAAGAGAATCGAAACAGAAACCGGCAACATTACCCATTTTCATGTAGATAAACAGGAAATCAGGAATCGATTCCGTTGCCAAATCAAAGGGTTTAAGTAAGCCAAATAATTGGATGTGAAACAAAGATAACTAGAAACTTACTTTGTATAAAAGGGACGCTCGAGCAAAACGCCACCGCTTCCATTGCCTTCGAAATCGATTTTTTTTTTTCCTCTTCAACCCAACACGGAAACAAGATTTCTTCAAACAAGACAAATTCTTCAAAAGAAAACAATTTCTTCGTTACTCAAATTGACAGATGCATATACATAATTCTGGAAATGTACAGTTTCTTTGAATATTTCCACCGACCCAATGTGAATATCAACATGTCAGCGCTTTAGGTGGCGTGAAGATTTCGGATTCAAAGCCAAAATCAAATCATGGATTACCCTCCTAAAGAATAATTAGCTTTAATTGGAAGGATTGTTCAATAAAGGCCCTGTCCAATCACCTACATTAAGAAAATAGGTTTCTTGTAGGTGTGATATTGTCTTTCATTCTTTGTTAGGTGAAAGGTAGCTTTGCGTGGTTCAACCTTGCCCCCATAAGTTTAAATTTTAATTGGCATCTTCTACAAATGTATAATTATTAATTGTTAATTTGTATTAGGGGTTTAGGTGGTTGTTTTTTATTATTATTATTATCATTATTATTTTTGGGTTGGAGGTTGGAGGAGAGTTGTTTGGGTGGATGTTCATAATTAAATAATTATTGAAAAATAAGGTAGTGTGTTAATATGTAGTTAACTCACGTCAATTTATGTAAATGAATGTATATTTTATTTTTATTTTTGATTGAAAAGTGTATTTTTATTGATATAAAAATCTATAGTACAATAGTAGTTATACAAAAAAAGACGGGTAGAAAAGTCACACCCCAGAAGCAAAGCTACATTGGATTAGACAAATCAAGTAAACAAAAGAACATAAAAAAATCATAGATGGCCAAACCTTGTATCTATTATACAGCGTTTTTTGCCCTTTTTCTTTTGAACCTCAGTGCGGCGTTCTGAACGACCAATATCTAACGGATTAGAAATAACCAATGGAAGCACAAGATTGTGATGAGGATCAAACAGGCATTGATCATTATTAGATTCAAAAGTTTCAGATTCATGTGATTACTCGATACCTCCCCCTATAACATTACCTAAAAATATAGTTTAATAAAAGGAATATGCGAGAGTCAATTCTCTAATAACCTTTGAACCTTCTTTCTTCCTTGTGCCATCTTTAGAATTTTTTGTGTCCTTGTTTGGAAAAGTGTGCTCATATAGTTGACAACCTTTAAGATGAGAAGACTGGTACTTTTTCTTTTTTGTCTTGCCTACATGAGGACAAACCCCCTAGAGATGGCAAGTTTGATGGCAAAAATGACATCTAAAGGTAATCTTTTCATAATCTAAGGTTTGGATTTGAACGAGGGTTTCATGTTTCAGATGGATTCTATCTAGGAGATCTTAAATAAGGTCCACCTCCACACAAATATAGGTATATGTAAACACCCCTTGCGTAGACTGCTCAATATCCATCTCGATAATTTTTTCCAGTGAGTTACTAATGGCTTACATACTGAGGGGTACCCGAAGGGAAGAGGAAGGTTTGGGAACCGAACCCAAACCGACATTTTAGAAACCACCATTATTGAGGGATCAAAGTCGAAGAACCAGGAGATAACAAAGAGCCTAGCTCTTCCCCAAAACTAAGGTCCCTCCTTCCAAACTCTCTGATAATCCTTAGGTTCAAAAAATCGAACCATGAAAAAACCTTTAGAACATAAATGGATAGTGCATTTATTGGTCCAGGTAGTATAGACCCATTTATGCAAATCCTCTAATTAAGGTCAAAATCTATTAAACTTACATATCACTAAATAATCTTTAAATTCATAAATAACCCAATTACCTCAGGAAGAGAGATCTCCACTATAAGCACTTCATCTGACTTCTCCACAATGTACGAACTAGGAGAAACTGAAGGGGAAGCCAAAACAGATTTAGGGCGAGTCACATATTTGAAGGAATATCTAAGAATATATATTTTAACAAGAATGATTGCATTAATATTTACAATATCAAAATAGTTTATGAAGCACTATTAATGTTTCTTAAGTTCAATAAATTTTATTAATATCTACGAGATCAAAATAGTTTATGAGGCACTAATGATGTCTTTTGAGCTCATTTATGTTTAAACATGCATTTTTGGATGTTTGTATGGCAAAGACTCATCTCAAGCACTATACTAAATTTTAGTTGTTAAACTTTATAAAGTATCATTAATGAGTGTTTGTGTTGATGTGGGATGCAAGAACATTCGTGTATAATGTGCAATCTTGCACCAACCTAAAATACTTATGTGCATCTTGTGTTTGACATGTGTCATGTCATGCAAGAGTTATGCTAAAGTTCTTTGAAGACTTTTAAACTCTAACAAACCCTAAGATAAGATAAGATAAAGTTTTAGTTATCAAACAATTATCAATCAAAGTATTCCCTAAATGATGATGAAATTGTCAGTTCTTCCAAGGGTTGTTATGAAACTATCGATCTCTATTGACTCGTAGTTTCAAAACCACCATCCTACTTAAAGCAATAGTTTCACCTGCAACATTGCAAAAAGAGAGTAACAACCTAGATAGATGGTTTTTGCCATTTGGAGCATTTTTCAAGAACATGGGGAATTTGAATGGGCACTCTAATAGGCAGATAAGAGATTTGAATTAGCTAGAGAGGATTAGCTTCAGTGGAGAGAGCAATGGGTTTTAATTGACGAGAGCAAAGTGTGCCAAGTTTTGTTTCAAGCCTATGAAGGGATTGCAATTTTGATGTCTTCTTCTTTATATTTGAAATTCATGAAATAAGACAAGTGAAGTGTATGTCATAGCTTCTTTAATTATGTCATATGAACTAAATAAAGTGTGGAGTTGGTGTCTAGTTATGAATGTGTTATTTGTGTGTGTACATTGAAGAGTGTTTGAGTCTAACAAGTACAAGGACAAAGTAGTCATTCACTTACCCCTCTCACCTTGACTTACATCATTTGGTATTATATCAGGTTATCTCCAACATAAATGAGTGTGTGAGGGCTCAGTTGAGTTTGTTGCAAGTTGTGAAAAGTATTACTTTGTTGAGTTAAGAGTTGTGATGAATACAAAATGGCACACAGATGAGTACCTCTTAGAATAAGAGGAAGAGTGCCAAGTGTTGTAGATTTAGTATAGATGTTCAAAGGAATGGAATCCTAATTAGAGGTTATGAAGATTGCACAACGTAGAGGAGTTGTTGTAGATATAAGTGAAGATGAAAGAGAACCCTCATAAGATCATCTAGAAGAGTGGGATAATTAACTAAAGCACATGTTCTTGAAGGTTAATGTCAAACTATGAGTCAACCCAAAGTTGGACTCCCCTGGTTACTTAGGAATTTTATGCCTTGAAGATCAAATTTATTGGATCATGATGTTGGAAAAATATTTTGAATACATGAGCAAATGGAGGACCCCAAAAGAGTGAAGTTTTAATGTGAACTTTTGAAGGGACATTCATCCTTATGGTGGGATCATGTGTAATTATAAATGATCAAACAAGCAAGGATAAAATCAAACCACATATAGTTATTCCTTAATATGTTCTTGTATGCAAATGTTCATTCAATGAATGTAACCTATGAATCTTGGTACTTAATACTTGGAAAATGGAATCTTGGCTTGACCTTTGGAATACTTTAGACTTAGTAAAAACCTGCTCCTAGTGATTAATTACAAATTTGAGAGAAACAGGGCATTCCTCTTGCATGTGCAATAGCTTATATATGTGTGCTTGGTAAATGCTAGATAAATGCCCAATAGATAATGGGTCTATGCCTCTTTTATATTTATAAGAGACTATTTAGGTAATTTATCATGCCGTCGACACACTAGACATATGGCCTAACCCATAAGAATGATTTGAATTTGAAATATGGTTGTTACTTGGCATGGGATGGAATCATCATGTCCAAATGATATGTTATGAATCTAACATTATCATCTAAGAGATAGGATTGCATATTTGATGATCTAGAGATGTTTGGGTAGGTTATATAGGTAGTTTGACATATATTGTGGGTTTCCTATAGTGATTATTTAGCAACTTGGGAAGGTTAAGGCTCATAGTAGGCATGTGGATGTGAGATAATGACAAATAAGAGTCAAATATGTGTGCATGAGTCATGTGTGGTTAAGGTAAGTCAAAATTGTCATTGTCAAGTATCTCATGCTAGATTTTTAGTATCTATATATGCCCCTTATTTATTATAATATTACAATGCAATGAAAATACTAGAGTAAATTAATAAATAAACATACTTGAGTGTGTACAACACACTTTGTCTTTTGAAGAAGGCTCCCAAGTTTCTCCAAGCAAACATGTAATGAACATGTGGTAGTGAATGTACATAAAGTGAAAATCTGAAATTGCATAAATTGGTAATTGAAACTTAAGAGAAAGGAAAGAGTACACATGTACATGGATGAATCATATTGCCCTATAACTTGCTATAGATGATGTTTCCTCATCAAAGTATTATAGAACTATGTTTCCTCATTGAATCACTCGAAGAACTTGGCAAAAATGATGCCAATAAATCCTCAATTTGAAATTTAACTAAGGCAAGGGTCATGGATTGGAAGACAAATGCCCCCAAACCTCGTGTAACTAGTCTAACATTGATCTTGTAACCCCAAGATAGAAGGTAGAAGCCACATAATAGGCTCACAGAGTAATGCCTGGGTCATTGAGTGATACAAATTTCAACCAAATTTCTCATTTAAACCTGAATCAACTACTATAAATGAACTTATATATTCACAGGTGTTCAATGCTTGATAATATTTGGCTATGTTTGGAGATAATTGCATTAGTGCAAACATGCATGGACCAATTCCATGCCCCATAACATGAATTGTTCGGTGCTAACATTAGTAAATTTTGATAATGTGTGTACATAATCTGAACTACTTAGTGTTAATAATGGTAAACTCTAAAAAAATGTGCATGCATGAAACAACTTCATGTTCCATGATCTAAATTGTTTGATGCTAATCTAATGTAGAATTCCATGCATTTATATGTGTAAATGTTGAAATTTAATCAATAAATCTGTGACAATGTTTGTCCTTGACATCTTTACCTTACTTGGTCAATTTGTGATACCGATAACCCACAATCTCTAAGAAAGCCTTCAAATTCTTGTAATTATTGAGTGTATCTCCAAGACTTACCTATTTCATTCTTATTCATACCTATTCAACATATACTTCACTATCACTTTGGTTTCAGATGCCTCTATCCCCATTGAACAAGAGTGCATTATCAAATAAAGGGGTATTATGACCTTGTTATGTAGTGTGGCCTTGTCCACAGTGTTCTAATAATCACATTTTCAAAATAACATGCTTCATAACGACTTGCCCACACAACGTAATAGGTCAATTATCATAAATATTTTTAAAATTCTCCTATAAAAACACATCGAGGCTCACATTTGAAACCCCCCAACTCTATGTCAGCACTCACAAAAAAAAACATATATTTTATGATTCTAAAAGCATTTATCTTTTGAATAAAGACCACTATTACAATTTTATTATAATGTCATAATCTTTGGCCAAGTCTAACATTGCTTTATTACAAGTTAAGGGCATAATTTGTTAAACATTATAATCAATTCTTACAAGTTGTAATCACATGATCTTCCCTTGAGGGATAATTGCATCAGCCTAAGGCCTTCGAGTTATGTAGTCAACACTCAATCAATAAGGGTTTTTTTGAGGATAGCTCAACCATTCCCACATCCCCCATTTTTTCCCATTTTGTATTTAATATCTCTTGTGTGTTTATGCAGGATTAAGGTAGTTATTATACAAGTCTTTTATTCATCAAAATTGAGCTATGCACAGAAACAGGTTGTCTATAGATAGAGATGAATAAGCTTAGATTTTCAAATCCAACACACAATCTATCAGGACAAAGCCACATTAGTAGACAATAATGCACTGTAACCCTGTTCTACTTCTATGGCCTTGTCCCAATATACAATGGATCTTTGTTTTTTGATGCATTTATGTTTGCAGGTTATTAAAAATAATCGTAGCTTACAAAAATTTTACATTGCCTAAAATTAATCTGTTTGCAAGGGAAATTCTCTAACCTTGGCCCTAGTTTGAGATGAGCGTATTTCTCAAGGAAGTTAATCTCAACTTACCCTTAAAATTGGGTATAGTGGGCTACAAGAATGGTTCTACCTCTATAATTAGTGCTCTAAAACATTGGGCCAACATTAATCAACAAACGAGCAAGTATATTTGAGAGCCTAAAAAATCATTCAAACCCTCGCCTAAATCACCTTTTATCCTTGACTTTTGCTTGGATTGTCTTCTTACATAATATATTTTCTCGATTCATCTTGTATATGTCACATCTTGATTTCTCTCTAAGCTAAATAACTTGTTTAATATGTGGATTATTGTGGTTGATTAGTTGATTAACTAAAACTTGATTAAGCTTATTGATATATGTTGATTATGGGATAGTTTATGTTGCTTAATTTACATGATTAGATGATATGAGTTAGCAATACTTTTATAATCTATACTTTGTGATCATGTTTGACTATTATACAACATTATTTTATGGATATGATGATGTTTTAGGCTAACTACCTTCATTAGCATGAGGTGGATGCAGGATAATTTCTTCCCTCAGATCATGACGGAGGGAAAGTATCATCAGAGAGGGTGGTTAGATAGAGATGTTGGGGGTCCACAGAGAGTGAATATGGAAACCCTTGCATACACCACTTATTTTATCATGTTTCTTAATTATTGATATAGATACCATAACATGTTTTGTGTACTTTTCCTTTAGATGATTTTTAGTATGCTTATTGGTAAAATCATGATTGTTGATTATGATCGTGTTGATTTTTGGAGTGATTTCATTGATTTTGAGATCTTACGTAGCTCATCTTATTTGGCTAAATGAGCGAATTTATTAATGTTTATTTATCTCACTGCCTTATTATGTGTGGTTGTATAGTAAAACATTATGATATTATGACAGATTCCATAATCATTACTTGAGCTATAAGATACAAATAATAATAATTAAAGATTATTACATTATTTTATAAGATGTTATATTTAATTAATTATTTAATACAAAGATATATATACATATATATATATATATATATATATATATATATATATATATATATACATATATATACATATATATATATACATATATATACATATACATATATATATATATATATATATACATATATATATATATATATATATACATATGTATATATATATATATATATATATGTATATATATATATATATATATATATATATATATGTTAATTGTTTTATGATTTTATAAGTCATTGTAATGTATAACATTTCAATGTAAACTTTAGTCTTGTTATACTAGTTGCATTGCTAAAGTTATATTATTCTATGTGTTTGGTTGTTGCACGGGTAATGTGTTGGATATCAATTGGTTGATAGTCTTGCATGGAATGTAACATAAGTTTGTAACTTATGTAATTAAGGTAGTCAATGATGGATAAATCATTGTCATGTAGATTTGATAAAGGAATATAATATGGTTAATTAGGGATTTAGAAGAGAAGCATCAAGAATGATTAGGTAACTAAACATTTATTGACTTCAATTAAGCAATATTGGGAGAAAATTATGGGGTTTGCTATGTTTTGCATGGAGATGGACTTTGAGCTGGTTAAGCTATCTAGACATGCAAAATTTGAAAGAGCTTTATCGATCATTAATGATGGAGTAGTGGAAGAAAATAGAGCATGGAAAATAAATAAAAGGGGATAGTGGGGTTGTGAAAAGATACACACATGGCACAAAGGATGACTCATGACATTTTGAGAGGAGAAGACATAAGGAAGAGGAAAAGTGAACAAGTGTGAAGAAGGAATTTTTGTTCAGCTTTCATGGACATTCATACGTCAATCGGGTTGGTTTTGTAACTCAATTTTTGAGTGATATATTGAAATGGTTTCTCTAAATGTATATGGTTACTAGTTTTCTTGGTTGATTTATTAGACAAACGGGGATGTACTTGGAGCCTTATAGAAGGCTCAGCCTCCACAGAACCCCACATTCAAACCAAGGTAACCTGGGAGATGGGGTAGAGATGTAGAATTGGACATTGTTTTTTATTGGGTTTTTATATGCTCTGTCTTACACATCTCTAACTATTTGGAAAAACTCTGTTCAATATTTGAGGATTATTTTGATGGGTATATAATAATTATAGTTCATATTAACTGATTCAAACTAGACTATATATTTATATATATATAAACCGATTAAGTATATGTATACTCATCTATGTGTGTGTGTGTACTAATATATATATGTTTGTGTGTTGAACTGCCTGATTTCATTAAATGATTGTGTGTGTGTGTGTGTGTATATATATATATATATATATATATATTAGTATACATACATATAATCATTTAATGAAATCAGACAGTTCAACACACAAGCATATATATATATATATATATATATATATATATATATATATATATATATATATATATATATATATATATATATATATATATATATAGTACACACACACATATACTTGTATGTTGAACTATCTAATTTCATTAAATGATTGTAACTATGTATGTATGTAGGTGTGTATACAATCATTTAATGAAGTTTGTTATTTGAATATAATTATGTGTGTGTGTACATATATAGCAGTATTAAAGTATTGAACTATAAGATGTGATAGTGTGTGTGTGTGTGTAGTCGACAATTAGATTTATGAGTGACTATGTCTTATACATTTTAGAAATAAAGTTGTTATTTGGATTGGGCATAAGTTGTGTTATAAACCCTAAGCTAGATTGTGAAATATGGTATTATTCATAATGGATTATAATACAAAATTAGGATATTTTCTGTATAAAACACTTGTGTAACTCGAATATGAGTAGATGAGTAATATGACCATAGGGTTTTGCATTTTGCCTAATGAAAGTATTTAAACCATTAAATTGTTAAAAATGTATAAAGCAATGTTAGTTATTAATTGTGACTATGAACTTTGCATTCGAATGTGTATTTGATATATGTAGTTGAACTATGTACTAATTGCATAGTTTTTAGGGGAAAATGGGTAAAAAGGTTCAATAGTATAAATTGCCTTGTTTTGTTTGGCTAAGTTGGAACTATCATAACATACCTAAGTAGGGTATATGACCGTGCATTGTTGATTGTATTATTAATACTTAAACTGGGTAAAGTCGACTGTGTTTCTTCTATTTGCACATTTGAACTATATTAAATGGCAACCTTGGATGATTGTTTGGATATATAAATGGTTAAATAGTTTTTATGACTAATGAAGTAATTGAATTGGATTTATTGAATTTTGTGTGTTTATCATGGGCATATGAATTTCTTAGTTTATTGGAAAAAGGTTATGGGGCCTTTATTTGTACATTGAATATATAATTCTCATATACAATATACTATAAGGTGAATGACAGTAGATGTTAACTTTATAGTATACTATATAAATGATATATGAATAATGTATTTGTATGTATGTATTAATATATAAATATATATCATACATACAGTTGTGTTATAATAATTATTATAACAATGAATATTAGATGCTTGTTTATATTTGGTTAATATAAAAGCATTAGAATGTTTAAATATAGAGCATTCATTGTATTTATAAGATTAAATACAAAACATAATTATATATATGGACTATGATTTAACCTATTTTGGAATAATGGAATTTTATTCCTATTTTAGTTAAGGGCCTGGATTAATAAATCAATACATAATATAACAATAACTACAATCCTGCTTTGTGCAATTATTTATCTTTTTCACCTTTCTAAAAATAGTAATAAATAGGAAGAAATATAACTTAGCTAGAACAAGACTGAGATGACTGATACAGAGGCTAAAAATGGTTATGCAAGACTGTGAAGGTGTTGTAAACCTGAGTCTAGCTTTCATTCAATGAAAGGATAGGAGCACAAAAAAGTGGATGCTTTAGTGTTTGATGTTGTTATCTATTCCTAATGTTATTGTCCAGACTATCATAGGGACCTAAAACTTTATGGGTAGTTGTGTTGTGCCTATGTGAGCCTTCCTGTGAAAAATTGAGTGTTAGTTGTTGATATAACTCATTGTAGAGTTGATTTTATCTCAAAACCCTAACCCTCCACTATGCTTGATAAAATGATATTTGAATCACTTGAGAAAGAGGGGGGGTTAGTGTGTAAGATGCACTGAATGTGCAATCCACACCCCTTGTGTGGGCAGGTTGCCTACATACCAATACTTTGAAGAGGGATCAGGCCATATGTAGTTCTCCCACCTAGTGTGCTTTGTGCAATAGTGTGATACGAATGCAAAATGCCAAATTGATAGTGTTTGAGGTGGCTAAAGACTAGTATGAGGATTTTAAGTATGTTTATAGTTGTGTTGGGTGACTGTGTGCCAAGAATAGGGAAGTTTGTCTTAGTGCTTTGTTTGTATTCTTACTTACTTTGTAAGTTTGGTCACCTTCCTTTGTAAATGAACTTTGAGTGGGTTTTTATAGGGAACAATTGGTCATGGGTCAAATGTATTCACACTAAGCCAACCTAATTAAGGATAAGTACAGGATGAAAATGACTGTTGGGGCTCAAAGTGCAAAATGATAAGAGTGCTAAAAATGGGACACTTTAGTGCCTGATGCTATAGTCCAAATGGGGTACTCTTATCTTACAGGCTTGAGACCAAGGGGAACAAGTTTGACACAGGGAATACTATTTGACTGAGGTGGAATCAGGGTTTAGAAGGTTTTGGATGACTGATAATGAGCAAAAAGGTGTCTAAAAGGGTCGTGAGAGCATACAAGAAGGACCTAAGGATGGGGTGTTGCAAGCCACACTCAAACTACCAATTTGGACATTTTATATAACTACATTTGCCCTCTTTTTATTCTAGTGATGCAGCAAAGCAAAATACTAGGATAAAGGAAAAATAGAAAGTGTACCTAAACTTCCCTGCAATAGTGAAGCCCATGAAGATGTGTGATGTTGAGTGTGAGTAGAGAAAGCACATCATGAAGCATAAATCTAAAAGAGAAAATAAGGATTAGATCAATTCTTACTAGACACACTATGTCTAAAATAAGAATGTACAAAGGTTGGGTAAAAAAGAGAGGAAGATAAATAAATGAATACACCTCATTGGGCATGCGAACTAATGTAAAACCTTTTGTGATGTTGGGTGATGTTGGGTATGTGCTATACTAGGAGTAATATTACGAATGGAGTTGAGTGCTCAATTCCTCAAGGGTGGCTCAAGAATACAAAGGTTGGCCCTTTGGCTCCATCATCACCCACTGAGTGAAGCTATGTGATCACGTGTGTGTTAATCAATGTTTGCACTGTGCATCTAATCCCTCTAAGTAGGTGGCTCAAGAATACAAAGGCTAGCTAGTCCTTTGGCTCCTTCATTGCCCACTAAATGTAAATTATGAATTGATATCGATATGAATGTGTGACGTATGAGATGGCTAATGAAGCCCATGAATGCTCTGTAATCTAATAATGTGGTGTGGGTAGTTGAATGTGTACTGAGAACTAGGCCAATCTTGGCCACTCTGAAAGGTGGAGATTAGGCTTGTATGAAAGCCACTTCAAAATTGAGAACTAGGCTTATATGAAATCCATTCTAAAATGATGCCAACCATCTACAAATGGAATAAGGCACACAACTATTGAGAATACCTAGGTAATACAATGAACTAGAAAGAAAAGAAGGCAAATGTGTCATGCACACTGCCCCCAATCACAGGTGTTTGTAATATGGATTCTGATCTAGAAGTTGTACCAACTACCCAATCTAAAACTTGAAGCGAGAGCCATCATACCACACATGATGCCCCTATATCTAGATAATTTGAGTAAAACTATACTAAAACTGCCCAATTTGAACTGAATTATAGCTAACATAACTGTAATTGACCTTACCTTTTCATCTATTTTTGAAAATTTTGGGTTTTTGGCCATTTGGATAGGAGCACCAAAAAGTGGACACTTTGGTGTTTGATGTTGTTATCCAATGCTGGTGCTCTTGTCATTTACTATTTCTGATGTTTGTTCTATATTCATCACTATTTTTTTGGTCTATTATATGTTTTTTTAATTTTGATTGTTGTTTTGAGTGTTTTGAAAATTGATTTTTGACCGGTAGAGGGCTTTGATCTCTATGACAAAACCCTTGTTTATTTCCCCCTCTTTTGAGAGTAGGAATTAAGACCCTACAATGACTACCCTCAGAAGAAAGAACCCTACAAGTGTGTTATGTTATGAAATATATGATATATCAATGATAATCCAAAAGATGTCTCAAGATATAACATAGTTTGTATTGGAGATTGTTAAATCAATAGGGGTATGTCTAGATAGATGTAATAATATAATAGCATGTGTCGTATACTAAACAAAAACTAGAAATCTGGTTAGTTGTTAAGGAGGGATGAAACATGATGTCCATCATGGCATCCAAGAAGATAAGATAATGAATGATGTGGATCATGGCATTACAAACAACTAATAAGCAAACAAACAAACAAGCACACAAGGCAAGAAGTAAGAAGCATACAAAAGAGGCTAAGGGGCCAAGCAAACAAGGGACATGGGCACATGTCACTCAAACTAAGAAAAGCAAGCATACAAGGCATGTTCAAATGCCCACATACACATACAATTGAAAACAAGTAAGAGTGGCATGAGGGCCACAAGCACATACAAGAGTACAAGCAAAGGACATTGGCAAATGTCCTAAGGCACACATAGGTGATAAAATAGGAATAGAGAAATGCAATCACATCTAGCTTCTCAAATTAATAAAGGAAAGCATGTAAATGTTGGAAATACTATCCCATCTAACTAATCAAAGCAAGAAGTGAAGATATGTAAAACATGTAGTTTAATACTAGGTGGATGCTAGGAAATACACAAGTGTTATATACTAGTGAGTGTTGATAGAATAATCTGTGTAAGCTAGTAAGTAATGTACATCAATATGATAATTATAGTGTGTGGTGTAGGAATGACATAACCTAGATGGTGTAGTCATGTAGAAGATGTCCTTGGTGGGTAGATATGTCAATGTATATCTCGAATGTAAAATTAGGATGCCCCCTTAATGGGTAGAGTGAAGTAATCAAGGATTTGAGTGTCACTATACACACTCAAAGAAGATCAAGTGAAGCATGGCAATGTAGATAAATTGACAAACAATATCATAGAACATCAAAATGTAAGTCTAGCATGGTAGTAGAAATGTAAAACATGGATAATGCGTATAGTTGGAAAGTTTTTGATGTTTTGAGTTATTTGAATGTTTTTATATTTTGATATGTTTTATTATTTTTGGTATTTTGAAATATTGTATTATTTTTGGTATTTTAAAATAAGCTATGTATAAGTAAGCCAAAAGACACTATGTACAAGTAAGCTAAGAAACTATGTACAAGTAAGATTGAGAATAAATGATACTAGCTGATGAGTCTCATAAGAGACTCCCTATCATGTTGTCCTGTATCAAGGAGAGGGATCATGTGTGATCGTGAAGCATGATGGAAGGGCTGAGACTATGATTTTGAAAGTTATATATGTTGTAAGTGCTAAGAAATCTCTATAGTGGAAATCGATTATGGGATCCTCCTATAACTCTGAGAAGTGGATGTAATTGTTGGGCTCTTAAGGACCCATCTAGTAGTATAAGAAGCTCTCTAAAAATGTGATCTATGTGTAGAGGCATGAGACCTCAATGATATTGCCCTGGGTGTGAATACTATAGCTAAAAATTGTCTAGAGTCCTGAAACTATTGTTGATGTAGTGGTCACTCTAAAAGAGGCCTCCATGGAAGTGTATGAACTCTCTATGATGGAAAAGGAGGCCTCGACTGCATTTGAACCTTAACTAGAGGAAGAATTGTAACTAGTGGATTTAAAACTGGTGACTGCAGAGTAAGAGATGGTTCTGAAGTGGTTTAAGATTGGTAAAATAGGATATTAGTAAGATCGGGATTTGGATAATTTGGTTTGGCTAGGGATGGTTATTTAAAACTAGGAATGTTAGTTTTTAGTAGAAAGGGATGTAAGATATCATTTTGTACATATCATCCCCATGGTTATTATATCATTATCTAAACCTTGATGGCCAACTGAACAAGTGGCCATACTGCTCAAGTTGTGTAGGAATATGCCCTGTATCTGATGTTGTTTGTAGTGCACTAAATATAGATGTACATAGAGACTATGTAAGATGTAACCTCAATGGATGCACAACTAAAACTATGTACTATGAAGGAGGCTCATCTATCCTCAATCATAGTAGATTGTTACATGAAATAACACCCTATGGCCTCTGTTGTGATGCGTATGACTGAGCAATAAATTGAGATGGAACTTTAATTTGTGATGGGGGCTCATCTAATTTCAATCGTAGTGGGTTGCTATATGAAATAGGTCCTTAAAAACTCAATTGTAGTGAATATCTATCTAGAGTAGTACTTTGTGATGTAGGTTCATCTAATCTTAACTGTAGTAGGTTGCTACATGAGATAGGACCCTAAAAACTTTGATGCAGTGCATGTGACTGTGTTGGATATATATATGGAATTGCACTATGTACTCCATGGACTATACTATTATATGTAGGTTGTTCTTGATGTACTGGTCTTAAAACCCTCTACGTAGGTGGGATAGGAGATCTTCTATGAGGCTCTATCCTAGAAACCACATTACTCTCATGATGAATAACTGATGATTCTTGTGAAGGAATGTCCTAGGATGACTCAATTATGGAAGAATGAGGTCTATGGATCCATGATGGAGGAGATCTCAGTACCCTTAGTGTGAATGCTATGATTTCATTATCAACACATCTATTAATACAGTTCTTAGGTCCATAACAATCATTATCTCTATGTCCATGAATACGATGATAGTTATAAAAGGGGTGATATGGTTGTCTATGTAAGAGATGTAGATCTTGATGATGAGTAGAAGGCAATGTGATTAACCTCCTATCTATTAGTGGTGATAATATGAAATATGGGCTATCCTGCTCTAAATCAAACTGTAGTGGTGCCCTATTGCTGCTCTTTGTAGTACATAATATAGGTGGTGCTTTAGAAATTGAATCTTTATTATTAATTGGTTGCTTGTTTGGCTATGGTATCCTATCTTGTTTGGGATATGGTGGTTTATTTATGTTAGGAGCTATAGATAGAGGTAATGCTATGAAATCTAGAGTGAACTAATCAACTAAATTTGACTCAATCAATCCTAATTTCTGCTCCAAGGCTAAAACTGTACAAAATAAGTGCCTAAAAGAGAACTATGTCTAATATAATATATGCTCTAGGAGGGGTTGGTGAAGCCCCTTAATAAATATATGTTGGACCTCTAGATTTGTTGGTTTATAGATCAAGCATAACATGCGAGTCTTAAATCATAAGATATAATCACTAATTGGCTCTGAAGAATTTTGATGCAATGCGACAAGTTTTTCATATGTAACACAAAGACCCATGTTTGCTATGTAATATCTAAGAAATGCCTCCTCTAAATCATCATATGTATAAAAGGAACCAATAGGGAGTAGATGAAAAGACCAATTATGTGAATTACCCACTAATGTCTGCTAGAAAAATTTAAGTAAAATTAAAGGACTCATATCAGATGGCAAAGCCTTTCGAAAGGCTTTAAGGTGTACGAATGGATTTCTAGTTCCATCAAATTAAGGCAATGATTTATCTGAAAATGCTTAGGTAATGAAACTTTGACAAATGTCTTTAGAAGAGGGTTATCATGCAAGTCATTGGCATCTATCCAAGACTTATAAGCCTTATTTTCCAAAGTAAGGAGATGTACTTGGTGTTGTAATGCACCAACTACATGCATCAAAGAAATAATCTCTTGGGATGGTATATTAGTATCTTGAAGTGGTTCATTTAATCATTGAATTTGATCATTTATTCTAGCCATGGGAATGTTACATTTAGTAATTGGATCATAGAGATGGGGTGTGCTCACTTGAACCTTTGGAGGAATGGTAGCTTGGACCTTAGTAGAGGGATGTGGGCTACCATTCTCTTTGGGCAAAGAGTGAGAAATAGGTGATATTGTAGTAGGGGGTGGCTTGGGAGATTCGTTGGTATCTTTAGTATTTAGTGAATCACATTCTAATTGAATAGAAGATGTGATGTTATCATTGACATGTGCATCATTTGAAATAGAATCATACATAGAAGTAGAAGCAACATTTTGTAATGCATTATGTTTGAGAGAAGGAGTGAGAGAAGAGTTAGAAGCATGAGATGCATTTTCTTCTTCATGATATGATTAATAGTCATCATTATTCCATGCATTATAACAATTGAAATTTTGTTTATTTGAAGGAGGAGAAGTAGATGTATCAGTTTCATATTCACTCTCATTGTCATATTCATTTGCATGTTCACTATCATACTCATTATCACTTTCATTATCACTAGGGAGAGGGGTAAGGGAAGATGCTAATTCTTTTCTAATATGCAATAAATTGTCATGTGAAATTGGAATACTATGTGCATCTATGTTATCCTTGAATGGAGTGCATGCACTATTTTTATTTGCAATATGAGAAATAAGAGAAAGAGAGTTATCATTTAAACATTCTTTTATCATTGTTTGAGATGATAAAGTAGAGTTCAGAACACGAGATTTATCATTTGAACTATGCATTGGAAATTGATTCTATTTCATTTATATTGTTATAATTTGAACATAGAAGTAGCAAAAGAGAGGGAGAAACTAGGTTCAAATGCAAGCAAATTATCACCAATGAGAGGTTCATTTGGAATTGCATGACTAATTTGTACATTTGATGTATTGTGCATAGGATAATGAGGTGAAAAGTAACTTTCCCACTTACCAAAATTATTTTCTTTGGAAGAGGGAAGAAAAGAGATAGGTTTGAGAGAAGAAGATGCATCTACTTTTTCTTCACTATCACTTTCATATGCATCATCATATTCCTCATTACAATAATAGTAATTATCTTCATTGTAAATGAAATCATTTTCCTCATTTTTGGCTAATGTGCAATTTTGCAATTTTGTCCATTCATTGTCATAATTATGAGAAAAATTTAGAAATTTATCTATAGGATGAGATGGAAGATGTGCCTTAGTGGTCATTTTATTGCTTTCACCAAAGAGAGTATGTAAAAGTACTATTAAGAAAATAAATGCAAGAATGACTACTAACATTGAAATTTTGAAAATATTTTTGACACTTCAAATACTTTGCAAAAATTCCAAAAAAATAATTTTAAATTTGTAAGGGAGGAAGGCTTGAGTTTTTAAGACCTAGTTTGGAAATCTAGGGTTTTGGGTTGGAGTTTAGAATTTTGAAATTGTTGCAATAATTTGAATTCAAAAATAAATTTGAATAAAATAAATGTACAAAAATTTATACAAAAATCATAATTTTGAAATTGAATTTTTGCATAAAAATACGAGGAAAAACCTTATGGGTGCCTAGGGTTTGAGATTTGTTCGAAGTAAATCGGGTTCACCAAATGATTTAACTTATTTGGGAATAATGGAGTTTTATTCCTATTTTAGTTAATGTTGGATTAATTTCTATTGATCCAAAGTTACTTAGTATTTAATTTTGTTAGTAGGATTATTGGTTCACAAGAATGTTGGTTCTGTAACCACCTCACGTGAAAAGCTTATAAAGTTTTTCACCTTCCTTGTAAAAATCAATCTCAAAATAATATTTTATCTATTTTGTGTGAAATTCAATATTCACAATGTAGTTTTCTAGTATTTCCTCCATTGATAGTGGGCCACCAGTGGTTCAGAGCCACGGATTGTGAAGGAGGATTTATAAAGTTAAGATAACAATTTGGAAAAGAAGAAATCTAAAGTGCCCAACAATTTGAAGAAAAGCGGTTTTGAAGAAAATTGGAACAATTGCATGTCATTTTGGAAGCAAGAAATATGAGTGTTTTATCATTCCATTTGGATGTGTACAACGCTTATAGGCCCTCTTTGATGCAACACACAAGTAAAATTTGATCTGGCAAAATTCAATTTTTGTAGCAGAGATTGGTTGTAGTGTTCTGACCAGACATACACGTGAAGAAGAATAATCTTTATACTACTGGTCATTTATTTGAATACAACTATACGACAACATTATTTTATTTATTTTATAAATCTAAATTTTGTATATGAGACCTATACAACACCTGTACAATAACATTATTTGATTTGTTTTACAAATTGAAATTATGTATGGTGATGACACTTATAAATTGATCATCTATGCACCATAACTTGGATTTTGTCTGGAATGATTGGCCATAGAATAATAATTCTGTTGTTCAGTTGTTTGTTTGAGAAACTATCCACAGGAGAAAATCATGGTGATTATCTTAATGTTGGTGCAAAGAATCTTGGTGTTATTTTGATATTAGCATTCCCTGGTTTATCACTGCCAATTGCTTATGTAATTTTAGATTTAATGCATTTGATTTCCCTTGCAAGATTCAACCAAGATTAAATGTTGGAATGGCACAATAGTTATACTTTGGCATTGCAGGCTTAATTAAGGTTTTAAATTATTTGCTTGCTTTTATTTTTTGGGCTCCACATTAAACAAAGGAAGAATTAAAGTAAAATTAAGAAGAGGGTATCTCTATTTCGTGGTGAAAATTTTCACCTATATATATATATATATATATATATATATATATATATATATATATATATATATATATATATATAATTCTTTTAATTGTAAATTAAAGATTACACTAAATGTCTCCCTAATGCATCTCATGCAAGCTTATTGATTTATATTCAACTTTGTTGCAAGCAAGTTGGTCAAATGATATTTTGTTAAGTCACTTGTAGCAAGAGGTCAAGGTTTAAACCCTTAAAAGTGCCTAAAAATCCTTTTTTCAAAGAGGTCATTTGAATTAATTGTGAAAACTAGGAAAATATGTACTTACCGTGACCAATTTTACCATATCTTGAACACAATGTCATATTATTTTACCAAAGTCACCTTTTTGAAAACTAGACTTAGATATATTTTCAATGAGTATAAGCAAGGAGGGGTCCATCTTGTCTTGCTATGTAATTTTAATCCCCATAAACTAGTTAAATTTTTTGAATTAGCATTGAAGGGGGGTCTACCTAGCCTGACAGAGGAGCAAAATTTCAAACTGTCATATATTTTGCATACGATGGCCAAATTCTTCATATGACCACTCATTTTTATGGAAATGGATTTCTAAGAGCATCCATGTGAGTAATTTTTGATTTTGGCATGTGTAAATATGTTTTTTTACATATTTTGAACAAATTACAAATTGTAATGAAATCAGGTGCATTTTCGATGGAATCTGACACCCCAAGTTTTTTTCAAACAATAAAAATGTGTTGTATACATCAAACAAATATTATAATGGTGTTTCCCATCACTTGTGTTGTTGGTGATGATGGTATTACATTTTGGCATTTATAATTCCCTGAGGATCTAACAGGCTAAATAGAGCAAACTAGAAGTTGGAGGATATTTTTCCTTCTCCACTTAGCTATTCGCTTGGAGTATGGGTTTAGTGCTTGAATAATAATTTTGGCTTGTGTACTTTGCTTTCATAGATGTCATGTTTATATGATCTTTGATGTGGGGCATTTCAGTGATTTGTACTTAGTTTATTTGCTGCACGATTTCTCACCTCTCACCTGATAGGGGGAGAAGATATTGCATATTGGCTTTCAATCAGTCATCGGTGTTTGTGGTATGAGTCAACACTGTGTTGTTAGCATTGTTAGTGCTGAGTAAAAGCCTATGAGAGATGTTGGTGGTTGTTGGGCATTAGTTTGAGATGTACCATACACAGTATAAGGGCAATCACTTATTAGATGGATTCTGTGTGAGAATCGATGTAGTTGGATAGTGCATGATCATGTTCTACTATAGTGTTGGGATGATCAGGATGTGGATCAGTCTAAGATGCATAGTGTAGCAATTGCAGTTGTGGTAGAGTCTACTTGGATGACTCACAGTTCTTTTCTTAAGTCTTTATATACCCCTTTGGATCAAAGGGGAGTTTATTGGATTAATTTCTATTGATCTAAAGTTACGTAGTTAGGATTTTATTTTGTTAGTAAGATTGTTGGTTCATGAAAATGTTGTTTTTGTAACCATCTCACGTAAAAAGCTTATAAAGCTTTTTACCTTCCTTGTAGAAATCAATATTGAAATAATATTTTATCTATTTTGTGTGAAATTCAATATTTGCAATGTAGTTTTTTGGTATTTCCTCCATTGATAGTGGGTCATCAGTTAAGTGTCTAGATTAATAAATCAATACAAAATATAGCAGTAATTACAGTCTTGATTTGTGCAATAGTTTATCTTTTTCACCTTTTTAAAAATAACAATAAATAGGAAAAAATATAACTTAGCTAGAAAGAGACTGAGACGACTGATACAAAGGTTGAAAATGGCTGTACATGACTATGAAGCTATCATAAACCTAAATCTGGCTTTCATTTGGTGAAATGACAAGAGCACCAAAAAGTGGATGCTTTGGTGTCTAGTGTTGTTATTTGTTCCTGCCGTTGTCCAAATTGATCACAGAGACCTAAAACGTTTTGTGTAGTTGCACTATGCCTATGAAAAATCAAGCACTGGTTGTTGATGGAACTCATTGTAGAGCTGATTTTATCTCAAAACCCTAACCCTCCATTATGCTTGATAAAATGATATTTGAATCACTTGAGAAAGAGGGGGGATAGTGTGTAAGATGCACTAAACATGCAATCCACACCTCTTATGTGGGCACGTTGCCTACATACCAATACTCCGAAGAGGGATCAAGCCATATGTAGTTCTCCCACCTAATGTGCTTTGTGCAATAGTGTGATGTGAATGTAAAATGCCAAATTTATAGTGTTTGAGGTGGCTAGGGAGTGGTATGAGGATTTGAGTATGTTTGCAACTGTGTTGGGTGACTGTGTGTCAAGAATAGGGAAGTTTGTCTTAGTGCTTTGTTTGTATTCTTGTTTACTTTGTAAGTTTAGTCACCTTCCTTTGTAAATGAACTTTGAGTGGGATTTTATAGGGGATAATTGGTCATGGGTCAGATGTATTGACACTAAGCCAACTAAATTAAGGATAAGGACTAGATCAAAATGACTGTTGGGGCTCAAAGTACAAAAGGACAAGAGCACTGAAAATGACTATTGGGGATCAAGATGTGGAATCAGGGTTCAAAAGGTTTTGGATGACTGGTAATGAGTAAAAAGGTGCTTATAGGGATCACAATAGAATGCAATAAGGACCTAAGGATGAGGTGTCACAAGCCACACTCAAACTACCAATTTGGACATTTTATATGACTACAATAAACTAGTTGTTGTTATATGTGGAATATAAATAATTTAATAGCCATGGTTATAATATTATTTCATGGAGAATTAATATTATAAGTTGCTTAATGGATAAAGCAATTGGTGGTCTAATTATTCATTACCTAGATGGTGTGTTATATTGAGGATTGTTTTTATATTTTGTTTATTATTTATAATAAGCCAGATGCTTAGATTTCATTCACTTCATTTTATGGATTAAATGAATGTTTGTGATATTTCTGTATTTAGCATAATTTTTGTTTAGCTAAAGTGAAATATGATGAATGAATCTATTAGTTTTTGTATTATTATATATTTTATCGAATATTGCATTCATGAATCTAATTAAGCAGTGGGCAAATTCCACTGGCTTAATTAGTGCCATCATTGCAAGATAAGGTGTAATTTGATCAAGTGGTTTGTATGAATTTGACTAATCATAGAGATAATTTATTATTGAAAGCTTTGGCCAAAGTAATGTTTGATAAACATTGTCATTTCATATGTTGATATAGTTTTCATATTTTCATGATATCATAGTATAATCGATTTATTTATGGTACATATTATGTATTAGATATCTTCAACACAAAGGTTATAATCTGTTATTCTAGGTTTCTGCAGCATCATTATCTACCCATCCATAGAGGGCCATCCCCTTGTTTGGGAGATAGTGTAGGGGATCTATAGTCTTTGGTTGGTGTGGAAAAGCACTCAGATGATGCTCTCCCTCCCAGCTAGATTACTATACTCAAAACTACACCTGAGATTACATATTGATACTTGAGTTGTGGAGACTCCTAAGTTGTGGAGACTCTTGAGTAATGGAGACTCTGCTTAGAGGATCTTTGTATCATGTTTTATCATTTGAGATATTTTATGTATTGCTAAAAACTATATCTTTTATACACTATACTTCTACAGTAAAGGCTATAATATTGTATTAGTTATGGTTGAATTTGTACTATTTCATTTATGATGGGATGTAGTATTTATGGTTATTCAGTATTGTTCATAATTTTTATATATGTTCATGGTGATCCTTAGCTAAGTGGATTAATTATAACCTTAATGGTTAACTAAAGTAATCAAGTTAGTTAAATATCATTAGTTAGGATTTCTCATTGTGAAATCTATATGATGAATATGTGTATTTAATTTTTTTTTTTAAAAATATTGTAATATTCTGATAAAATCCAGTGGGGTTGTTATAATATACATAGTCATACTTATCTTGATTCATTATATAAACTATATCACATGTTTATTTTTCCTTTTACATTATAATGGGTTTAACAAAATAATATATGCCATATGTTACATCAGATTCTGGACTTTATTTTTACCTATCATACTCCATTTCAGTGTGTTTGTCATTATGTACAAACATGGTTAAAAATGAATTTACTAAAGAAAATCAATCACACCTTAAGGACTCTAGTGCTCTTTTAAATTCATATTGTAGTTATATTGCCTCTTCTCCTTCTTCTCACAAATCCCTCTCTTCTTATGGGTTAGTGTATGCATGCTAATTTACTCTCCTTCTTTGGCTTACTAATTTCATCCCTAAACTTGTCTCATTCCATCCAACTCCACTAATTAACCCACTTCCTAGTCATGTTCTAACATCACCTTCATTATTATTATCATCCACTCACATTATAATTCTCACATCCAATTAATATTGCTTTTAGTTAATCCCACTTATCACTTAACACCTACTTATCCATTATATTTATGAATTTTAAATTCACAATCCACATACCAACCTATTCATAGGTTTTCCTACAAACCTACTTTTTATTCCTCATCTAACCCTCCTACTAATCCCATCTAATCCTCTATCTAATTCCTATTAACCCCTAATGAATTCTAAAGGTCTATAACTCTATAAACTTCCTCCAACTTCTTCCACCTCTCTAGAACCCTCTAAATCTAGAAGTTTCTTGAGAATTTTAAATTCCCTTATATTCCCTTCATCAGCCTTATAAGTAGCCATGCAAAGCTCTTGGTTGGATTAATGAGAAATCCTTAAGCTTGCATAATCTCCATGTTATCTTAGCTATCACATTGCATCCATAATCCTTGTTTGCATCCACTGTTGTAGTCTCTTGCATCCACCAAAGCTTGGAAGCCATTTTGTCTTGCAATCCAACATCTTTCAATCTAATTGTCCTGGAACATCATCTATGATCTTGAAGGGAAGACTCAAGGAGGCAAAATGATGGTAAGATTGCTCTAACTAATACTGATTGCTTTCTCATTCTCTCTTTTTGATGTTTTGTGAATTTTGAGTTGATTTAGCTAGTTGGTGTATGCTTGAATCTAGTACTCAAATTTAACATAACATATTGGTAACCACAGTGGGAGGGGCATCTCCTAATTGTATGTGTTCTAACAGTAGATTCTATAATTTGTAATTTGCTTACTATTACATTTACACATTTGGTGTTTGATCCCTTTTGAGAAGTTTATTATTTCCTTTTTTAGGGCCTTGACATATTCATGTTGCCATTTCTTAATTAAAAGTGTAGGAATTATGCCATTACACTTAGCTCAAAATAAATAGACTCTCTCATTGTGTTCTACAGGCCCTGCTAAATATACATGGCTGTAATTTTTTTAGTTATTTATTAAATCCTTTTTTTAACTAACGTTGATCATTTGGAGATAACACATATCTCTCATCAACTTGCAGGTGCTTCTATGTAAAGCCTCCTCTCATGAGCAAGACCCGAAACATCCTCTTCAAATATGTATACTTTGGTTTATCAAAGCATAATCAATTACAAATGGATTTTGTATTATTAATCCACCTTGTACGAAACATAAATAATGAATCTAGGATAAGTAAGCACATTCTGAGCATTTAGTGTTATATGAATCTTATAATTGAAAGAATCAGGTTATATCATAAACCTTAGGAGCTATCTTCAGTGGATTGTAACATATTGAGCTTGTCCTTGGTTTTTTTCTTTTCTTTTATGGATCTTAACATCTAGTATATTTGTAGATCCTAAATTTAGGGGGTATCTATAGTTTGTAATTCCATTAAAGATCCTTTGTCATGTCCCATCAACCTATGTCTTCATGAATTAAGGTAGTCCATCATCACAAGTAAGATTCATCATTTATGATTTGAATGAGGATAGATGTAGTTGTCATCTAACCATAATGTAAATCATAAATAATCATTCAACATATATATCAAACCCCAATTCATTTGAAATTTATGATCATTTACATTGTAGTAGATGATACGCCTTTTGAGTATATCTACATTTTTTTTTGTGTATACATCAATCAACATAGTCATAATGCCTAAGTTCTCTCTCTTAGATACATTTACAACAATCACAACATCTAACTTTGGAAAATTTCTCTTACATTTACAATTGCAATGCCTAACAAAAATTTGTTTCCAACTATGTTTTGATAGATGCCCATATCCTATTCTAAAGCATGTAGTTTGGCATGAAACTACGAGTATGTTGTCTAAAAAAATTATTGACACTTAGGTTTTGAATAATCTCTAAGATATATGAAATTGGCACTATGTGTATAGATGATTTGTTATATTTCCTAAATCACACTTGAGCCTCATTTCTAACAAATAGTTTAAGATCTATTTAATGCGTAGTCAATCTACTTTGGGAGACATCCAATTATATTATGCTACATCAATATTTTTTATTGATAAACTTAAGTAAATATAATCGACTTGTGTGCCTTTTAGAAAAGGCTATGCAGCTAAACTTGTTTGCTTAAAAGTCTTTAAGACACATCCTAGAATCATCATAATCCACAAAATGACATTTCTTTAAGGCATTTGAAAAACCATTCACCTGCATCCTACATTGCCAAAAACATCATTTTATTCTCTAAAATTCCATTGCTCCTCATTCTCTTATTCGACTCATACTCTTTATATTAGCATGTGTCTATCAGTCTATCTTGTTTCTTACCACTAATTTCTGATTATATATTGAGCAAGGTAAATGTAATGTTTCTTGACTTTTTAATGACAAATAATTCGAAGCACCTAGTAGCAGGCCATGTAGCTAAACTACAAATCTCTTAAGTAAACTATAGATATAATATAGGTCATGTAGATGGCCATAAGACTTGTTGGCCATTTTGGCCCACATATAATTTTTTTGCCTGAATAGATGAGCTGAACAAAGTTTTGGATGGAATGAGTGGTCCAAAGATCACATGTAGCTTGCAAATCTTTTGAAACACTTTGAGTAAACTTAAAATGTTGTTTTTCAAATTTTGAGAAAATAGGTTCTTATGGTGATCAATGAAGTCGGGATCATGGGATGAGTTTTCACAGGTCTCAGAAGCTCATTTTGAGCCTTGAAAGTTCCTGCACAAGCATAAAAGAACCAGACCATCATCAACATGTCATGCATAAACAAATGGGTCAGCTTAATTATGCATTTTATAAGCTCACTTGGAAAGCCTCTCAAAGCCAAAGGAATCCATGGACAAAGTTTTTCATGCCTTAAACATTATCTGCAAATTTCATGACTTGATGAGCTTGCTATCTCAATTTACAAGCCTTCAAAGTTGATCCAAAATATGAGACATGCACGAGGAAATCAAGTTCAAGCTATGATAAATAACCATTTAGATTCAAAAGGCAAATCCAATGGTGCTCATTCAATCAGATCATAGATCAATGGTATGCAGGCAGTCAACAAGTCAAAAGGTCCCTAGAGCAAGATCAATAGTCAATGTTCACTCAGATCAAATCTAATGATGCACAATGATTGACAAAGTCAGTGGGTCCAAGCAAATCCAATGGTCCATGATCCATTGTATATCTAGATCCAATAACATGTAGATGAAGCTCAAGTCATTGGGTTCAAATAGATCAATGGAGTGTGTGTAATCATACAAAGTAGACTTAACAATGGCCAATGGGTCAATAGGTTAGTGGATCCTAAGAGCAAATACATGGGGGACAAGTGTTTTAAGCATGTTAAACTAATAAAAGATCCACAATTCATGTTCATTCATATTGAGAAAGATCAATGGTGCATGATAAGAAGATCTAATGGTGCTCGCCCAATGTGGATCACAGATCGATGGCCAATGATGAAGGTTGAAGGTGTTAATATCTTGAAGGCTCAGATTAAGATCAATGGCTAAAATTAAAAGTCAAAATCTAATAGAATTTAATATAGAAAAAATGCTAGAACAAGTATTTTAAAGGGATGCCATGAAGGCAGACATGTTGGACAAAGGATTTTGCCACCCCAGACAGGTAAAATGAGTAAATGCAAAATCAAACATGATCTAAGTCACCAAGAGCAAATCCTACAAAGCTATCTAACACCATTAAAGTTTTGTAAAACTCTTGAAAGCTTTCAGATGTAGGTTTTATAGTCTATGATCAAATTCCCTAGCCTACAGATCTTCAGTATAATCATGACTATATGAAAACCACTAAGGTGATTGGTTTTCATCCATAATAGATCTATATTTAGGATTTGCAAGCAATGGTAGAATGGTGACTACATAAGGAATGCCAAAAAGAACATCAATGAGCAAGCTCAAGTAACTTCCTGATAACATGAAGAACATCAAGCATGATTGAAGAGGACAGTAAAGGGCATTAATGTAGGGGAAAGATCAAGAAGGATTACGGTTGTGGTTGTTCTGAGTGGAATTGGGCTCATTAATAACCCTTTTAATGTTATTTCTCTCTCTCTCTCTCTCTCTCTCTCTCTCTCTCTCTCTCTCTCTCACCTTTTTTCTTCCTATAAATAATAGCTTTGAACTCTTGATTTGGATCCCTTGACTTGATATAGCGAAGCTCTGCCAAAATCACTTTTTAAAACTCTTTTGAAGCAATATAAGACATCTCAGATTCTAGTTGAATGCTAAGTGTGCTATATTGAAGTTTGTTTTATAAAGTGTATCTTTCCTATTCATCATCTATATGTCCTTCATGTACCTTTCTTCAAGTCTATTGGTTTCTTGTTGGTTGTGTGAAGTGTTAGCTAGTGAAATTTCTCTTGAAGTGTCATAAGTTCATAGTGTCTTACATAGATCTATCTCTTCTTGTCCTTTAAGTTGCAGGTCTCTTATCAACCTTCATATAAAATACTCATATCTGGAACCCTGTCATAGAATTTGATTAGTTGTTGTCTTAATTAGATTCATTAGTAGTTATAAAAGTGTCTAAACTAAGAGTGGATCATTGAACATTCAGTGCATCACCATTTAGACTAGGTTTTGTTCTTTTTAACTTTCTTCTCTCCTTTTTCCTTGTTATAAATATAGGTTTAGGAAAGGAACCATATTGTCATATATGAGAAACTAGCCTCATTAAAACATCTAGAGGTTTGGCCCAAAGTTAGGTAATCCATAGCCTAGGGTCATTCCCATGTTGGACTAGATTTGAGTAGAGGAGCTGAATAATCCTTTGCTTAGCTAGGGTGCAATCTAGACCTCCAACAATTTTTAGCATGCTTGGTGGGACTTAAATACATTCTCCTTGGCATAGTTTAATTTTGGAGCTAAGAAGAGGTGTTTGTAGAAGGAGACATCCATCATCATCTAAATCTAAAGATTCGCTAAGTTACAGAGTTCATAGCATCATTTAGACAACACCTCTTATGCCAAATGTTACTAGAAGGTCACCTAATAAAAGTATTCCCTTTGAGTTCATTAAACTACCTTATACTTCATATAAAAGAGCAAGATTCAATAGGACAAGTCTTTATACCCAAAAGAAATATTCATCTTCTGGTCAGCCTATTGTTTTAAGCAGTCCAACCCCCACCATGTAAATGGTAAGGCCCAAAATGCAAGCTTTTGTACCCTTCAATGGTGGTAGTCCCCTTAACCTTTAGCAATATGATGATATCCCTACTACCTCTTTGAAGAGTCTACCATACTTTACAGGAAAAAACTCCACCACCCATGTAGAGCACATAGCTGATAATACAAATCTTTGTTTAGTACACAACATTACGTAAGAGAATATAGCCATAAGACTACTAGCCACATCCTTCAAAGGCAAAGCCCTAAAATGGTATAGGGGGATATCCCCTACATCAATCAATACTTGGGATGAGTTTGGTGAGTTCCTATGTAAACATTTTGAGGATAGAAGTGACCATGTGTCACTTGTTGAACAACTCACCTCAAATAACAGGGCATCCTAAGAATATATGGTTGATTTCAACTATAGATTCCAAAAGACTTGGGATAGAATCCTTATTATTATTAAACCCACACCCAATTATTGTTTTATTTACTATTTGAGAGCATTGAATTTAGATATTGCACTCATGATCCAATCTATGGGTGGGACAACTTTGCCTGAGGCTTATGAGATATTTATAAGGGCAGAAAACTGTTTGATACAAGCAAGGAAACTCATGCCAAGACCTCTCATGCCATTTTTTCCTAAGCTTCAGCCAACCCCACTTACCATTACTCCATTGCCCACTCCAAACAACCAAGCCCAACCTAATGATGGTTAATTGGATAAATTTGCAAAGATCGATAGCTTGTTGAAGGCACAAAACAATAAGCTAATGGCTCTAGAAAGACAACAACAGACTTCATATAGGCCATACCAAGGTCCCTTCCAAGTCTAATACCCTACTCAATCCTATAATATACCCCCTTATCCATCAAATCAACAAACCCAAGGCCAAATTACTCAAGGTAGATCTTATAATAGTTATAACCCCACAACTACAAGTAGCTTAAGAGCCTTGGTCCCCACATAAAACAACCTTGCACAAGAAAGTTAATGGCAATCAAGAGGGTAATCCAATGAGATGGTAATGGTTACAAGTGGAGAAATGTACCAAAATCTCAGTTGGTAGCATGCTCCTTCATTCCAAGGCTATGACACAATACCTCCACCATAAAGCCCTCCAATAAATTAAGATAATATGCCTACCTTGACACCATTGGAAGCTCATATTCAAAATCAAGGGCACATGGGTAAGGCACTGACTGACACCATGTGCATTAACTTTCAAGAAGGGGAGCATATATTTGAACACATTATAGTAAACATGGGGCAAACTACACAAAAGGAGTATGAGCCAGTTTTAACCAATACAAGGGCTAAGAGGGGGATGTTGGATGACAATTTACAAGTCGGTCAACAACCTACCACTTTAAATGTAGCTCCTAAAGCTCCTACAACTCAAAAAATACCTCAACAACATGGACAATAATAGAAGTCTCCTTTTGTTCCTCATGTCACTCAAGTGTTAGGTGATACTTCTACTTCCAAGGTATAATTCAAAGGTATTAGTCTTCCTTTCAATATTGTGGATCACGTGAAAAAGGCTAACATCACTATGCATATGTATGCTGATATGTCTCTTCCGAGACACAAAGAGTTTCTTCAGCAAGAACTTTCCAAGCCCTCTCATGTGAACAAGACAACTGATAAAGTGAACACTATTTTTACAAATAGTAGTCAGCCTAGTCAATTTTCAGTTCCTAGTCAAGCTCCTAGTTAAGGTCAAGTTCATTATGTTGTGCAACCCCCTAAGGTTGTCAAGCCCCCTCCTTTATATTTATCAGTCATCATAGGGTATTTTTTAGTGCACAATTGTATGATAGATTCAAGAGCTTCAACCTCAGTTATGCCTAAAGACATAGCATATAAGCTTAAGCTTAAGTATATGCCCAATGAAAAAGGTGTTCTCCAGTTGGATGGTTCCCCCACTAAAATAATAGGTATATTGAAAGACCTTAAGATCACATTAGCAGCTTGCCCAAATTGCATCATCACTTAGGATGTAATGGTTGTAGACCTACCCCCATATTTTGCCCTATGCCTATCTAGGTACTTTACTCCAAAAATTGGAGGCTATTTATCCTCTAACTGGTCATACATGGTTTTCAGGACTAGATATGAGACTAGAGTCACTATTAGGTCAAAACCTATTTCTAGGTTCCATCTAGAGCCCTATATGCCTAAACTTACAAATGTCAACTTTACTGTATTTTAAGAGGATGAAAATTTTAGTGAACAAGAACCTCACGATCATCTTGAAGGCATTTTAGAATTGTACCTAGATGAATGGGTAACTGGCAATCATGGATTTGATCCCTATAGAAATATTGAAGAAGCATATTTAGGGTGTAATGTATGCATGAGGAGGGTGATGTTATACCTTTCCTAACTAACACCATTCAAGAGGAAGATGGTTTATGGACTTTATTCTTTGATGTCTCAAGGTCAAAGAATGGTACTGGAGCTAGATCCATTCTAGTTTCATCCTCATATTATAAGTACTATTCAGATGCAATATTTCAATTTAGTTTCACTTCAAACATAACTGAATATGAAGCTTCTTTACATGGTTTGCAAAAGGCGAGAAAAAGAGGTGTCAAACTTCTTCAAGTCAAAGGTGATAGTGAGAGGCATAAGTGTAGTCAATAACCATCATTTGAAGGCTTAAGATCATCGTGTATGGGATCTTATAGAGGACTCCTTGACATTCAATATATAATCCATACCAAGGGAGTCAAATCAACATGCAGATAGGCTTGCAACTATTAGATCTTAGTATGAGTTTGTATAAGGAATCATAAATAACCAAATTAAAGATAAGATTAATGTCATATGCAGGCCATCTATAACTAATAATGAGGTGAGTTGACAAATGTTTGATAATGATGACCAAATTATATGTTTTCTGATGCAGGAAGTAGGATTCTACCATAAGCATCAAAATAAATTCCAGCATTATTATGATGATCAAATAGTGCAGTTGAGATCTAATAAGCTACCTAAAGGGCTTATGACATTATAAATCATCTTCAATGAATATCACCAAGTGATAAGAGGCAAGGCATGTATCTCAGCCAAGGAAGAACATTATGAAAGCATATAAATCTTCAAAGATAAATTGTTGAAGTTAGGAAAGATTAACACATCACAAGAGAGAGATACATTTGTTGCCTTATGCCAAGAATTATCCAATGTATTTACATGGGAATACAAGGATTTCAAGGGTTTTAATCCCAAACTTGCACAACATACCATTGAACTAGAGAGAAATGCATAACCAGTCAAGCTAAAACAAAGGTCTATCAATCCAAAAGTGGAGGAGTTGATGAGAAATGAGCTATTTAAGTTGATTGAATCAAGGATAATAATCCCCATTAAACATTCCTCATGGGTATCAAACCTTGTGCAAGTGAGGAATGTTGGCCCCATAATTTTGACTAAGTATTGTTTTATTTTGGCATGAAACTGGCACAACATGGAAAGACCATGACACGTAACTACCAAGCATGGAAGCACCATGGCATGAAACCTATTGGGCACAAGAGGAAAATGGTGTGGAAGGATAAAAATGTAGGAGGGAACAGAGTGAAAAGACCCAATCAAAGAATAATAAGTCACAGAGAACTTGAGAACACTAGACTCGAAATGAAAGCAAAAAACTAGGGGAGCACATGGGAAGCAGGAGTATTAAGAAGATCAATTCATATGGGACACTTCGACCTTATTGATCAAAGGTTTTGCACTAACCCATAAGAAATGATACACATGGCAACTAATATATAGAATAGAGTGAGGATCTAGGGGCACAAGGACCTGGGTCCTCATGAAGAACTTATTGTAAGTGTCATGACTCTCAATTTGTTGAGAGTTTGTGCACCATTTTCTCATATCATTAATGATTGTAACAAATGGTTAGGGAAAAACAAGGATAAATACCCCTGTTAAAATATTTTGTGAGGATGATCTTTTGGAGAATAAATGATGAAGCTTTGCCCTTTTGATTCATTAAGCATCTAATGTGAAGATCTCACATTTTTTGCTGATTTATGTCTTGAATGATGAAATATACTAAGTGATAGACTTGGACATGATTTATTTCTTAGTCTTTTTATTGGTATCTTTTCTTCTCTAAGTCACTAATGTTAGATAATGATGGTGATCCATGTAGTAATAGTAATAGTTGTATATGGAACTATAAGGATCATAGTAGTATATTTGTGCTATTAAATAATCCCTATTTGGAACTGCATAAAGAGAGAGGTGAACAAAAAAATATTTTTATGCTACAAAACCTTTGAAAACTGGTCTTTTACTATGCACTTTGAGTGAGCGTGTGAGACTAAACTCTCACATGATAGGGCTAGTGCACTAGCCCATTAGGATAAACTTCCACGTCAGAGTAGGAATTGACTAAAATAACCTAACATTTTGGTTATATTACCATGACCTGAAGCACTTAAAGCACAATTGTGGTAAAATGTCTAAGCATATTATGATGTAAAATATAGAAGAATGGGTTATCAGTATTGAAGATAAGTTTTCAGTTCTATATCTTAGACTAGGAATCTCCACATATAGTGAGTAGAGCAAAATATCTATAGTCCCTTATATGAAACCTTCTTTTTGGAGCTCCCAATTATTTTACATGTTTGGCTACTAGTATATGCTTAAGGACGATCAAGAAATCTTGGATGGAGGCAGTCTTGGACACTATAATGGTAAAGGGCTCTAGGATGACTTAGAATCCTGTAGACATGAGCAGTCAACTTTTGGTGAACAGGAGTTTAAAATAGCTACATTTTGGAGTATGCTTTAACCACCTATTCATGTCGTAAAGAGGCCAAGTTCTAATTCCTTTAAGAACTGTGGGGTAACTATCTTAGGATTTTTGATTTTAAAATAAAAATGTTATTTGTTGATCTCAAACTAGAAATCAGATGGCTAAATCCTCTTATACATGAGATGCACATTTAGAAGGAGAGGTTAGAGGTTGAATATTATGGGTTGAAAATGGTAGTTAGCTAGTGTGCACTATGAAAATGGAAGTTTGATGAAGCTCAACAAAGAATAATGGGAGTTAGAAGTGCAAGGAGAGATCAAGAGGACTCACAAAGTGCTATTTGGAGCCGTAGGGAAGTGGGAAAGCACAAGGATTCCATCACTCTCAACCCACGTTCTATACCATTTCTATCTTATGAAGGAGAAATAAGTTAGATGGCATGAATTGATTAACCAAGTATAAACCAAACCAACTCCCCCAACATCGTATGTGCTCATGTATTTGAGTTAAATAGAGTACACATTCAAAATTGGGATACAGATAGTTCTGAGTGAGAAGCTAAACCAATAAGGAATCTTGAAACTATGCTAGTTGAGGCTCATTTAGATTTAAAACTATCTTTCTCTCTTTAAAGGAATTCTATGGCACAACTTGGGATTCCTAGTGGACCTGGCCTTCAAGGAAAAAATATAGGCCCAAATCTAGTTAACCAACTGGCTACTATACCTCCTACCATGAACACTACTACTAGAGGCACTAGAGGACTAGGTGGTGACGTAGGAGGAAGTGAACTCCCTCCTCAAGGGATCAGGATTGGAGGTTCCCAACAACCACCCACATAAAAACCTCAACCAACCATGGTCTACTATGATATGACATTACACTTACCTAAATACCAAGGGGTGGAGAATGTAGTTGAGCATGTCCACAAGTATTAACTGGTTTAGAGGGCATGAGGTATCACATCTTTTGAATATAAGGCCACATAGTTTGTAATTACACCCTTAGATTGCATGCATAAGTGGTACCAAAAGTTATACCCATAACAAGTGGTGGTTAATTTTGATTAGTTCAAAATAACCTTCCTTCAAGAGTTCAACATTCCTAAATTTGAACAATAGAATATCATAACAGTGAGGGACATAAAGTAAGGACTTACAGAGACTGTACGAGAGTATGAAACAAGGTTTAAAACCTTGCTATCTAAATTGTCCTTTGAAAGTAATGCTACCTAACATGTATAATGGTTTATGGGAGGATTGTTACTACTTTTTTATGAACCCTGTCACAATGGACCTTTACTAGCCCGTGCGAGGCCTTGGAAGCTACTCTCTACACTGAAGTAGATGGAAGCATTGACACCAAGATTAGTCCCTTTATAGAATCCCAAATATACTCAATGGAATGATAGCTATAAAATTTAATATCCAACAATACACACAAAACACGTAGTGGTGTCTGGTGTTCTGACTATGAAATTGAAGGGCATACCAGGAGCAACTGCCTACATAAAAACATGTGTGGTGCTTAAATAAACATGTGAAATCTACCATGAGGATCATAATGTCCACTATTGTCCTCTTTTACAATGGGATACACACACTAAAGTGTCTGATTATTTTAAAATTTATGATGCCTACCCTCATAACACTAATGACTATCGATTGATCAGTTATATCCATGAAGCTCAAGTACATGATATGTGCCAAACTTCAGTCACTAATAATCAAGACAACAATGGATATTATGGATGAGGGAGAGGATGAGAACAAGGAGATGGTTGGTTCCCACCTAGAACCTATTAAAAATGTGGATCTTTAGATCACTATCAAAGGGATTGCCTAGAGTACCTGACGTGTGTATTTTGCAAAAAGGACTATTGATTGGAAGAGTTTCCTGATCTATATGTGACTATCACCAAGGAGTGAAATGAAAAGGGCACTAGTATGATTCAAATTGATAAACCACAATGGCACGCATGCCCAACCATCCCTATAGTTAAATATTTAAACACTACCACCCATAGTTGGGGACAAACCCAGTCAACAACTAGTTTGATTGAGAAGGTACAATGGGGAGAACCATGAGATAAAAAGTACCATGATGTTTAGCAACAAAAGGATGTCCTCCAAGATACAATGTCACATGTATGAGAAATTTAGGGAAATATTTAGTTCCTCAAAGATAAAGATGTAATGCAACACGCTATTGTGCAAAGCAAAGTTGAACTCCAACTTGTGGCAGCACAAGATGACTTCCAAGAACTATGTAAGCAGATGCTAGATGTGGATATTCTCCCATAACTCAGCACTTGGATTAAGAGTCAAACCCAAATACTAAATGGAGTTCACCTTCACATCATTTGATAAAGTGAAGACTGCTACCAACCTGTGGTGGCATAGGATGACTTCCAAGAACTATGTAAGCAGATGCTAGATGTGGATATTGTCCCACAACTTAGCACTTGGATTAAGAGTCAAACCCAAATACCAAATGGAGTTCACCTTCACATCATTTGATAAAGTGAAGACTGCTATTTAAATCATGATCAACATCTAGACACTCCTAGTTCATCTACTCCCTCAGAAGATAGAGAAATATTGGTTAACGTTGCTATTGATGGATGGGTAATTAGGGACATTTTAGTAGATACTGGCATAGAAGTTAATGTCCTCACTAAGGATGCTTGACAAAAAATGTCTAGTCCAGTGCTACAACCTTCACCTCATGTCTTATTCATGGTAAATAAGACTCATGATCATTTGATTGGGGTCCTCAAGAACACCATGATCAACATACTTGGAGTACCATTCAATATGGATTTTGAGGTTCTAGAGTTAGATGAAGCTGATGACGACCCAACTCTACTAGATAGACCTTGGTGCTATGAGAACAATGCAAAATTGAGCTTTAAAAAACCCTATATTAGCTTCAAGAATACTGATCAACATCTGGTTATACCATTGGATCAAGCATAAAGACCTCCCTATATAGAGCCTATCAATGTTGATGAAGTCATCAACCACTTATACAATGTCACAGCCTAGAATGATGATCAACGTGATCCAACCCTAGATGGTATTCTATGGTGGACAGATACCCAGTCTATTTTTGACACTACAAGTAATGCTTGTAATTGTTGGGCTCATGGTGATTATGATCTCATAAGTTTGTTTGCCTCATGGGTTTAGCAATGAGAGGACCACTGACAGGACAACCACTAGAAATATTTGATGAAGCCCCATGGTTTCAAGGACAAATGGAGGTACGTGACTTTGTCCAGCATCTCAAAGAATTTATGATATCAAAAATTATCAAATGAGGTCATTAGATCACCTTTTTGATGTCATTGCCACAAGATGGTGGCATACCTATAAAGAGCACCTTCCATACTAGGATCAAGTACATTCTATTATGCACCACAAATTCCTTTATGATAATAAGGTCATGGGAACAATTAGTTACAGTGGCATGTAAGCACCTGAACATGTCATTGAAGCTTGTGAGATAATATGGTAAAATGAGGAAACATACCTACCAGAGTACTTATGGGTACGTGCATTATATGGGACATTACACACATGGGCACGAGCTTGGTGCATTCATGAAGAGTGACACATGGGAACCAGGTTCTGGTATTTACCAAAGGAAAACATGACATCAACGCTCTCTTATTCCTCATCAAGGATGGACTTGCACCTCACTCTCCAAGCCATGCATGAAGCAGTTCTTGAAGACCCAAGTCCTGTAGAAGACTTACTGTAGAATATCCATCAAGAACTCAAGGAACCTTTACACCTATTCATTGAGCTATTAACACATCTAGTTCCTATGTCAACTCTAGATCCTGATGAAGAACAACAAGAAGAGACTCGCCTGAGAAAGTAAAACCTCATCTTTCAAGTAGTTGAAGGTGAAGGGTCTACTTCACTTAACCCCCTAACCAACTATTTAGATGTTTCTACAAGCACTGGTAAACAAACTATTTAGGACACAATACCTCAAATGGACAACCCTTATTAGGGGCCTATTTAGACTATTCAATGCAACATTAGCATGAAGCAAGAACCAAAGATGGATGTGATAGGAAATTATTGGACTGACACAAAGATTTCACAAATCTTTGAGTTACTAAAAGAATATCAAAATGTTTTCCCAAGGATCTACAAATAAATTAATGGAGTCTACCCATCTTTAAGGAAAATGTACATCAAGCTAGTTGACGATGCTCGATAAGTGAAAAATGACCATATAGAATGAATCCTAATCTTTGGGCATGCATTAAAAAAGGGATTGACAATATGCTCTATGCCAGAGTAATCACTCCTATTACTAAATCTGATTGGGTCAATCTTATGGTGATCAATATCAAAAGAGATGGATGTTTATGTATCTGTGTACACTATGAGTGTTCAATGCATCCTATGTAATAGATCCCTTTTTAACACCATTCATGGAGGAAATCCTTGAAGGTGTTGTTGGTTGTGAAGTACAATCCTTTATAGATGGATTTTTAGGGTACCATCAGGTCTAAATAACTAAAAAAGACCAACCTAAGACAACATTCACCACTGAATGGAGAACATTTGCATATATTGTTATGCCTTTTAGATTGAAAAATACTCCAGTAGTGTTCTTGCATATAGCAGTTGAGGCCTTTAAGGACTTCATTCATAAGTTCCTTCAAGTCTATTTGGATGATTGGATGGTATATGACTTGGTCAAGGACCATTGTGCTAATCTCAGACTCATGATTGAGCATTGTCAGGTGCTAAAAATATCCTTAAACTTAAATAAGTTCCTGTTCGTGACCCCTTTTGGTGTGTTCCTAGGACATATTATTTTTAATGGACTCTTGGTGGACCCAGTGAAGGTATCTATGATTTTTCGCTTACCAATACCCAAGACTCAATGCAAGGTGCACACCTTCTTAAGGAACATGAGTTATTATAGAAAGTTCATTCATGGTTACGCCAAGATTGTTGAACCCATAGAAGAACTTTTAAAGCACAATGAGTAGTTCATATGGACTAGTTCTTGTAGGGAAGCTTTTGAATCACTCAAAGAAAAGTTGGTCATTGCTCTTATTCTATAGTTCTTCGATTGGAAAAATATATTTCATGTCCATGTGGATGCAGTTAGCATGGTTTTTGGTGTAGTCTTTGTACAATTGAGTGATAATCACCTACATCACCCTATTTACTTTGTGAGTAGAAATCTCACATTGGCCAAACAAAACTATACCACCATGAAACACGAAGCCTTGCCAATGGTTTATGCCCTATAAAAGTTTTGATAGTACCTTTTAGCCACTTAATTTATTTTCTATATAGATGATGAGGCTTTAAAGTACTTAGTTAACAAACCAGTGTTGCATGGAAGGATTTACCACTAGATTGTGTTGTTGCAAGAATTCTAATTTTTTGTTATGGTGAAACTTGAGAAGGGTAATCGTGGACCTAACCACCTATTCCAAATTGAGAATGGAGAACCCCCACATGCCATAGAGGATGATATTCCTAACATACAACTTTTTTGAGTTGCACAAGTATCGAAGAACTGGAAAATATTTCAACATTTTTAAACACTTGCTCCACGCTTAAGTCTCTCACTCTGCAAGAGAAAAAGCAACTTGTGGTCTATACCACACCCTTTTAGCTCATAGTAGGTAATCTTTACAAAATGGACCATGATGAGGTGCTTTGTCATTTTTTAATGCAACATGAGTGCCCTGAGGTACTTCATGAAGTTCATGAAGGTATTACAGGTAGACATTATACTGGAGAGGCTACAACACGCAAGGTTATGCTAACTAGGCTTTGGTGGCCAACTCTATTCCAAGATGCTAAGGCATATGTTAGGTAATGTGTTATCTACCAGTGCGTAAGTAAACCTAATAGGTGAGATGTTATATCTTTGCAACCCATCCCTTCTTAGGAACCTTTTAAAAAGTGGGCTATTGATTTTATGGGGCCATCACTCAGCAGGACGATGAATGGGTTCTTGATACATCATTATAGCAATTGACTACCTTATGCATTGGGCTAAAGTAGTGTCAAAAAATTACTATACCATAGCTACTACTACATGGTTCATCTGAGAGAACTTCATAACATGGTTTGGGTGTCCCCTGAGTTTCCCTACTGATCATGGAACCCATTTTTTGAATGAAACCATTCGCATCTTACTTGTTGAGTTCATGATCATGCACCACAAAACAACACCTTACCACCCATAGGCCAGTAGAATTACTGAAGCTTTCAATAAGATCCTAGGTACCACTTTAATGAAAATCTACAATGTTGGCCATATTGACTGGGATGATAGGGTGTCATTAGTACTATGGGCCTACCACTACCTACAAGCACCTAAATAAAAGCACTCTATTCAACTTGGTGTATGGCAAGGAAGCAGTGATGCTAGTAGAGTTCTTGGTGCCATCCTTACATATTGTGCATGTAGGAAAACTAGATGATGAGGCATCCTTAAAAGTGTACTGGGATATTTTGATGTAATTAGATGAGACCCAATTCCTTGCTCATTGGAGCTAGGATGTAGAGAAACATAAGAAAAAGGCATGAGATGATCATCATATCAAGAACAAGATTTTTTCTCCAAGCATGAAGGTCTTATTGTATGACTCTAAGTTCATGTGCCACCCTGGAAAGCTCTGCATACACTAGGATGGCCCATTTGTCATACATAACATTCAATCTATTAAGGCATGTTAGTTACAAAGAATGGATGGTCAGTTCCTCCCAGGGCACTATAATGGATGTCGAATTCGACCGTATTTCATGTCAAAATAATTAAACTTTTGTAATCAATAAAGCATGTGCCATTATATTAGGATTTACTACTTTTAATAAAAGTGTTACCTTCGTTACGTGCACCCTTTTCTTTATTGCAATTTTTTTTTCTATTTTCATGGAGGACCACGAATCATTTTAGTGTGGGGTAAGAAGTCACATGAAAGGGTAAAAATAAAAAGTGCATAAGGTTATTGGGTGCATGAGATATATGGGCGCATAATTCATAAAGATGCAAAATTTATTAATGGCATGGGTATTGTTGACGTAAAAGATTGCACCCTTGGCAAGATACCGAGCTCCTGCCTTCTTCACGCAACAATGGAAACTCCCCTCTCGCTTGTGGGACCAATGAAGTTAGAGGGGAGAGTCTCTAGATAAGGGCTAGCTCCCTTTGATGTATCATTTAGGCCTTGGTTTCTCCTACTACTAACAAACAAAATGAAAAAAGGGGGGGATGAAAAGGAAGAGAGAGAGATGATGAAAACAAAACCTAAGCCTAAAAAAGTAAAGGTGATACACCAAAAAATGTGTGATCTACTCCACCTGAACATACACTTTTCACCGAGAAACAGCTCCCATACACTTCATCTGACATGAGAGAACCTTTTGCATCAGTGGGTCAGGGGTCTGTGGAGATATAGGGAGGAAATAACCACTAAAGGCATTCTGAGACACACTACAACAGCGTATCCACTTCACCTATACTCCTCTAGCGACACTTCTGACAGACCTGTAAAAGGAAACTCAAAGAAAAGCACCAGACATGCTGAAATCATTCTACAAAAGCATCTAGAAAATGACTTAACACAGAATCAAATGCATAGACACATACTAAAGATGCAAAACTCAGAATGGAGGTAAAAATGATGTGTTTCATTTCAAGGTAAATTTCTGGCAGAGCTCTGCCTTACAAGCCCCAAGAGATTTTTGGGCAGACTTTGCCTTAACGCTGAGAGTGGATCCCTTCTCAGAATGAGAAGTTTACAATATATAGGAAGAGGAAGAGAACTTGGCACTTCTTGGGAAGCATTTTGGCACTCTTTTCTACAAGTGGCCCATGTGCGTTCTGAATCTTGGGAAGAGGAAACCACTATTACTGATGTCATTCTTCAAAAAAGGCCTGCTGGAACCATGCTGCACAATCACCCAAATTGACTTTGGCATTCAAACATTAATGAAAGAGCATGGCCATGCCTCTTTTCTACAAACAGACTGTAGTTTGTCCCCTCATCAATGCCAACTGTAGAAAAATAGGTCGCGCTGCTCGTTTGACAATGACTCACCTTCCCTTCGCCACTTGAATGCTTTGTCTTTTCTGTTCCTTGTCTTCTTCCTACTCTTTCAGCCCTCAGGGGTGATCTCTTGGTGGGTCGCTACATTCCTTGGGCTTTTCCCATGATTTGGTGCTCAGAGAGTTCAAAACAAATGGCTACTTCACTGTGTTAAAATTGGCGTTCACGCGGCCGTCACCCAATGGCTAGTTTGTCTGCTCAAATTTGACAGCTTTCAGGACGTCGCTGTCCTCAGCAAAAGTCATCGGGTCTTTTCCCCATGGCTTTTTTTTAGGCTTTTTCTCGTGAGCAAAAAGTCTGTGGGAATTAGCCACTTTGACTTTTTTTAAGGCTCTTTGACTTTTTCTGCACCTTCAACCCCTTTGAAAATCCCTTCCCTGAATTCCTTTGGGCTTTTTGAAGCTCTCTCTGCCCTCTGCAAGGGCTTCTGGATCTTGAACTACCCTTCAACTGTAGGGCACACCCTTGAACCAAGCCATTGAACCAAAATTGGTTCAATGATTCAATCGATTCAATGGTTCAACCACGACGTGCTGAGCCCGTTGAACCAAGCCTTTGAACCGATTCGTTGAACCTCTTTGTTAAACCGAAGTGATTGAACCAAAGCATTGAACCAAATGATTGAACCAATCTGTTGAACTAGTTTAACGGTTCAATGAAGCGCACCAAGCCCGTTGAACTTTGGCATTGAACCGTCTGATTGAATTGGAAGCCACTTGAACTGATGCCACTGAACTGGCTGAGTGAACCAAGGCTTGAACCAAAAGTGTTGAACTAATGCGTTGAATTGGTTTAACACTTCAAGCGACTGTTGAAACAAGTCCGTTGAACTCTTTTGTTTGAACCAAAAGCCATGAAGCAAGTGATGAACCAAGCCTAGAAATTGAAGCAATGGACTTGAAGTGATGAACCAGGCTTTGAAATGAAGCGATTGAACTAGGCATTGAACCAAGGCTGATTGAACCAAGCGATTGAACCAGGCATTGAACCAAAGCATTAAACTGGTTTAATGGTTCAACCATGCCAACTTTTCTTCATGATTTTCTTTAGATAGGAGCCCGAAGAAGCCTTGTAAAACCCAGCACTCTTTGAACTGATCCTTCATGCGCCAAAGGACTAACCTGCTGAGTCTATAGAAATGGACCTGCAGAGTCAGTAGAAATTTTGCAGAATCTGTAGAAATCACCAAATTCATGCAAAATCAGAAAATGAAATGGCCTAGAACAGCAGGGACAGAAGGGGATCGATTTTTTGGCCTGGTGGGCAAAAAATGGTCAACAAATTGGTGACTCCCAGGGGAAGAATGCCTGCTATGCTTAAAGACCAGTTGCCTTGTAGTCCATTGGGCACGGAGTCAGATGCAGCTTGAACAAAAATTAGCAACAACCCCATAAGATCCAAGAATCAAACATGAAGCTTTTTACCCCACACACAAAGGGAAACACACAAGGCTAAAAACACTACCTGTGCAAATTGCACTTAGGGAAAGCAGAAAAAGAAACTGAAAGCAAACTACTATATACAGCTAACCAGAAAAAAATTTCTCCCTCTTGAGTCAAAGTGAAAGCTTCTTAAGTCCCCTTCCTGGCAAGAAGACTTATGGTGGCAGACAAGTGGCTAAAAGAAAAGGAGAGTTAGTGACCTGCTCCTCTTGCTTGTCACGTGGATTGGCTGGTATTTGAGTGGATCAGAATCAAACATAATTCTTACATATATGTACTCTACTTGTCCTTAAAAGCTTGTTGAATGCTGGTCCTTCATACTAGTGCTTATCACCAAGAAATCAATGGCTGCTAGCTCATCACTATTAGCTCTTTGATGTGCACAGTCCCTCTGCAATGCATCATGGTTTGACCTATTTCCTTCTGCTTCATTGGAGATCCTATCAAACTCATCCTCTACTTCCTCTTGGCCTTCTTGAAGAAGGGTGACTGTGGTGATGTCTGAAATGGACTCACAAACTAATTGCTCATCCCACAGAACATCACCTCTCTGTTCAAAGCTCTCTTCTTCAAGGCATTCCTCTAGAAAGACAGACCTCTCCTTTTCCTCCTCCAAGATCAGGATCTCTAGATGTTCAAAGGTATCTTCTTGATCCTCCTCCAACTTAGGCTCCTCAGTGTAGTCATCCTCCTCATCAAAGCAATAAGGAAGTCCATCGAACAAGGGGGAAGAGAGCTCACTCTGCTTTTGTTCCTCCTCGTATTGCTGGAACATCTACATATATGCAAAACCTGCATCTTCTCCATTGCCGATGGTGTCTTCACAAGAAGCATCAATGATGATTTCTTCTCCGTTGTCACTCATGATAGCCACTTGAAGAATTGCAAATTGGTTCTTCTGCTCCTCACCTACCTCTTGCAAAATAGGTTCCTCTTTGAGAAGGGGGGAAGTGGGAAAACCATGTGGAAGAGGAGGTAGTCCTTGAGCTAGAATCGAATGATTCTCCTCCTTCCACTTGGTCAGCACTTCATCTATATCAGGTGTGGCCTAATAGCTCTCTTGAAAGTGTGTAGATGGGGTGTGTTCAGACATGGAATGTTCCATTGGGTCTGAACCATCCATCACACACTGGCTGAGGAATCTCTCTTTGGATTCCAACTCTGCAATTCTTCTGGCCAAATCCTCTTGAAAGTGCCTTTCTTGGAGGTCATCAGCATCATCATGAGCAGGAGCAGCCTCATCTTCTTCAAGGTTTTGAGAAAAACCTTGCTTCTCCTCCTTCGTGCCCCATGATTCTAATGTTTTCCCCCAATTTAGGATCTCAAAATTGGAATTTTGCTCCTGTGAACAGGCAGTAACTTTGTTTTCTCCAGGGTCCTGGGGCTCCTCCACAAGGTTTGAAAGTTCTATCTCTCTTTCATAGAGCAGCCTCATCCTAGCCTCTAGATCTTCAATTTGCTTGGCTAGGTTATCCTGAAAGAGTCTTTCTTGGAGGTCACCAGCATCATCCTCTTCAAGGCTCTGGGTTGGTTCCTAGCATTCCTTCCTCCAACTTGGAAACTACACATCATGTTGGAAAACTTGAGGAGGTTGAGGAATGCTAGGAAGAGACTATTGATGCACTAGAAGAGTCTCTAAAAGAGGGATGTGCTGGCTTGTGGTATTCCCCCAATAGAAGATTCATAATATAAGGAATTGAAAAAAAGGGGGGGATGAAAAGGAAGAGAGAGAGATGATGAAAACAGAACCTAAGCCTAAAAAAGTAAAGGTGATACACCAGAAAATGTGTGATCTACTCCGCCCGAACATACACTTTTCACTGAGAAACAACTCCCATACACTTCATCTAACATGAGAGAACCTTCTGCATCAGTGGGTTAGGGGTCCGTGGAGATATAGGGAGGAAATAACCACTAAAGGCATTCTGAGACACACTACAACAGCCTATCCACTTCATCTATACTACTCTAGGGACACTTCAACAGACCTGTAAAAGGAAACTCAAAGAAATGCACCAGACATGCTGAAATCATTCAAGAAAATGACTTAACACATAATCAAATGCATAGACACATACTAAAGATGCAAAACTCAGAATGGAGGTAAAAATGCTATGTTTTGATTCAAGGTAAATTTCTGGCAGAGCTCTACCTTACAAGCCTTGAGATATTTTTGGGCAGAGTTTGCCTTAAGGCTGAGAGCGGATCCCTTCTTAGAATGAGAAGTTTACAATATATAGGAAGAGGAAGAGAACTTGGCACTTCTTGGGAAGTATTTTGGCACTCTTTTCTGCAAGTGGCCCATGTGCATTCTCAATCTTGGGAAGAGGAAACCACTGTTACTAATGTCATTCTTCAGAAAAGGCCTGCTGGAACCATGCTGCTCAATCACCCAAATTGACTTTGGCATTCAAACATTAATGAAAGAGCATGGCCGTGCCTCTTTTCTACAAACAAACTGTAGTTTGTCCCCTCATCAATGCTAACTATAGAAAAATAGGTCACACCATTCGTCTGACAATGACTCACCTTCCCTTCGCCACTTGAATGCTTTGTCTTTTCTGCTCCTTGTCTTCTTTCTACTCTTTTAGCCCTCGGGGGTGATCTCTTTGTGGGTCGCTATGTTCCTTAGGCTTTTCCCATGATTTGGTGCTCAGACAATTCAAAACAAAGGCTACTTCACTGTGTTAAAATTGACGTTCACGCGGCCATCACCCAACGGCTAGTTCATCTGCTCAAATTTGACAGCTTTTGGGACATCACAGTCCTTGGCAAAAGTCATCGGGTCTTTTGTTTTGGGCCTTTTCCCTGCAAGTTTTCTATTTCAGGATTTTTCTCGTGAATAAAAAGTCTGCGAGAATTAGCCGCTTTGACTTTTTTGCAGGCTCTTTGACTTTTTTTGCACCTTCAGGCCCTTTGAAAATCCCTTCCCTGAATTCCTTCGGGCTTTTTGAAGCTCTCTTTGCCCTCCACAAGGGCTTCTAGATCTTGAACTGCCCTTCGGCTTTAGGGCACACCCTTGAACCAAGCCATTGAACCAAAATTGGTTCAACGATTCAATCGGTTCAACCACTGCATGTCGAGCCGTTGAACCAAGCCTTTGAACCGATTCGTTGAACCTCTTTGTTGAACTGAAGCGATTAAACCAAAGCGTTGAACCAAATGATTGAACCAATCCGTTAAACCAGTTCAATGGTTCAACGAAGTGCGCCGAGCTCGTTGAACTTTGGCATTAAACTGTTTGATTGAACTAGAAGCCACTTGAACTGATGCCGCTGAACTGGCTAAGTGAACCAAGGCTTGAACCAAAGGCGTTGAACCAATGCTTTGAACCAGTTCAATGCTTCAACACTTCAAGCGACTGTTGAAACAAGCCCATTGAACTCTTTTGTTTGAACCAAAAGCCATGAAGCAAGTGATGAACAAAGCCTAGAAATTGAAGCGATGGACTTGAAGTGATGAACCAGGCTTTGAAATGGAGCGATTAAACTGCCGATTGAACCAGGCATTGAACCAAGGCCGATTGAACCAAGCGATTGAACCAGGCATTGAAGCAAAGCATTAAATTAGTTCAATGGTTCAACCATGCCAAATTTTCTTCACGATTTTATTCAGACAGGAACCCAAAGAAGCCTTGTAAAATCCAACACTCTCTGAACTAATCCTTCATGCGCTAAAGGACTAACTTGCTGAGTCTATAGAAATGGACCTATAGAGTCCATATAAATTCTACAAAGTCCGTAGAAATTGCCAAATTTATGCATAATCAGAAAATGAAATGGCCTAGAATAGCAGGGACATAAGGGGACCAATTTTTTGGCCTGTTGGGCAAAAAATGGTCAACAGGTATCATTTAAGGTACTAAGGGGTAAGGTTCCTGCCATATGTTGGAAATTTAAAATGGGACAACTATCTTCCACCACACTAAAGAGTGGGATATAACTATCACCCACTTCCATGAAAAGGCATGATAAGGGACATGCCATTAATGCGATGAGGTTAGTTATGGCAAGAAGTGTGTCAAATACGTGATGGGACAAAACTGTTAAGGCATTAATTGCATAAGGCAAGGTTTAAAAGATGACGGTCATTAAAAGATACACATTTATGCTACGAAGTGATGGGGAAAAGGAAGGAATTATTGAGGATAACCTCCCTAGGTATGTTAAACTCATTTTATGCTTTACATTATGTTGATTCTTGAATTAACAAGAGCCAATAATGAATGACGAACTAGAGCCAAAGATCAAGCGACCACACTAGAGCAGAACTAACCAAATCTTGAGTAGAGTAGTGTTTTTATATCCTTGGAGAGACATGTAGGTTGTTGCCCAATTGAAGAGAGATATTCTAAGTCCAGATTAGTGGAAAGAAGTGATAATATTTGAAGTTGCAGGTTGTAGGGCCACCATTAATGAAGTGTTAAGCTCAAAAAGCCAAAGTGAATTTGTCTGTATCCACACATTCATTTGGGAATATAGGATGACTGTGCATTAACCTTCAGGCTCCTTGAAGTGTAATGCTACCTAAGAAAAAGGCTAGGAGACTTGAAAACTTACCAACTATATCAGAAGAAGAAGAGGTGAGTAAAGACTAGTTTCTCATTAGAGAAGAGACTCTAGAGGAATAAGAGTGGTACCTCAAATAACAAGTACAAAGCACAAAAGGAGAAGATGTAGAACACATGGAAGAAGAAAGGGAAAAGATGGTGAAGGAAAACAAGCATAAACATTGATGGTGTAGAAGGCCCCAATATCTCTGCCTCCATTTCTATTGATAGAAGATATGTAATACCTAGATTTGGTTTTGCTTATAGAAAACTAGGTCTCCAAAGTTTCAACAACAACCATCTTTGATTACAACCACCGCTAACTAGAAAATGAAGTCAAGCTCTAGAATAACTACTAGGTCAAGACCACTAAAACAAGAAATCAAGTGGTCTATGACTTAACCATAAAAAACCAGCTGGATGCCACAAGGCTCTTCCAAATCTTTGAGTTGCCATATTTTGGTAAACTTACGAAGGTAATGCAATTCCTCCTCTTGCACATCCACGAGGACTATATCTAATTTTCTAGGCACAACATAAATATCACCCTCAAAAGAATTAGCAAAGTCACGGGACTACAGTACTCGGGGTTGAGTGTGATCGATGACTTGGCTGACATGAAAGAGATACAAAAGATTGCCATGGTGCTAATGTATCAAAAGCAGGGGCACATGATGCACATCTAAAACCTACAAGATCTTACTCTCCAAGTAATAGCATATATCATTTCCACCAAGATCAAAGGAATCGATCACTAGAAGGAGGTGGATATGGCACACCTTTATATTTCTCACCAAGTTTTTTAGGGACTAAAGTAGAATTGGGTCCTATACTTTATACAAAAAATAATTAAAGATGCGAAGAGGGCCCATCATATGCCCAAGTATAGGTTCCCTTAGGGAGTAATACTCCTATTGATGGTCTTCAATGAGATTAAAGTGTCAGACTATAGTTTGGGTGCATTGAAGTTGGTGTACCTCCCACTCACAAGTCCCATGCCAATTGCTACAAGGCATTTACTTGACCCCAGCATATCACTCCCTCATACAAGATAAAGATGAGGTATTAGTTTATGGGATGAAGGTGACATTCAGAAATGAGTGGTGCATTTTGAAGGACTTTCCCCCCTTGGCTATAGATCAAGAATAGTTCATTGTAAAGCAACATTTCTCCCTCGCACAGATCCATACAAATCCATCAAGAGAGCTTTTGGCATGGCTCAAGTTGCCCTATGACTTCTTGGTGTGGTATTTCATAGATTCCATCAATCAGATATATGATGTGCAACCTACATTTTTCAAGCATAAAGGATCTATGTGAAGCTTCACACCCTCTAAAAAATTTATGTATATCTAGGCAAGAAGGCCTATGTGGAGAGGTTATAGATGGACTTGACTGACATACAAGTCAAGCAAACCTTGATCGAGGAGCAACCTTATAGGATGCTCTACATGATTTTCCCTTGTAAGCACCCACAAGATGGAGACCCAAAAGAAAAACTTCCCCAAACACCAAAACTAAAGAGGAAGAAGTGATTGAATGTGGGTGCTATTTCAAGTGGGCGCTAGGCCCCCTAAAAAAGGCAAAGGATGACAGAGGATCAACCCTCAAGACCTATTTCTTCCCATCCTGCCATACCTCCTCCACCTCCACCTCACCCTTCACCTTTACCACCTCATCCATATCCATCCCATCCCCACACTTCTCCATCCCTTTCTCACTCTATGCCTCTACACTCATCTATTCTCAACCCATCATTTCCTCAACCTACTCTTCCCCTTTTTCCCCCTTCTCCACTTCCACCTTCTCTACCCCCACCACCATCCACTCCTAATAATACCACCACATGAGATACCCCATAAAAACCTCCAAGACAAACACCCAAATAGGAGTCTCCTTAGGTGCAGATCCATAGCTCAGGGTTAAATTTTGAGAGAACTCCCTCCCTAGTGTAGGAGAAGGTTGCATCTGGTGATTCCTTAATGTTGCAATATGGTATACTGAGGATAGGGAGGAAGATAGTGAAATGGACATTGGTATCCATAAGGAGACCAAGCTTAAATAAGACCCTAATAAGAAACTAACATTGGTCGAGTCCATAGAACAGGAAGATGAAAGAACGATGACCACTACACGTGTGTTAGGGTGTGGAGCTAAAAGCTTCAACTGTTTGCAAACACAAGAAGAGGATGCTGAAGAACCAGAGGAACCGACATTGGCAGTATAACTGACGTCGGTCACAGACAATGGAGAAGGAAACCGGTGATGGCAGGAGGTCGGTCGACATCGGTAGTACCAAGCTAGCAGGGACCGACGTTGGTCGCCTGTGTATTTCCATAACTGTTGTTGACGAACAGTCAGTTAAGTGAAGCGAGTGTTTGCATGTCAAATGACTAGTTATAGTCACGAGCTGCGTGTCTAATTATTGTAGTTAGATTTCTATTTTTGTAAGCATGGGATTCTATTTAAAGACCCATAAGGCATGTATTGTAATTATCAAGAAGGCAAGTAAAAGCATTGAAGCAAGCAAGGTCAAGGAGATCAGCTGAAGCTTTCAAGGAGGGATAATAACTCAGGCTATAGAGTTTTTGTGTTGAGCAAGAGAGAGAGGGAAGAAGGTCTTGAGGTGTGGCAAGCCTTTAAGGTGGAGGAAGAAGTGGCATCTTCCTTATTGTATTTTCTTCTAGTAATATTTAATACAAGAGTGTGTATTGTCTCTCAAATTCTTTGTTGTCTCAAGTTTCTAGTTACTTTATCATTCTGGTATAATTATGTGTTTAATTGCTTATAAGAAAGTAATCAATTATACTTCTGTTGGATAAGGGGTCACCTAACAGTTGGTATCAGAGCATATTGATTGTTGTAGGTTCCCCTGACAACGTGAACATTTTCAGTTCGGCATAGAAGATAAAAGACTCTATATTTGGTTGAAGTTCCATCCCAAGAAAGTGACACCTAAAAATAGAAAAGAAGTGTCCTTCCTTCTCAAGATGTATAATGAGAAGCATGATTTTGAGCTTCCACTGGATAACACTCTTTAGGCCCAGATACTCTAGCACTACAGGAATTAATGAGGGTTGATCCATAAAATCTCTCGTCACTAATAATAAACACTACATTTTTGAAACTTGGAATGAAAATAACATTCTAGAAAATTTTATCAGACTTTGACACATGTACAACAAAGAAAAAACTTGCTCAAGTTGTAAACATGTATAATAAAGTGCTTGTAGAGAAGTAAGCACTCATTGAGGAAGTGGACTCAATGAAACAAAAGATTCAAGAGGCCACAGAGGCAAAAGTAAGGGTTTTAACCCTTTGTAAAATAATTTTGAAGGAAGATCTAACCCTTACAGATGGCACACCTCTAGATGAGGATGCCATTGGAAAGTTAGAGATCCTAGTTGAACTCCTGCTTAAGAAATGCAAGGAGCAACCCACCCCAAGAGGTGAGGGAATAAAAATTGTTAAACAATTCACCATGGTCATTGACATCTATAGACATGACTTAAAGAGAGTTGGGGAAGTTATCCCTATTTTTGATATCATTTTTGCATGCCTAGCATACCCTAATAAAGTCTTAGAGGTTCAGATCCAAGCTGAAGAAGTCCTAAGGCAATACTCAGCTGATGTTTTGCTCCTAACAAAAGACCACATCAAGTGTGCAAAAGCATTTAGAGATGTAAAAATTATGAAGGATGCTATTAATAACCATTGTCAATAACTAAATGCAAGTTTTGTAGCCCTCTAAGGATAGGTTGATAAGGAGGTTTCCATAATAGAAGACATCCAAAAGGATGCTAGCATAACCCTAGATGAACAGGTGAAAAAGACCAATGAGAATCTGATCTAACCCAAGAAGTTGAAAGCATCTATAGAGGCCATTGAAGGAATAACTACAAAGGTCCTTGATGTATTGTCCCATTGGGACAGTCTAAAAAAGGAACTTGAGTAGAAGGGGCCCAAATTTTTAGAAGATGCTAGCATGGCTTATTTTGAGATGGACTAAGGGCATAGTGTGGGGTGATGTTGGCTCCATAATTTTGACTAAGTATTGTCTTATTTTGGCATGGAACTAACATGACATGGAAGGACCATGGTACGGGATGACCATGGTGCATAACTACAAAGAATGGAAGCACCATGGCTTGGAACCTATTGGGTGTAAGAGGATAATGATGCGAAAGGATAACGGCGCAGGAGGGACCAGTGTAAGAGGACCTAGTCAAAGAAGAAAATGTCACAAACAACCTCAAAACATTGGACTTGGAATGAAAGTGGAAGACTAGGGGATTGCATGGGAAGCATGAGCAGTTAGAAGAGAGATTCATATGAGACACTTTGACTTTATTGATCAGAGGTTTTGCACCAGCTCATAAGGAATGGAACATATAGCCACCAATATATAGCATGTGAGTAAAGATCTAGGGGCACAAGGACCTGGGTCCTTAGGAAAAACTTATTGTAAGTGCCACAACTCTTAGTTTGTTGAGAGTCCATGTGCCATTCTCTCAAATCATTAATGATTGTAACACTTGGTCAGGGAAAAACAAGTATAAATACCCCTATTAAAATCTTTTGTGAGGATGATCTTTGGAGGATAGATGATGAAGCTTTTCCCTTTTGATTCATTAAGCATCTAATGTGAAGATATCAAATTTTTTTGATTTGTGTCTTGAATGATGAAATATACTAAGCAATAGATTTGGACATTTTTTATTTCTTAGTATTGTTATTGGTATCTTTTCTTTTCTAAGTCACTAATGTTAGATAATGATGGTGATCCATGTAGTAATAGTAATAGTTGTATCTGGAACTAAAAGGATCATAATAGTATATTTGTGCTACTAAATAATCCTTGTTTGGAACTGCATAACGAGAGAGATGAACAAACATATATTACTATGTTACAAAACCTTTAGGAATTGATCTTTTGTTGTACGCTTTGGGTGAGTGCACGAGACTGAACTTTCACATGATAGGGATAGTGCACTAGCTCATTGGGATAAACTTCTACATCGGAGCAAGAATTAACTAAAATAACCCAACAAGGAAGAGGAATCGGGGAATATGTTTCTGTGTTAAATTTAGGAACCTCAATAAAGTGTCCCTAAAAGACCATTGCCCATTGCCCTCAATGGATTAGATTCTTCAAAAGGTGGCAGGTTCTCAGAGATTCTCATTGTTTGATGTCTAATCTGGTTATAATCAAATTATGGTCAAGGAAGAAGATAGGCAAGGACTACCTTCACCATAATGTGGGGCACTTATGCATATATAAAAATGCCCTTTGGACTATTCAATGCTAGAGAAAATTTCTAGAGGGCAATGGATTTTGATTTTGAAGGTTTGATCAATGACATGGTGCTCATCTACCCAGATGACATCACTATTTTCTCAAAGGATCCAGCTGATTACATTACTCACTTAAGGTTAGTATTTGAAATATGCAAAGAATTTGGTGTATCATTGAATCCTAGAAAATGTATATTTGGTGTTCATAAGGGTAGGTTATTAGGCCATGTAGTGTCTAATGATGGTCTTTCCATAGATCATGAAAGAGTTGAGTCCATCTTATCCTTACCTTTGCCCAAGCACAAGAAGGGTCTGTAGAGTTTCTTAAGAAAGATTAATTTTGTAAGAAGGTTTATCCCAGTCTTTGCAGAGCTGGTCAAGCCTCTTACTCACATGTTAAGAAAATGCAAAGAGTTTATATGGACCATGGAATGTGAGAGGAGTTTTGAGGCTATCAAGGAGGCTATCCCTCATTCCCCTACACTTCTTAATCACAATTTTAACAAAGAATTCTACTTGTATGCCTTCTCTACATTAGATGCAATCTCTGCCATGTTGATGCAGTAGGATGAGCAAGGTTTGTAACAACCTATTACTTTCTTTAGTCAGGCCTTTAAAGGGTTTGAGGAGAGGTATAACTTTGTAGAGAAACATGTACTTGAAATAGTGAGAAGTTTGAAGAAATTTAGGCACATGGTCTCCAATAGTAAGATCATACTCATGGTGGTACACCCAAGTATTAAAGAGTTTATACTCAACAAAGACCTTAATGAGAAAAGAGATGGATGGGTGGTGAAAAAATACATGGAATATGACCTTGAAGTTAGGGTTACAAAACTTTTTAGAGACAGAGGGTTATGTGAACACCTTGTAGTAGAGGTAAAACAAGATAAAGGTCAAGTGTTGGTAGTCCATGACAACCAACAAGCAACTGCAGATAACACACCTTTCAGTTGGACACATGATATACTCAGATTTATTAAATTAGGCCAATGTCCTATGGGACTAGATAGAGCCAAGAGAAGGCACTTCAAGTTGCAAAGTATACCTTATGTCCTGATATATGGAGTAATTTTCAAGAGATACATAAGAGGCATGATTTTGAGGTGTGTGGAATCATGCCAAATAGACAAGCTACTTGAGCAGTTCTAGATGGTCTAGCTGGTGGGTACTTTAATGCTAAGAATATAGCCTCTAATATCATTAGAGCTGGGTAATTTTGGCCCATAATGTTTAGAGATGCACACTCTTGGGTAAGAAAATGCCCAAAATATGCAATGTTTGTTAGTAAGTAGAAACTGGTTGCCGTTCCCTTACAACCCATACAAGTAGAACAGCCTTTCATGCATGGGGCTTAGATTTCATAGGGATAATACACCCCCTTCAAGTAAAGGACATAAATGAATCATTACAACTACAAACTAATTTACAAGGTGGGTTGAAGAAACTGCCTTCAAGGAAGCTAATGAAGATTATATTTTGGACTTTTATGATAACCTTGTGACTAGATTTGGTGTGCCCTCTACAATCATTTTTGACAATGCATTGGCCTTAAATAGTAATAAGGTATGTGAGTGGGATATTTCACATGGAATTTATCTCAATGCATCCTCTAACTATTACCCACAGGGCGATGGACTAGCAGAGTCCACAAATAAGAACTTGTTGAGGATTATCAAGAGAACTATGGAAGATGGTTAGAGGGAGTGGCATACTAGACTAAGGACTACCCTATGGGTATACAGGGTGACAACTAATAAAGCTATTGGACACTCCTCATACCTTCTTATCTATAGGAAAGAATCCAAACTTCTTGCATTATAGCTTGCACATCAACTTGAGCTCCTAGAGGATGATGTTATACAGATAAGGTTAAATGAGCTAAGACAATTGAAGGAGATAAGGGACACTGCTATGCACATTATGTGGTCCAATAAACACCAAGTGAAGAAGTCATTTGACAAGAGAGCTTCCTCATGGACATTCCAACAAGGTGATATAGTCTTCAAATGGAATGAAGACCATGCAAAACTAAGAAAGCACTCCAAGTTTGACAGTCTTTGGAGTGGACCTTATGTTATCACAGGTATCAAGGAGAGCAATGCCTTTGAGTTTTCTAGGTTGAATGGAGAGAGCCTTCCCATCCCTATCAATGGGAGGTATCTTAAATTTTGCCACTAGTGTTGTCTCATGACCTTGTATATAGGTAGATAAGTCTATCTTTACCTCCAAGTGCTCTTACACATTGCTCTTTTTGTTATTTCTCTATTGTTTAGGTAGTTGTTTGGTTTATTTTGTTACTTTATTATTGTTATGTGTGTCTCATTTCTTCAAAGTGTTTCAAGGAGTCAGGCAAAATTCTTTTGTAAGTAATGCTTCATTTGTATACTTATCATGAACAAGCTTGATCAAATTCTAGGTTTTATGACCAGCAGGCTGGTCAAGACAACCGAGTCACCATAAATGTTGGCCATTTTGGCCCACATACAAAAATTCTACCTGAATGGATGAGCTAAATAGATTTCTAGATGGAATGAGTGGTCCAAAGATCACATGTATCTTGCAATGCTTTTGAAACACTTTAAGTACACTTAAAGTGTAGTTTTTCAAATTTTGAAAAAGCAGTTTCTCATGGTGATTAATGTAGTTAGGATCATGGGACAAGTTTTCACAAGTCTCAGAAGCTCATTTTGAGCCTTGAAAGTTATTGCACAAGCATAGAAGAGCTATACCATCATCAACACATCATGTAAAAATAAATGGGTCAGCTTGATTATGGATTTTATAAGTTCACTTGGAAAACCTCGGATGGACATAAATTTATTCATGACTTGAACATTCTTTATAAATTTTGTGACTTGATGAGCTTGTTATCTCAAGTTATAAGCCTTAAAAGTTGATCCAAAATATGAGACTAGCACGGGGATGTCAAGTTCAAGCTATGCCAAATAACCATTTAGATTCAAAAGGCAAATCTAATGGTGCTCATTTGATCAAATCCAAGATCAACGATGTGCAAGTAATCAATAGGTTAAAAGGTCCATCAAATAAGATTAATGGTCATCATTCGATCAGACCAAATCTAACAGTGTGTAGCAACTGACAAGGTCAGTGGGTCTAGATAAATCTAGTGGTTCATAATCCATCATACATCTAGATCCAATGGTGCATGGATGAAGCTCAAGTCAGTAGGTCCAAATAGATTAATAGAGCATGTGAAATCATACAAAGTAGATCTAATGATGAGCGATGGGTCAATAGGTCAATGAATCCTAAGAGCAAATGCATAGGTGACAATTGTCTTAAACACATTAAACTGGAAGAAGATCCATGGCTCACATTCATTTATACTGAAAATGATCAATGGTGCATGACAAGAAGATCCAACAATGCTTTCCCAATGTAGATTATAGATTGATGGCCAATGATGAAGGGCAAAGGTGCTATAATATTGAAGGCTCAGATTAAGATCAACAACTAAAATTAAAAGTTGAAAGCTAAGGGACTTCAATGGAGAACAAATATGATCAAGGTCGAATCAGAGCAAGTATTTCAAGGGGATGCCATGAAGGCAGATATGTTGGACAAAGGATTTTGCCACCCCAGGTAGGCAAAATGAGTAAATGCAAGATCAAACATGATCTAAGTCATCAAGAGTAAATCCTAAAAATCCATTTAATGCCATTAAATATATACAAAACCTCTCGAAAGCTTTCATATGTAGGTTTTACATCTTATGATCAAAAGCCCTAGACTATAGATCTTCATTACAATCATGACTATATGAAAACCAATAGGATGATTGATTTTCATCCATAATAGATCTATGTTTAGGATTTATAATCAATGGTAGAATGGTGACTGCACACGGAATTTCAAAAAGAACATCAATGAGCAAGCTCAAATAATTGCCTGATAACATGAAGAACATCAAGCATGATTAAGGAGGATAGTGAAGGGCATTAATATAGGGGAAGGTTCGAGAAGGATTATGGTGGTGGTTGTTTTGAGTAGAATTGGGCTCATTAATGACCCCTTCAGTGCCAATTTCTCTCTCTTAACTTATTTCTTCCTATAAATAATAACTTTGAACTCTTGATTTGGATCCCTCTACTTGATATAGCTAAGCTCTGCCAAAATCACTTTGTAAAACTCTTTTGAAGCTATATAAGACAACTTATATTCTATTTGAATGCTAAGTGTGCTATATTGAAGTTTGATTTACAAAGTGTATGTTTCCAATTCATCATCTGTATGTCCTTCATGTACCTTGCTTCAAGTCTATTGGTTTCTTACAGGTTGTGTGAAGTGTTAGCTAGTGAGATTTCTCTTGAAGTTTCATAAGTTCATAGTGTCTTACATATACCTATCTCTTTCTGTCCTTCAAGTTGTAGGTATTTTTTCAAACTTCATACAAAATACTCATGTTTGGAACCTTGCCATAGAATTTGATCAATTCTTGTCCTAATTGGATTCATTAGTAGTTATAAAAGTGTCTAAGCTGAGAATGGATCATTAAACATTTAGTGCATCACCATTTAGAATAGGTTTTATTCCTTTTAGCTTTCTTCTCTCTCCCTTTTCCTTGGTATAAATATAGGTTTAGGAAAGGAACCATATTGTCATATCTAAGGAGCTAGCCTCATTAAAAAATCTAGAGGTTTGGCCCAAAATTAGGTAATCCACAGCGTAGGGTCATTTTTGACTAGCAGTGGATTCATAATCAAATAGACTTCTCTTGATATAAATGAATAAGGAGAGTTACCATAGACCTGCATCTTCTAATTTTATTTAATTGTCAACCTGAGGATGTAAACTTGATAGGATGATGTCACTATATGTGCACACTCAATCTTCTAATTTGACCTTCTGCTGATTGTAATCTAAGATGCTAAAAATCATGTAACAAATGAAATGCTAGAATTGAACACTCATACAATATTGTGAATTAAATGATTTCACTATTTTATATTTAGAATCTTCCTTAAAATAGTTCTATGTGAAACTAAAAATCACACAATTCAGAAATAAAACACACAACATGTAAATGAACTAAATAACATGCTTAACTAATTAACAGGTCAGATTATTGCTACAAGACTTTCAAAGGAGGCCCTTCCTCCTTTTGACTCTAGCTTCAATCCTTCCTCTTATAACAATGAAATAAACTCATAGATGATGGTTCATATTAATCAAAATACAACAAAGAATTGTTGTAGGGAAATTACAATAACAACTATCTTACAAGATGTGCTTCTGATATATTTCTCTAATTGATCTGTATTATCTCTCAACCCTATTATTACCTATATATATACAACAAGGGAGATTATTTTATACAAAACAATATACATTCCAAACTAAGAAACATTCGGCTATAAGATAACATAAATTAGTTCCTTCCACTAAGGTCATCATTCATATGAATTTTACAATACTACTTCAGGACAAACAAAACTATTTGAGTCTTCAATCAAATATTTATTATGCTCCATGAAAGTTTTTATATTTTATGTGAGTTGGTTGAATTAAGAATCAAATTCTATTTGTCTGTAGCTTTAGTCATATAATGACTGTAGGATGTGTTCTCATGGTGAAATCCCTTTGTTGCAAGATGGTTTGTGATATATACCTATGGCTTCAAAACATCTTTAAAACACATTATAGAGAAAAGAATCTTATATATATATATATATATATATATATATATATAAAATACTTGATTCCAAGACAAATTTATAACCATTCAAAGATTATGAGAACATAATGCTATTTGCAAAATATGGTTTGCCTAAGGACAAAAACTTAGGGAAAAGTAATCAGAAGCATGATAAACAAGAAGGATGAGCATGATAGATGAGGACAAAAAAATGACAATTTTGAGGCTCATCACACTCCCCAACTTAAGACTTTGCTTATCCTCAAGCAACAAACTTGCTCATTTCAAATTCACAAATGGCTTTGAAATCTGTAGGCTCCATGGCTCCACTTGATAGATGGGCATAAAATCCACATCTTTATTCATATAGATTCCACTTTTTGCCTTCTTTGGCTTCATCTAATGGAGTTTTATCCTTCTAATCTAGAATAGGGTACCAAAATAGAGGAGGCTCAAATTTTATGCTCAACAGTTGGGATCCTAGTTCACCTATAAGTAGAATATATCTTGTTACTCTATCAAATGCAATCTTTAAATTGAAAGGGGAATATGGTTATTTCCTTTTTAGCTCAGGAGTGAGCTCATTCCATCTTCCTATGCATGATTCTTTTATTGTAAGTGCAACATAATTTCTCAACCTTAAGTAAAAATTTTGGGCTTCATCACTATTTTTGGCAAACCAAGCCCTAACTTCCTTCCACAACATAATGTTATCCCATTCTGCCAACACAATCTCATGTGTAGCTAACTCTCTTCTGATAACCAATTGACTCTCCCTTTCTTTTTTCCTATATGCAGTCATCTCTCATCCTCTCCCATTCTCATTTAAAAGATATGATGAAACTACCATTAAAAGGACATCTCTAGCATACAGGTTAGGATTCCATTCCCTGTCATGAGGCATAACATAATTATGAAGATAGACTCACACAATTGTGGTTGTTTTTCTTGCGAGCTTTATTTATAAATTTGAAAGAAAGAGAGAGGAGTGATTACTTCACATGGCATGTCACAATAAATTCTCATGAACTTAAACTTATGCCATTGTTCCTCAATATAAACTAAATAAATCTTTGTAGAAGGTCTATAATCAAGGATCTCTTGAGTAAGACCAGTCATATCTTCAACTTTCTATCATAGTTTGGAGATCTTTTATTCTTTAAACCTGACATCTTCCTTTAATTTCTTGTTTTATTTTGTTAATGCTCTACAAATTTCATACTGACTATCTACCATCTCATCAATTTAGAAGACATAGTAGATGAGGAATTATACCTGACTACTTGGGCAGTTCTAGGCTTTTCTTATTATTTTTCTGCTATAGGAAGCTGCGAAACAATAGTTATAGGATGGGTTTCATAGAGGCTTATAGTTGAGAAGCTACTTCAACAAGCACATCTATTCCTCCTCTTGATTGACCCTGTAGTTTCTTTCTTAATCGCTCTATTTCCTGCAAGGATTGCTCAAAATTAGGAAATTCTACTTGTGTGGAGGTTTGCTCTATTTTTTTTACCTTTGTCTACATTGGTTCTTCTCATAATTATTTAGGACTATGTTCAAATTTCTTCTTCTCCTTATTTCCTTCTTGAGAACACTCTTCCTTATCAGTCTCTATTTTATCAAAATTGAATGCCTCAAGTGATTCATGACTACTGGCAGTTTGTTCTTCTTTATATTCCTCACTAATGTCTATAATAAAAGAAGGTTTAGTTCTTTGTTTACCTTTCATATTTCTTCTTAATCTATGAGATCTTAAAGGAGTAGATGTGACCTTCACCTTTTTAGGGGAAGGTGGAATATCTTCCTCAGATTTTTTAGAGTTAGGTTGGAGGATTAGTTTCCTCTTCCTTCTTCTAGATTCTTTGCTTATGGAAGCCTCCTCTACAAGGTTGGTCCTTGATGTAGGTTCCTGTGTAGCTATAGGAAGGTCTTATTCTGTAGGTTCTTGTGTGGCTAAAAGGTCTTCTTTTGTCTCCATCTGTTCTTCTACTTCCATTTCCTCTTCTGCACCTATCTCTTCTTCTTCATCTTCCTCACTATTACTTTATGCATTTCTAGGTATTTGAAGAAAATCTTCCCATGTTAAGCAATAATATGGGAACACTTATCTCAATACCATGTCACAAATGGTTCATGAATTTGAAATAAATGTCATGCAACATGGAGTATCTCCCTTCACAGGTGAAATATTTGAAGAAGAATACAATAAATCTAACCCACCTTCCTGATAATGATAATCATGTAGTGCCTTGTTTTGAAGTCCCAAGCTTTCATCTCCTTTAATGAATTTTTGCCTCTCTACCTTGGAATCAAACTTCTCTGACCATAATTTTACTATTTGTGGTAATCTAGTTACTCTAATGACTATGGTTTCAATAAGCTTTATTTACATTCCTTGCACTATTACCAAATTATTATTCAATGAACCGATAAATTCTTCTACAATTTCTTAATCAAGAACATTTATCATTTCAAAATATTGGGCCCATCCTACATTTAAAATAGGACTAGGATGTTTGGGTTATTGGTTAGAGGAGAGATATCAAGTGGCTCATGTTTGAATAAGTCCCCTCCCATATTGTAGGATGGAATTTTGGTTGTAAGGTCTGTGCTCTTGAAGCAAGGGTTTTGTAGCTTCAGGTGGAATGTTTATGATTTGATTTAGGAGAAAGATAATCAGTTTGAATTATGGGAAATCCCTCCAACTTAAATGGTCACTTGTCTCAAGGGATGAAATTGACATGCATGAATGACTTGTGAAAATGACAAGGGGTGTTGGCAACAGTGCTTCAATGGTCACGTCAATTGGTGAAAAAGAAGATATCTCAGGATGTTGTAAGCAAATGGAGATATGGTGACATTTTAATAGCATTAAGACCCATCATATTAGTAATAGTTAAAACTTATGATATGAAATAAGTATAAAATAATTACCTTAATAATTTTTAGGAATACCTTTCATTGATGCATAAATACTTCAGTATGATTAAGTGCTTCCTTTCTAAGTTCATCAAGTGCATTCAACTACATGATCATGTTTTTTTGAGCTTGAGAAAGATCCAAGCCCAAATCAAGTGTTGTCCTTAATGTTTTATGCTCAAACTCAATGGGCATAACATGATTTTTATCATAAATTAGTTCATATGGAGTGAAACTAGTTATGGTTTTCCAGGTGATTTTGTAAGCCCAAACTGCTTCTAAAAGATGAGTTAACCAATCTTTTATATGCAAGTTGACAGTCTTAGTGAGTATATTTTCCAATTCTCTATTTGTAACTGCCACTTGACCATTTATCTGAGGATGGTAAGGGGTAAATTTTTTGTGTCTAATTTCATATTCTTTTACCAAGGTAGTTGTGAGATCTGATGTGAATTGTGGTCCTTGGTTTGTGACTATTTCTCTTGGTACTCCATAGTGGGTGAAGATTTCTTCATATAAAAACTTAGCTACTTTCTCATCTCAAGTATGGGTTAAGACCTTAGACCTTGGCCCATTTTGTGACATAATCAGTGCACATTAATATATATTCCTTATTTTTAGATTTAGGATCTATGAGACCTACAAAATCAAGTCCCCATTTGTCAAAAGGTTCCAAAACCAATTGTGGCTATAATGGTATTTCATCAGAGCAAGTGGGTTTCCCCATACACTGACATTGATCATATCTATGGGTATACATCATGACATCCTTATGAAAGAAAGGCCAAAAATATCTGATACTAAGTACTTTCATAGTAGTCCATTTGGCAGTAAAATGACCCCCACAAGGTTCATCATGGTTGGCTTTGATAATGTCATAGGCTTCATCTTCTTAGATATATCTTCTCATAACTAAATTTGGTCAAGTGATAAAGAGATATCTTGTAATTTAGGAATAATCTATGCTCTTTTGGATCAGATGCTATTTTTCTATAGGTGATAAATGTTGTGGTAGTGATCTTGTAGAAAGATAGTTAGCAATGTCTGCAAACCAAAGAGATTTAATAGTTACTACAAACAAATGCTCATCTAGAAAGGAATCATCAATAATAGGACTTTACTCATCATTTTGTAGTTAAGATAGAAAATATGCTACTACATTATCTTTACCTAGTTTTTCCATAATAGTAATATCAAATTCGTACAACAAAAACAACCATCTAATTATCTAACTTGTTACAATAGGTTTGTTCATCAAATACCTAATTGTTGTGTGGTCTATGTGGATGAATACTTGGTAACCTGTAATGTAGTGCCAAAATTTGTTGATGGCATAGATGACTGAAAGAAATTCCTTCTTTGTTATAGTGTATTTGAGTTCAACCCCTTGAAGATTCTTGTTGATTAAATAGATTGTATAACTCAAAGATTCATCTTTTTGGCCAAGGACAGCTCCTAAAGTGGTGTTAAATGCATCTATGTGGATGTGAAAAGACTTATTCCAATCATGCTCTCTCAGAATAAGATTTATTATGAGAAGGTCTTTGAGTTGCTGAAAGGCAGTTTGAGAATCATTAGTCCAAGTAAATTCAACATCCTTAGTAAGAAATCTAAATAATGGGGTGGTAATTTTATTTAATTACTTGTTGAATTGTCTATGATAACCAGCATGTCCTAAAAAACTTCTAACATCTTTCTGCTTCTTTGGTGTGGATAGATTTTTAATGATACCTATCTTTGTTGGGTCAACTTGAATTCCAGTAGGGGAGATGTGATGCCCCAACATAATCCCTTCAGTCATAAACATATAAAATTTTTCATTGCTAAAAGATAATTTGTGGTCCTGGTAGCATTAAATAACTTTCTCTAGGTTGGTAAGAGTTTCTTCAAATGTTTACCCATAGACAATGAAATCATCCATGTATATTTCAACATAATCATGGGAGATATCATAAAATTTACTTAAACAACCCTTTGAAAAGTATCTAGGGCATTACAAAGATAAAATGGTAAGATGACATAGGCATAGGTTCCCCAAGGGCAACTAAAAGTGGTTGTCTTGGTCTTGTGGAGCTATTTGTATCTAATAATAACCACTATAGTCATTTAGGAAGGAAAGATACTTTTCCCCTCCTAATGTATCTACCACTTGATTAATAAATGGAAGGATAAAGTGATCCTTCTTGGTAACAACATTCAATTCTTGGTAGTCAACATAAATATGCCATTTACCCCTTTCTTAGGTATAATAACTAGGGGAGATACCCAATGGCTATCCAAAATGGGATAAACAAAGCCTACATTTAATATTTTTTGTAACTTAGTTTTGACAATGTCTTTAACTATAAGGTTCATTATTCGTTGTGGTTAGTGAATAGGTTTGCATTCTTATTTAATGTAGATACGATGCAAGCATAAATCTAGGGGTATTCCTCTCATGTCATGGTAGTCCTAGGCAAATGTTATTGTGCTTTGTCAACATTATAAGTAACTAGATTTCTTGATAGGGTGTTAAAGAAGTGCTGATGTTGAGAGGTTTATTTGGTAGAATGTCCACTTATTTTGTTAAAGAGAGCATGGTTTTTGTGTTGGCAATTAAAGGAGTGTAGCTACATTGATGAGAAAGTAACTAATGGACTGTCCAAATATCTCTTATGATTTTAGCAAGGTTATTTTCAAAAGAATTATTTTGAAGTGGGAATGGTGTATATTCCAACATGTTTATGGCTACAAGATCTTGTCGATAGGTGTTTTTTAGGATACCAATAAGGACAATGTCTTCTTATTGTGCCTGTAAAGTTGGACTCCAGTCAATTCTGCATAGAGTTTGTAAGGAGATAGGTTCTTCAAAGTCATCAATCTAAGGTGTTGACCCATCATTTTGGGAAGGTTGGGCTAGTGGATAAAGAACCAATTTCTTGGTGTCATTTTCATTAGAAATTAATATTTTTCTCAACCTACAACCAATAAAAGTATCAATGGTGGCCAACCATGGGTGGTCAAGGATGAGAGAATAGCCTCCCAAGTTAGTTTTTGGCTATTGGATATTGCCAATAATCCATAGTGATAACTAGGTCTTCAACAATCCCTTCAAGCTTAATAGTTGACCCGTCGACCATCTGTAGGATAGTGGGTGTTAGATGAAGAGTTGTAAGTTTTAATTGTTGTATGGTATCTATGGTCATCACGTTGATGGTTTGACCCAAGTTAATTAAATTATTAGATATGGGTTGGCTATGGATGCTAACATTGACTACATGACTTTCAAGATTAGAGTATTTTGGGGGAACTATGTTTTCCAACATAATATCCACTAGTTGGTTAATAACTTGGACTGTTTTAGGATCCTTCTTCTTTCTTCTTGGTTTTTTCAAACATAACTCTCTAACAACATTATTATAGATAGGAAAATCTTTTATTTCTTGAAAAAGTGGAATTTTTATGCACACATTCTTGAGTTATCCTAAGATATTGAATTTAGGTTCTGGTTCATGACGTGATATGTTCAATCTCTCTAAAAAAATAGGATTGTCAGATTATTTTTGGTTTTCTGGTGGACTTGGCTCAGGATTGGCCATGGGTGGTTGTGGATTAGTATGGTGTGGATCAAGTTCTTCAAAATGTTTTGTGATTATGGGTGAGGTGGTTTATGGAAGAATGCATCCTGAGTGAAGTTGGACTTGATTCATATCCAAGGTGTATGTTGGATATTGTATTATTTTAGTGGATTGTGTTGGTTGAACAAACTTATTGGTAGGGTTGGGGACATGATGGGTGGATAATTGAGTGGGCCCAGTAGGTTGTTAAGTGTTTAGAATTAAGGCCTATTGTTTTGGTTACTATATTTGTTGAGGAAAACATTGATTACCTCTCCATTGTTGTTGCCATGGATTAGAGGGAAAGATCCATTACTGGTTTTGGAATTGCCCAGGTTGAGGTTGTTGTCCATTCTGTTGCATCCATAACTGATTCTAGGGTAGCTACCAATTTTTTTGGGGCCAATTTTGGTTGGGCTTATTGATCTATGAACCATATTAAGGATTATTTGAGAATTGGGAATTACAAACATAGTGTTTGATGGCATACCTAATCTTTGCATCCATGGTTTCCATTGAGATATGTAAAACACTTGATTCTCATCTCCTCCCATGGCATGTAGCTTCATTATTTTAGGATTCTCCTCAATTATGTTGCCTACCCAGGCTTTTATAGAATGACATGTGCATTTTACCTTCTTTTTCTTTATTCAAGGCAATAGGCAGCCAAGGATTTTTTAGTTTAATCCTGCTTCCTTCGTGTATGTAGTGTATTAAGCTGAGTAGCTAGGTGGATAATAATGTCCTGCTTTATGTCCTACAGTAGGTTGCTGACTTTACCTTTAGACAATCTTGCTGTAGATGCTGCAGGAAGGGTTCTGCACCTACTTTTGTTCATGGTTGATTTGAAGTAGTTTGTACATAGAACCGTTATTTCATTAAAGGATAGTGTAGAAACATCACCACTAGACATCAAGTCCACCTCTAGAAAATCATCTCTAATTCCTTTTAGGAATGTCAACTTGACAGATTCTTTATCCATTATAGTTTGTTTGGACTTTTGTAAGCTAAACAAAAAACTTTCTATATATTGCTCTAATGATTCATCATTAGCTTGTGTCATTCTGAATATGTCATCTCTCCTATATTTTTTGCCTCTATAATAGTCTTGGTATTTTATGAAAAACCTCTCCTTTTCTTTCTAAGAAGAAATGGCATCCTTTCCAAGTCCCATGAACCATCTAAGTGTTGCATCTTTAAGTGTTACTGGAAACAACTTGAGTTTCTAAGTGTCTTGATTATAATCATAGCTATGGTATAAGATGTTGAACTCAAAAATAAATATGTCTAGATCCGCAGATTATTTCCCCCTAAAAGTAGGGAGGGTAGAGTGAGGAATATTTTTTATAGGTGCATTTCCTTGAGGAGTAAGGATAGGAAATTCAAAGGTAGTAGACTCATTAGCAGTGTTCTCTTCTTGAAGATCCTCCATGAATACTCTTTGTGTTGGTAGACCAAAATTTGTTGCCACCTACTTCTCAAAATTCCTATCAATCATTCTATTTATTGGAGTGTAGAAGATGGAGACTATATTTTTTCTTAGGAATATATGGATCTTTATACAATGGGTATGGTGTAGATGTTTCAGAAGATTCAACTTGTGTCTCAACAAAGAGTCTTTCTAAATTGGAAGATTTTATTGGCCTGGTATTCCTTCTAGGAGCAAGAATAACCTTGAATGCCTCCTTAACAAGAAATTTGGGTGACAGAGTGAAGTGAAATTCATATTCCTAAGTATGAAGTGATAAGGTGGGGATTCTCAAGGGTGGTACATGTAGGTCTCTTCCAAGGGTATGAACCTATTTAAAGTCTCCAGCTTGTGCTACCAACCCAGCCAAAAATTCCTCCTTTTCTACCTCTTCTATTGAAAAGTGTGAGTGATCTTCAAGAATATATTTATGCTCCTCAACTGTTGTAGGATGAATTTTTGATCTTGTAGCAATGGTTGATTCAAATATAAATATTCCTATATAGTCCCCTTCTCTTTGCATGTACATTAACCTCTCTCTCTCTCTCTCTCTCTCTCTCTCTCTCTCTCTCAAAGTTTTTATCCACCCTACCTGCATAGGGTTAATAATATGGGTTTTTTTTGAAAATTTCCACTATTCTACTTGTAAAAAGGAAAATTTAAAATATAAAAAATAGGAAAATCTTGATTCTATAAAACAACAATCTCTAAAAATTAGAAAAGCAATAAACATCCATAAACACTCGCTATCAAGATTGAAGATTATAAGTGTGTGACACCCTTCCCTGGCAATGGTGCCAAAAATGACTAGCAGTAGATTCACAATCAAATAGGCTTATCTTGATCTAAACGAACAAGGAGACTTACCAAAAAATTATATCTTCTACTTTTATTTAATTGTCAACCTGAGGATGTAAACTTGATATGATGATGTCACTATATGTGTACACTTAATCTTCTAATTTGACCTTCTACTGATTATAATCTAAGATGATAAAAAACATGTAAGAAATGAAATATTGAAATTAAACGATTATAAAATACTGTGAATTAAATGATTACACTATTTTATATTTGAAAGATTCCTTAAAATAGTTTTATGCAAAACTGGAAATCACATAATTCAGAAATAAAACAAACATGTAAATGAACTAAATAACATGCATAGCTAATTAATGGGTTAGATTTTTATTATAAGACTTCCAAAGGGGGCCCTTCCTCCTTCCGACTCTAGATTCAATATTTCCTCTTATAATAATGAAATAAACTCAGAAATGATTGTTCATATTAATCAAAATGCAACAAATAATCACTACAGGGAAATTATAATAACAACTGTCATACAAAATGTGTTTATGATATATTTATTTAATTGATCTCTACTATCTCTCAACCCTATTGTTACCTATATATATAAAACAGGGGATATTGTTTTATATAAAATAATATACATTCCAAACTAAGAAACATTTAGCTATAAGATAACATAAATTAGTTCCTTCCACTAAGGTCACCATTCATGTGAATCTTACAATACTGCTTCAGGATAAACAAAGTTATTTGAATCTTCAACTGAATCTTTATTATACTCCATTAAAGTTATTATAGTTTCTTTGAGTAAGTTGAATTAGGAATCAAATTTTGTTTGTCCACAACTTTAGTCATATAGTGACTGTAGGATGTGTTCTCATGGTGAAATCCCTTTGCTGTAGGATGGTCTATGATATATACCTATTGATTTAAAACATATTTAAAACACATTATAAAGAAAAACATCCTATATTAAAAGATACACACACACACACACACACACACACACACAAACACACACACTTGATTCCAAGATAAAGTTCTAACTATTCAAAGATTATGAGAACATAATGTTATTTGCAAAATATGGTTTCTCTGAGGATAAAAACTTAGGGGAAATTAATTTAGAAACATGATAAACAAGAAAAATGAGCATGGCAAATGAGGACAAAAACATGACAATTTTGGGGCTCATCAATTTCCATGTTCGACTAGATTTGAGTAGAGGACCTGAACAATCATTTGCTCGGCAGGGTACAATCTAGACCTTCAACAAGACTTACTAACTATCTTCATCAAAAGAGGTAATGTTATAAACTACATCTATCTAATTTTGACTAGAATGCCTTTTGTGACTATCACAGGGCATCAAACCATATTAGTAACATATGTATCAGTTTGAGACATATGATTCAGGATTTGATAGATGCAAACATAATTGATGCGGACATGCCAATAGAAAGTACAACAACACAACCAAGTGAAAGTAAAGCAATGGAAATATTCAATGATATTTTTCATAAGCACATAACTAAAGATATCGTAGATACATCAGGCATGCACTACACATATAATGTGAACCCTCTAATAGTGTCTTACCATTCCCATGTAGAGGAACAACATCTTTTAAATGGTATCATAGGTGCTTATTGTACATCAATGCCATCTAGACCACTCATGACTTAGCAGAACATGAGATGGTTGATGGTGACTTATATTTACACTCTTTGTTTATTCATGCACACATTGATCACTAGCCTATTCAAAGTGTCATGGTTGATAATGGGTCAAACATGAACATGTATAAAAACACACTTCTTTATCATCTTGGATACATAGATAGGGATATGATTCCCACTAACATGGTCATGAAATAATTCAATGGTCAAATTTAGAGCTCCATTAGTGAGATTAATTTATTGTCACAAGTCGATCTTATACATGTGGCCACCAGATTCACAATAGTACCTAGTGCAGGGGTCTTTGACATTTTATTAGGATGCCCTTGGATTCAACAAAATCATGTATTTCCTTTTACAGTTCACAGATGCTTGAAACACATATATGTTAATGAAGTCATTAAAGTTTTAGGGATCCCCTATGAATACCCCTTATTATATAAATATTTAATTACCATGCAACAACCTTTAGCTGAGCCACCTAAAAAGGTACAACCTACTCAGATATTTTCACAACAAAGATCTACATTTCCAAGAAGGCCTATCTTAGAGATGAAACTTGACAAAGATAAAGTTAGAAATGAATTAGGGTTACCAGGCCTATGGTACCAATATGTAGATGGGGCCTATTCCAAATATGGTAGTGGAGTAGGTGTTATGTTGATAGATCCCCAAGTAAAGAGATACTTAGCTTCATATAGATTGAAATTCCCATATACAAACAATTTGGTAGAGTATGAGGCCTTAATTCTAGGGTTAGAGTTCACATTAAAGCATAAATCCAAGGAACTAAGCGTATTTAGTGAATCTAAACTAGTGGTCAATTGGGTTAAGAGTAAATTTAAGTGCAAATTATCTTACCTTAGGAGGTATAAACATAGGGCTTGGGACTTGATCGATATGTTTAGCGCATTCAACATCATCCCTATCCTTAGGGAAGAGAACCAAATTGCCAATTCATTAGCATTTGCAGTAGTAAACTTAACTCCCTTAGATGATACCGATTTATATGAATTCTTTGTGGAACTGGTCCCTTGCCCATCCATCCTAGATAGTGTGATTAATTTATAGGTCTTTGAGGATGATCAACATATTATCCGATTTCTTAAAAATGCTGGGATATTAGAGGCCCAAGTAATTGATGAAGCAGAATGAGACAACCCTATAACTAAACTTGATATGGATGAAATCCTCAACATTCACGAGAATCAAATCCTAAAAGGGACAATTTCCTTAGAAAGAGTGTTTAACACCCTAGACCCACACCCCAAATGAAGAAACCCAAGTTTGATAACTAGAAGTGTTGAATCATCAACCTCGACTCTATGGAAAAACCTCAAACCGTTAATGTGGGTCCTGACTGGATGGACTTTGAATTTGAGTAGCTTTTAAATTTGTTGCTAAGATATAATGATGTGATTGTTTGGGCCTATAGATACCTCAAAATATTCAAATTAAGAGTGATTATTCACACCATCCCTGTCAAACCAAGCCAAAAACCCTTTAGGTAGAGATAAAGACTTGTGAACCCAATCATGGACCAAAGAGTTTCATAAGTTACTTTTTGTTGAGATAATTTTCCTAGTTTCCCACTCTACCTAGGTAGTCAACCTAGTGCACGTAAGCCTTACTCAAATTTAGAAAACATCAGGCACTATCAAGTGATGGTTTGACAAAAGGGCTAAGGTTAAACCCTTTAGGATTGTTTGTTCTAGTATTGTTGTGGGATAAAGCTCACAAAAAAATGGGATAGCATGCCAAATTTATCCCCCTCTAGATTGGCCCCTACCAAATAGTTGAGCTACTCGGCCATAACACTTTCCACCTTAAGGAACTCAAAGGTAGCGACCTCCTACTACAAGTGAATAGACAGTTCCTAAAGCATTACTTCTTAGTTTCCCCTTCTAGTGTGTTCAAAGTAATCTCAACAAGGGATGATAATGTATATATTAGGCTATTTTGCTTTTGTTGTATGTTTGTTTCTGCCACGTGTTTGTTTTTGTTGTGTTTTATTTTTTTTTGTTGTTTTGTTCCCATGGTGTTCACCCTCATGGACCTTGCCCCCGATCTAGCCTTCAGTTGAGATCAAGATAGCGAATGAAATTATAAAAGTCATATTAAGTAAATATTTTATGTTTTCATAGTCCATACACAATGAATATAATAGCTTTTGGGAGAAAATTGTCTTTTTATGTAACTCGACATTTTGAATCACCTCCCGTGATCCTTCATCAAGAGAAAATGATTAATGATTTAACAACAAACTTGTGTTACTTAAATAGTGTAATATACAATGGTCATATGAGGTATTAAATGTGAGGTTAGACATTGCACCCCCCCTCTTTAGAATTGTAGGTTCGTATCCCAAAAATTAAACCCTTAAAAAATCTAAACTAATAATTAAATAATGAGCCCCACAAATTTAAATTTAAGATGAACAGATAGGTGTTAATAATTTACTATCACACTAATGATTTTAATTACAAACATGGTTAAAAATATTAAGGCAAGAGAAAATTAAATTCACCTAGTATAATAACTATCAAGAGTTGGTGTAAAAATTAACTGAAGGAAGTGTTGTCTCCAAATCTTGTACCCTATAAGAGGATGTTCAGGCCTCTTCCAGATTTGGGCAATGTTGAGACATTTTCAGGCATGTGGGTATGTCTATAGGGGAAATAAACCTCTAGATTTAAAGGGCTAGCTACCTGAATTTGTCTCTACAAAATAATCTCTGTCTATACCAGTTTGATTGAAAAGAAAAGGGTTAGAAATTGCATGAGGGAAACCTATTTTAAGAATGGTGATGCACCAAGGTTTTTCTTCCACATGAATGAATGTCATATCTTAGTGCACAATACAATAAAATGTAAAGACCTTTTTCCTAGTCCTAGAGATTCCAACATGAATATTTCAGTAGAGGGGTGAGATGCATGAAACAACAGAAGGAGAATGAATTGAAAGGCACAATGGACATTCAAGAATAGTTAAAATTCTTACAGTAGTTCCATACACTTAAACACACTCTAGATGACCTGTTAGATCAAGAACCTTGATCAGACATGAAGGACAAAGGACAAAAGCATGAAACCATCACTTGTCAATATATGTCACTTGTACACTCAGATAATATTCAAAACTTGAAAGGAAAAAAGACTGTACTAATGCTAAAAGGCAGGATATCATTCCATCAGGGCTTCACCATACTCTGTGTGGATGATTTTTTACTAGGTAAGGTGCTGTATATATAGTAAAAAGGAAAAGAGAGAGGAAAGCCTTTGGCGCTAAGGAGAGGAATCAATTTATTTGATGTCACCATCTACAGTTGTAACCATCTTGACAAAGGATGTTTGCTCAAGCCATTTGGTTGGTCCATGTCATCACAAGTTGTTACACATTTGGTCCTGCTCTCTCAAAGATGTTTTTCCAATGTTTGCATTAATAAAATAAGGATATTCTTGGTTGAGTCATGGCATCAAATTGGTTATTACAAGGGAGTCCACCTATTGTAGATTTGTCTCTTCCATTCTGTTTGGATTTGTCCTTCTTCTTTGATTGGTCCTCAAGGAATGACTTAGATCCTAGTCGATCAATGGTGATATGGGCTCTCTCCTTGGCTTGAAAGATGAAGGACATGGGCCCTTAGACTTGCTTGAATCCTCTTGTGTTGAAAACCAATGGTTAGCTCACTGTCTTTAAGTTGACGTTTATTCAACCATCATTTCACTTGGGCATTTCATTTGGGTATCTTGTTTTAGGCTTTTTATTTATGGCTTGTTGAAAGGATTGTTATGGACAAAAAGTCTGCTATAATTCCTTTAGACTTCCTACAAAGGTCAATTCCTTTTGAAATGATCCCTTCGGGCTTGGAAAGTGTCCCTTTGGAACTTTTTGAAGGGCACTTTGGAGGGAAAGTGACCCTTTGAAACTTTCTGAAGGGCACTTTGGAGGGAAAGTGACCCTTTGAAACTTTTTGAAGGGCACTTTGGAGGGAAAGTAACCCTTCAAAACTTTTTAAAGGGCACTTTGGAGGGAAAGTGACCCTTTGAAACTTTTCGAAGGGCACTTTGGAAGGAAAGTGACCTTTCAGAACTTTTCAAAGGGCACTTTGGAAGGAAAGTGACCCTTCAAAAAAGTTTTGAAGGGCACTTTGAAGGGAGAAAGACCCTTCAAAACTTTTCGAAGGGCACTTGGAAGGGAAAGTGTCCCTTCAGAAAAGTTTCAAAGGGCACTTTGGAGGAAAGTGACCATTTGAAAAAGTTTTGAAGGGCACTTTGGAGAGAGAAAGAACCCTTCAAAAAAGTTTTGAAGGGCAATATGAAGAGAGAGAGACCCTTCAAAAAAGTTCTGAAGGGTAATCTTTCAGGAAAAGATAGGCTGAATTCTTTTAGACTTTTTGTTCGAGACAAATAGTCTGAGATAGAAAACTCGAAACAAAGGATTCCTTTGGGAAAAGGCAAAGAAAAAATTCTTTCAAACTTTTTGTCCGAGACAAAAAGTTTGAAAGAATTCCTAGGCTTGGACAAAAAACCCGAAATAAAGGAACCTTTCCAAAAGAGATAAAACTTAGGAAAAAGGGGTGAAAAATACTTGAACAAGGCTAAAACAAAGCTTTGGAAGAAGAGAAAACAACTGGTTTCTTTCATGAGTCCTTCACAATTGAATTGAAAATAGACAAGAGATGCTAAACTTAGCCAAAGGAAATTTCAAAACAAGAGTAACAAATTTGGCTAACAAGAAGATAAAAAAGATTTACTAATTTTAATTATGAACATGGTTGAAATTATTAAGACTAGAGAAAAAAAAATTTACCTAAAGAAATTACTATCCTTAATTAAAATAAGGGAACCTAATAGAAAGATTATTGAGAATAGGTCTCCAGGCGTGACCTATCCCTAGGCCCCCATCTCTATTAAGGTTAAAGGAGTGTTTACTAATCTTGATGGCTTCTTTTAATTTCCAATTATGGAAATGGTTTTTAATGGAGATAACTCTGACATCTTCAATGCATATAACATGCTTAGTTTTATACAAGTGTTCCACAATATCCAACTTCTCCTTCCTTTCAAGTCTAATATCCATTATGTGTTCCTTGATTCTTGTGTGGATGGACCTTCTTGTTCCCCTATGCAAGGGATTCCACAAGAGCAATCATCTCTGTAGACCCCATTGTGTAAGCTAAGGTCTAGAGGGTCTTTTACTGATCCTACAACCATATGCAACTTATTGATATGAATGAATGTAGATTGAATATTTTGATGTTTGAGAATTTTAGACATCTTATTATAAATACCTTCAACATATGACAAGAATTTCACTAGGTTGCCATGCAAAGGCATCTTTCACTTTGCCTTTTAATATTAGTCTTGGCTTATTTTATAGCCCTATTAATTTATTTTCTTGTGTATCCATTTATTTTAAAAACCCTTTTTAAGTGTTCAATTTCTTGATCTAGGTTGTCTTTATCACATATTTTCAATGCTCTGGTGGCCAGTGTTTTTAATAACCCTACCTTTTGAGCTGGGTGATGATGAAAAGAAGCATGTAAATATAGGTCAGTGTGGGTGTTTTCCCTGTAGACCTTCCTAGCTAGAGAGCCATCTCCTTTTTTTATAAATAAGAAAATCTAAGAAGGGTAGGATTCCCCCCTCCTCAAATTTTTTGGTGAATTTTATGCTGGTCATAAGACTATTAAGGTGGGAGTGAATTTTTTAGAAATAATCCCTTCCATATTACCAATATAAGTTAGTGTCATTGACATACCTCTTCCACCATTTAGCTTTCAGAGGAAAGGTATGTAGAGCTCTCTCTTCAAACTTTTCCATGAAGAGGTTGGCTACCATTAGGGAAAGAGGTGAACCCATGGCCATACCTTCATATTGTTCAAATATCACACCCTTAAAGGAGAAGAAAGCAGAATTTAGACACAAAGCTACTAATGAGGTTGTTTCCTCATTTGTGATATTCAAGACTACTTTTATTGCTTCATCAATACGAACTTTAGTGAAGAGCGACACCACATCAAAGCTAACCAACAATTCCTCATTGTCGACCCTCTTATCTTTGATAAAATCTATGAAATCCCTTGAGTTGTGGATAAAAGAGGAAGTTTTTCCCACTAACAGCTTCAATCTATTGGCTAAGAAAGCTGCAAGACTATAGGTAGGCGAGTCAGTGTGTCAACAATAGGCCTTAGAGGATTACCTTATGGATTTTTGGGTCATCATAGACTCTGGGAGTAATCTCTTTGTTAGGAATCAATTTTTTCTTGGTCAAAACATCTAGAGAGGAAGATTTTATGACCTTCATTACATTCTTTAAAATGTGAGAAATTGGGTTATGGTTAAGCCTCCTATAGCTGCCACTATTAATGAGATGGTCTTCCATCTTTGTGTCATAATCTACATGGTTCATAATAACAATGGCATTGTCTTTTTCAGCCTTGAGGATCACAATGTCTTTATTTTTATGTAAAGCTTTAAGAGCACTCCATTCTTCTTTAGGTATGTTTCTTGGAGGGGGCTTTGCCCAACGTAAAGCTAATGCACAGTCTTCCCTGACCTCTTGTATAACATTTGAAGGAATATTTTTGAAGACAATATCAATACTAATGATGAAGTCTTCCTTTACATCTTAAGGATGTAAAGAGGAGATATGGAAAAACCTAAGCCCCTTTTTAAAATGGTTAAGGTCTGTTTATCAATGTGCAAAGAGGACAAGTTTACATCAACTTATCCTCTCAATCAAATAAAACCTTTTCGTTATTATTCTTGCTATAATTGTTGATATTGTTATTGTTGAAGTTATTTTTACCACCCTTTAATGCGTAAATAACATTATTTTTTTAGTCCCTGCCTACAAGGTACTATAAAAATTGATTAAATATATAATTTTCTTATTGTGACCAATAAAAAGCTTTGAAATAACATAATATTATATGCATTCCAAAGTTTAACACCAAATATTAAAGAATAGTTCACTACATGTTCTCATAGAATATTCTATTTATATCAATATTATAATTAAAAACTTATAAATTTATATAAGTAAAAGACAAGCGTAGATCATGTCTTCTACTTCATTTATATTATAGGAATCGGTTTTCAAATAATTAATTTTTCTTCAACGAATAAATTTTTTGGAATGTAACTAAAAAACAAGTGTACATTATGTTCCCTTAATATTAGTACTTAATCTGTAAATTATGTAAATTGTTTAATTAATTAATTGTTAATATTTTAACATGAATCCAATCAAGTTTACTTCTTACTAAAGAAGTTGTCATTGATTTTAGTTAAGACAAAACATAAATTGAAAAGTTTAATGAATTTATAATTTTATTATAATATCATATACAATTAATTAATTACAACTAAATATTTGCATGCATAACTTAATTTATCAAATGAATAAAAAAAATATAAACATGATTATATCAACATCAAATTTAATCTTTTATAAAAATGATTTATCTTCACTTAAAATTCATTTAGAACTTGTACTTCATTTTATTTAAAATTTATATTTTTAAATATCATATTAAATAAAATACTTGGAAGAATTGCCATTTAGCAAAGTGAATTTTCATCTTTAATTTTTTTTTTTGGTCACTTTCATATCATTATTTTAAATTTCTTTTTTTGTAGTTATATACATCATAATTTACTCATTAATATAAGTTAGAATACAAAACTAATAATTAATGGTAATAATATTTTTTAATCAATTTATAATATTATAATTATGAAATCAACCATTCAAGCATATACGTGACTAACTATTTCTACTATACATTGTTTGTATTATACTGTTTTTAATTATTTAAAAAAATAATTATAAAAAATTAATAATTATTAGTAATAATATTTTTTTATCAATTTATAATATTATAATTATGAAATCAACCAATCAAATATATATACATGACCAACTATTTCTACTATACATTGTTTGTAATATACTACTTTCAATTATTTAAAAAAATAATAAACATTTCAATCCTTTAAATAGAGACTAGGTGCTATGTAGCTCTTATTGAAATTATTTACCATCATTTAATGCGTAAATAACATTATTGTTATTATTGAAATTATTTTTACCGTAATGCATAAATAATATTATTGTTATTGTTAATGCTAATATTATCAATGAGCCTATCACATCATTATTATTAGGATTATTAAGATCGCTGCTATTATTTTTTGCTTTTGAAAACTTGAACATTGTTGAAGTTATTGTTACTATTGTTTAATAAGTAAATAATATTATTAGTCTCCAAGGGATAACTAAAAGAATCAATTTTCTTTTACTTTTGATTAAACTGATCCTTCTCCACTAATAAAAAATATTTATTTTTTAATTAATGAAATATTTTAAAAAAATTAATAGTTAATTTGTACATTTTTTAATCCAAAAAATACATTTAACTTCATATTGATTGATAGAAATAATTTAAATGTTATTAGAAGTGCAAATGAATAATAGCTATAAACTTTACTCTCAATAAAAATAATTATAACATCAAGTTGCACAACTGTTAAAAAACCACAATCCTCCATTTTCGCAGGCATAAAACATTATTCCGTAATATATTTGCATAATTTCTGCAGAAAATTATTATCACAATAGAAGCCTTGCATATCAGCGCAAGGGCTTCTTCACCCTGGGCTCACAGATGGTTTCAAATTATCTTGTTTAATAGCTGGGATGCTGGCGTTGAATCCTTCGCTGTCTGTACATTAAAGAAGAATGACCGATACGCTGCGTTAATTTGATCATGGGATGGGTCTGCTTTTTAGACTTGTTATGTAAATTGACATTGTTGCTGGGTTCTATCAGTTTTGGGATGGTTGTTTTTGTATATTTGAATAGGCAGAACATTTTTGTGGGATGGTTGTTTTTTAATATTTGAATAGGCAGAACATTTTTGTGAGTCACGTTTGTTATCTTTTATTTCATTTTGGTTATAAATTATGAATATGTATCACTATAAAGGTGTGTTCAGATTGGTGCTTCTCTCAGTTTCATCATGAATGTGCTCTTCAACTTGATGACAATGTCCTAATTCTAAGTTTAAATTCCATGAAGCTGTTGTATCTTAACTGCATTTGATATTTACTTGGAACTTGTTTTGATGCTATTTATTTTTGTTCATTTGAATTATAGGCTAAGCAATCCAAAAAGTCTGGAAGTTGCTGTTGAAATGACTGCAAAATTCCTAAATTCAGCAGTTAAGCCAGTGTTGGTTGGGGCCTAAAGCTTAGGGCTGCTAAGACAAAAGATGCATTTGCAAAATTAGCAGATTCTTCAGGTTATGCTGTGGCTGTACTGCCATCTGCTAAGGGCCAATTTTTGGAAACACATCCACATTTCATTGGGGCTTACTGGGGTACAGTCAACACTGCTTTCTGTGCTGAAATAGTTGAATCTGTAGATGCATATTTGTTTGCAGGGCCCATTTTCAAAGACTATAGTTCAGTGGGATATTCATTGATCTTGAAACAGGAGAAATCTATAATTATGCAGCCTAACAGGGTCACTGTCACAAATGGACCCACTTTCGGATGTGTGCTAATGAAAGATTTCCTAGAAGCCCTCACAAAGAAATCAAAGAGCAACATAATAACTGTAGAGAATTATCGACGTATCTTTATACCCAAAGGTGTTCCCTTGAGGGGTACCCCAACGAGCCTCTAAGGGTCAATATGCTATTCAAACACATTCAGGTAAAGATTATAAAGAACCCCACAATACTCCAAAATGACTTATGTTTAGTCAATAATCCAATTGTTTGCCATGAATACTATGGCAGCAAATATTTTTGATGATATTTATAGGAAAAAAATGGTTGGTTACAAGCCATGCTATCAAATGAGACAACTATAATTGCTGAAACTGGTGACTCTTGGTTCAATTGCCAGAAATTTAAATTTTCGAAGAAGTACAGGTAAATTAAAATATACATCCCTTGAAATGATGCTAATTAGCACTTTAAATTATGAATGCTAGTTTGTGAAGAATAAATAGAATAGATGTTTGTCCCTCTAGTAAATTATGAATGCTAAGGCTGAAGTTATGTTAAGACAATCTTATGTAGATAGCAAAATAGAGTTTTCATACTTGCTTTTAGTCTCTAAATACACCTAATTACCATGCATGCTTTTCTAGATAGGGGTTATGCTAGAGGCCAAAATTTTGCGAGGAAACTAGGATATTATTTCTTATGCCTTTCGAATTTTAATTTCATTATTCAACTATATTGTTTGATGTAAAATGAAGGTCTTTCATGCCCATAACTAGTCCCTGATGATTTGTTTTTTGTTTTAATATTTTTTTTGCTTTGTCTATGTGTATAATGATTTTATCTAATGTTGATTTTTCAGATATGAGTTCCAGATGTAATATGGATCAATTGGTTGGTCCGTCGGATCTACACTTAGATATGCTCAAGCCACCCCAGATAAGCGGGTCATTGCGTGCATTGGTGATGGAAGCTTCCAGGTGTGGTTGCAAACTTGCAAGGGTCTTTTTTTTATAGTTCTGTAACTCTTATAAATTTATGGATACAACTGTGTATAATTTTTTTTAAAGCTGAATAGTGGTGCCAGGCAGGTGCCTAACTATTAGTGTAAAAGCCTAACATGTTCTGTAAAGGGCTGGTGCAATGAAAGTCTGTGTGCATAAAGTAATACAGAATGTGTGCATAAAGTAATACAGAACATCAATCAATAGAATTGTTAATAAGTTAACCTATGGGCTAAACAAATTCATATACAAAATTTATAAATCTGACAAAGATAATATTGTTACTAACGATGTTGGGAAATGACTCTACAATGGAAAAGGGGCATTTGAGGGATGCTTAAAGGTCAATTATGAAATCTCCAAGCAAATGGAGTCTTAACTAGAACTTTTCATTCATGAGGTTGAAGCCCAAATAAGCACAAGCTTATATTTTCCCTCAACTAACTGAACGTCTTTTGAATACAGGTATAACAACCATAAAAATCTATTTGTGCAAGGCCATTTATCTAGGTAAGACCACTTAAAGCAAGTAAATAAGTTTAAAGCTCAAAAAAGTCATAAAAAACTATATCTATAAAAATGCATGTCATAGGCTCAACCATATTTTCTGACAAATTCTCTAAAAGCAAAACATGCAATGAAATTTATTAAGAGAAATAATGAAATGGAATCATCCATGTTGCATTGTTTTTGGACTATCAGGTGCAGCAAGTGGAATATTAGCTGCATGTTTTCAGTCAAGAGGTTGAAGCTCAAATAAGCACAAGCTTATATTGTCCCTCAAATGAATGAACATCTTTTGGATACATGTATAACACATATATAAATCTGTCTATACAAGGCCATTTATCTAGTTAGTGTCACTTACAACAAATAAATAAGTTTAAAGGTCGTAAACATCAAAAAGACTATAAAAACGCATCAGTTGTACAAGCTTATATTGTCCCTCAACTGAATGAACATCTTTTGGATACATGGATAACACACATATAAATCTGTCTATGCAAGGCCATTTCTCTAGTTAGTGCCACTTACAACAAATAAATAAGTTTAGAGGTCATAAACATCAAAAAGACTATAAAAACGCATCAGTTGCACAAGCTTATATTGTCCCTCAACTGAATGAACATCTTTTGGATACATGCATAACACACATATAAATCTGTCTATGCAAAGCCATTTATCTAGTTAGTGCCACTTTCCAAAAATAAATAAGTTTTAAAGGTCGTAAACATCAAAAAAACTATAAAAATGTACCAGTTAGGCACAATGATAGTTTGGATAAAATTCGTTAAAAAAAAGATGTTATAATATTCAACAAGAAAAATCGTGAATGGAATCATCTACACTGCAGTATCTAAGGGACAAAACCATTACACACTATAAATTTTTGTCTTGTTTGCAATATTACATTATATAATTTTGTGTCCAAAATCTTCTTAGTATACAAATCCAACTCCAAAAGATAACCACTAAAACTTAGTCCATCGGATGCATATTTTCCATCCATTTACATTGGTTTATGGGGGCAAAAAAAGTCAATTTAAAACTCAACTTAGGAATTCTATGATCCTGTTTGTTTTTTTGAAAGAAAACAAAAGGGAAAAAATAGATTACACTACCTGTAAACAAACTATACAAAACAGAGCTTCAAAACTGCTTTGAGTGAATTGATTACTAGCTTTATAGGATGTTTCTTCTTCACTGTCATGAAAAACTGGCAGGCTCCTTAAGAACGTTTTCCCCTATTTTTTTATCCTCTTCTTCCCTTAACACATCAAGAGGCGGAATAGGATAGGCCAGTGAAAAACATATGTGAGCCCTTTAGAACAAACCTGTTTTAATATACTGATTTGTCTTGAATTTTCCCATACATGTGACATTTGCACCATCTACTCGTTTGAAGACTAATTTAAGCTCAACTACTGAATATCATGACATTTGGCATTGAATTATCAATATATTTTATAATTTATTTTGTTTCTTCCATGCATATTATGTGATTAATTTTCTTTGACTATATTTTTAATATTTTATATTTATTTTTGTATAACCGTATCCAAAAACGTATCCAGGCCCCCAAAAATCGTTATATTGGTGTACCCAAATTTTGTATCCGTTCCAATACAAAGATCAACCACTTATCAACCACTTAGTCAAAAAAATAAAAGAACAATAAAAAACTATTTATTATTGCATGGTTTGAAGGAGAGAGCAAAATATAGTACATTGATACTATGTTCATATGTAGTGCAACTGCTCTTGATTTTTAGTGGCAATGTAGTCTATTATGGAAATATGCAATATAAAACAAAGAACAAATTGAAGAGCCACCTTAATAAACTTACAAAAGACATTAGACACTCCCTATACATAAATTTACAAAAGCAAGCAGGGTCTATGTATGAACATAGTGTCAATATAGTCCCTAATCCCTTTCTAGCTACTACCTTCCTATCTGCATTAGTTTTTTGTTTTGTTTTGTTCGGAACAGTTGTTGCAACCTTTATTTGTTATTCAGTTTCACCTTATTCTAATTTGAGAACTTGAAGTCTTTTCCATTTGTTACTTTTGAGATTTTTTTTTGTCAAGCGTCATCATCTATGCCATGGTCTGTTCCTCCCTGTAGGAAGTGATAGCTTTCTGATTTGTTTTCCACACAATTCATAAATTTGGCTTAAATTTTCCATTTAATTCTATTGCTTTTACTTATATTTCTTTACATGGGCTCAAATTGTTTTTTACAATTGATATGAAGCAGGATATCACAATAATTTTTTTTGTTTTCTTTAAAATATTTTTGCATGGAATTTCATAAATAAATTTTATTTCCTATATTATGAAATATTGTGAAAGAAGACTTCAGGGTTCATGCATTTTGAGTGTATTTCTCTCCATTAAGAGTATGAATGCATTTCATAAAATTGTGAAAGAACATGATATTGATTTTTTTTTGTATTGTGCACAATTGATTTAGCTAGTTGACCTTCATTGATAAAGTAATAGCTTTCAGATTTGTTTTCCACACAATTCATAAATTTGGCTTAAATTTTCTATGTAATTCTGTTGCTTTTGCTTATATTTCTTTACATGAGCTCAAATTGTTTTTTATAATTGATATGAAGTAGGGCATCACAATAATTTTTTTTTGTTTCCTTTAAATTACTTTTGCATAGAATTTCATAAATAAAATTTATCTCCCATATTATGAAACATTGTGAAAGAAGACTTAAGGGTTCATGCATTTTGAGTGTATTTCTCTCCATTAAGAATATGAATGCATTTCAAAAAATTGTGAAAGAACATGATATTGATTTTTTTTTGTATTGTACATGATTTATTTAGCTAGTTGACCTTCATTGATAAAGTAATAGCTTTCCGATTTGTTTTCCACACAATTCATAAATTTGGCCTAAATTTTCCACATAATTATGTTCCTTTTGCTTATATTTCTTTACACTTGGCTCAAATTGTTTTGTATAATTGATATGAAGCAGGACATACAATAGATTTTTTTGCTTCCCTTAAAATACTTTTGCATGGAAATTCATAAACAAATCTTATCTCCCATATTATAAAACATTATGAAACAAAAAATATATGTACCAATTGAATGTAGAACTTTGGTTTTTGTCATTTTGTGTGAAGACTTTTGAAACAGTCTAATAGACACTAAAACATATTAACTTTGATCAAGTTTTCTGACCAAGATTGTTGGTGACTAGTGTTATTCTTGTATGTTCTCCAACATTTAGGTGGTTATTGTTTAATGTCAAAATTTTAAGTTACCTAGAGGTTTATGGTCATTTATCTGTGTATTATCAATTTGTGTAATTGTATATTAACTCACTTGTTTTAAGGTTTGTCAGGGATGACAAATATCAAAATGTTGAAAATATTTGTCGGAACTATCAAGAAAATGCATATATGTACTGGCTCTCCTTGACACCTTTTCTATTTTTTCATTATATATTGAAGTTTGTAACTTACAATTACAAAAATGTGATGGAATTTGGCTAGACTTAAAATATTCTTATGCTATTTTTAACTATGGGAATCAAATGTAGATTGCTTGTGTTTTTATTGCTCCAAACTTTGAAATTTTGAAGTATCTTCTATCAATTGGGTGACATGTTATACCAACTTAAATGTTTAACTTTTAAAAATGTAAATATTTCAATGTAGAATCATGTCAAATTCATTACTGGTGATTAAAATTCATGTATATTTCATAACATTATTTAGCAATTGGTCACATCTTGCTCTTATTCTCATATTGATAGTGTTTTCTTTTGTAGTGGGCAAGACTTGTTTCTATAATCAATGCTTAAATGAGATTTCAAAACTATTCTAACCTCCTGTAGGGACTTGGCACATGGTGCCCTTATTGTTATTGTTGAAGTTATTGCTACTATCATTTAAAAGGTAAATAACATTGTTATTAGTCCCAAAAGGGATAACTAAAGGAATCATTTTTCCTTTAACTTTCGATTAAACTATGCCTTTTCCACCATAAAATCTTATTATTTTTTTATACAATAAAATATTTGAAGTTTTGTAATAGTTAACTTATGCATTTGTTAACAAAAATTATAAAAAAATGATATTTAATTGCATTTTGATTGGTGGAAATGTATAAGATGTTATTAAGGCGCAGATTGGTGATGTCATCAAAATAACTGTAATATTTATTATCCCATAATTTATGCGAAAGTCTCTCAACAATAAATTAATTACACTTTATGATTAATAATGGAAACAATGGAGAGTTCATTTTTCAGGTATGCAAAAATGTGGATGGGTTTTTTTTTAAAAGTTTTTTGTGCATGTCTCATTTTCATTCTGAATCAAAGAAAAATTCTATTATGTTAACAATATGCTGCTGCTAATTTGGATATTTTAGGGTTGTGTCTCGTATGACTAATTCAGATTATTCAAGGTTATTTTCATCTATTTAAGTAGAGATTCATCAATTATGTGTGGCTAATTCAGAGTATTCAAGATTATTTTTACCTCTATAACATGGACTTGATATCAACTCAAACTATTAGGGTTTTCTAGTGTCCTTTTCTTTTGTTTGGATTATGTTTTTCTTGTGCACGTGCAGATGTTTTGTCTGCAAAATAGAGCTCCAAAAATGCATATGCTACAATGATGTACGTGGAGACAACATGAAATTATGAATTTTGAGTGGCTATTAGGATTATGCTTCGACCATTGATTCACCTCAAAATGGATGCAGACTTTGTTGTTATTACTTCCAAGGATGTTCCACTGCATTGGATAAGGACTTTGAGGTTGCCCACAATGTACTGATAGCACATGAAACTACTGTGCAACTGTATAGGGAAATATATCAGGGGTTGTTCTCTTCTTTTTAAGTTAAGTTGTTACTCCCTCTAAATAGTGCTCTAGCATATTGTTATTTTTTTATATTAGATGCATTTCAATCCTTAAACCTCTTGCTTTTTGTGGATACTAATATAATTTCAATTTCTTATTATTATTATTTTTTGATAGTTACCAAATTAAATCCCATTTTCATTGAGCATATGGCTGAAAGATTTCGGTGGGGTTCCCAAATTTTTGAACAGGGCGGAGGCTGAGAAAATGTATGCTATGCACCTCAAGCAAATGTAGGAGTCTATCCTATCTTTGGCTCCATCTGTTGGGCTTGTGTCTACCCCTATCCCTACCCCTGTGCGTGTTCCTACTGGTGGTCCTACCTCAACGCCTGTCCCTGTTCAGAACGACAACGCCAAGGTAAGTTAAAAGTTGTAATTAAGGTTTATGTAACTGGAACTAATGGGGTAGAATTGGAACGAATGGAGATTTTTATGTTATGATTATTTTCAAGCACCTGCTAATAGAAGGATTTTTCATGTCATGGACTATGGCGTGGATCCAACTGGTGAAGTTGACTTGATCTCCTTCCATTGGTGCAAGGGCCTTTTGGCAATGAATGAGAGAGGGCTCAATATATGGATTTAATATTTACAAATAAAATTATGTCTATTTGAAAAAATTCAATATATTTTGATCATCAAGTTAGGATCAATTAAAACATGGATCAAGAATTGGATCAATTTTTTCTTCGATGTTAAAGTAATAGGGGCCAATATTTATTGACAACAATAAAGCATCTTTTGTGTTCCTCTTTACAAGATGAAATTTGAGATTGTTTAGTCTGAGAAAAATTTAGTGTTTTACATATTACAATGTCACCATGTTGGTCATTGCTTTCAATCATCTTAGGGGCCAAGTCAAGAATAACTGAGCCAATACCAGTTTTTAGTTGTCAATGGGAATAATATTTATTATGAGGAAACTATAGTATGGGGGCGAGGACAATGTTCATTCCCACATCTTTTGGTGACCATATTTATATATAATATAGCCATAATATTATTCATTTTCTCCAGTACCTTGATTTGAATAAAGTCTCCGTCCCTGTATTAGTCCCAGTGCCACTACTCATACCTCCACATATTGAGGTAATTATGCAATAAATGTTCAGGTGGAATTTTTTTTCCATGATGAATCCTCATTCAAACACATCTTATTTAGGAATTTTATACCAAACAGAAGTTGGAGAGGCAAATTTTTCAACTACCACGGTATGGGCTATATGTTTTTTGGATTTCCATTCTTTTAGTAGTCTTCGACTCATGAGGCTGAAGGTAATTCTTGGTCCAATTTGCAGAGCTTGTTTTTGACAAGAATTATGAGAGGCACTGTAAACCCCTTCTTGAGCATTTTTCAAATAAAAAAAATAGTCTATCATATTTATGATTATTTTCTTATGTTCTCATAGTTGTAATGTTGGCTGGAGGAATTACATTCTTTGAAGGTCCATCTACAAAGAAAAAATGTTTGCAACAATGGAATTAACACGCTGCAACATATTCATGTTAAAACTAATTTGCATAGGCATTTTTATTTAAAAAAACAAGACAATATAGCTATGCTAGTATGTTACCCTCGAGTGGAACAATGTGGTTTTCCATTGTATTACTAGCTATTGAAAATATTTATAAACAATTTGGCCAAAGTTACGTCATGATGCATCTGCACAATCCAAGTCACTATGTCCATGATGGGACAATGAGCCACTTTCATATACTGGAGTTTTTTGTACTCGTCTTTCAAATCTAAAACTAGCTATCCAATTAAACTCTTAAACTATAACTATGTCTTCAATGTATAAAGTTTGTCTGCTTCAGTTATGTATCTTCAAAGCTATCAAGTGAGAGCGGATGTTGTATTGTATAGCATCAAGTCTTCTTGTTATGTCAGATAACTATCATCGCCCAGTGTCCCTAGGATGAATACTCAGGATCCAAATACCAATAGTCTCAGAGCTTCAAAAGGACCATTGGAGGAGTTTGAAATCAAAAGTGAATGAAAGCAATAAATCACCACCATTTTTATTTGGAATTAAACCACTTACTATTCATTGAAAATACAATGAGATCAATGGATACAGATGCATAATAAATGTGAGAGTTCATTCACATATCCTATCTATAGGGAAGTAGTATGTAAAAGAGTCCAAAATCATTCAAAGATACTGTTAAGACACAATCATTCAACAAAAAAATCACCATCCTTCCAACACACATTTTCACAATGTTAGATAACTACTTTTTTTTTTATAGATTTAATCTTGAATAGGAAATATTGCTTTCCCAACCATATAGAACATATGGAGGTCATGAATCACCAACTATTATTACTTAGTTACTGGTTGTACAAGATATCCTTTCTTGGCACTTGTTATTTGGAGGGGATTACTTCTTTGGGCTTCATTGGATGTGATATTATCAGTATTTAGTGACCACTTTAATCTCAATCTCTTTGTATTTCCATGAATCAACTTCTTCCTTATGGTTACTCCTTGGATGCCCCTTTACCTCCTTCCCTCAAAGGAGGTGATCAACGAAGGCATCAAAGAGGACATTTATAGACGATACACTTAGGTCACTTGGATCTCTCCTTTGCAATGACTTAATCCTAAGATGGCTTTCCACATGGAACATTTCTACCACTACTTGATAAAAATGTCCAAAAAGATATTATTTTGTAGAGTTTGTTCACATAGCCTTGCTCTTAAGTTTTTAGATTAAGACTTGTGTACTTTGAATTAGTTAAATCTCTAACCTAGATTGGGTTTGAATTAGGATTTGAGTTGCTATTTTCTAACACTCATATCTTGTGAAGTGGAACAATAGAATCTCAAATATGTTGTTAGTGTTTAGGCATGCATACACATTAGAATTACAATAGTTATCATTTATCTAAGTTGAGATTTTACATTTATACAAATATTTCATTGTAAATGTGGATATTTCAATGAATATCCACATCATTAGTTGACATATAGTGAGTCTTAGATGGTCTTAGATAAACTAGACTCAATCCTAGTTCACTGGACGATTATATTTGCATTTCATATCCATTTGATCTAGTTCATTGAGATCAACTTTGTAAATTTGTTTATTTTGAGAGAAAATTAATTGTACCTCTGCGCCATCTCTCTCTGTTCATGCTAGAAATTGCATGCTCTGGGAAAGCCCGATAAAATATGTTGAACTCAATTTGAAATTTGAAAATTGTATACTTGTATATTTGTATACTTAGACCAATAACACTCGACTCTTCATTAATAGGGTTAGTTTAATAGATCAAAACATTAAGCTCAACCTGGATCCAGAGAATTTAAAGCAAAAACATTAAGGCATAATATGTATATAGCTTTGATTAGGGATTAAAAACATATCATGTTTTGAATTCGCGTAAGGGCTATGATGAACTCAAACACAATTGCAATGTTAAGTATTGTGATTTCATGGATTTGGAACAAAACTAAACACCAAATTGCTTAAACAAAGATGTAATGTTAAAACCCTGTTTTCATGAGATATAATCTTGCATAAACCTTAACAATATAATACAAACAAATTACTATAATGCAAACAAAATACTGCTAAAATCTCAAGGCTTATGGAATCAGAGAAAGGTTTTAGACAAACATAGATCTGAGTGTTGAAAAAAACAAAAAATAATGAATTGTTACTAACTCCACGGCTTTGCAATGTCTTTCCTCTATTACCAATGTATATACAAATGTCAATCGCTTTTTTATATTTGGGCTACATTTAAATACATATCCCACATATACTTTGTTCTTGTTCTACTTATAATGTATATACAAAAATCAGTGACTTGTATTAATAATTGTTTACACATATATACCTTAAATGGCTTTCACTTGTTTCGTCTTAACAATTCTTTTTCACCAACATAAACATCAACTACAATATGCTATCCAAAATAAAAGTAGACATTAATCGTTATGCTACCCTTGTTCAAAAAACTACAACATTGTAATGATTTTTTAACTAAACAATAAACAAAGACAATGCGGTCATCATCATCATCATCATCATCATGGTGGTGGTGGTGCACCGTGGCCCCCGGGGGAGGGGCAAATGAAGAGTGTCATGGTCAATGGCAGTGACACCTTAACAAATAAAACCCCCCTCATTATTAACTACCGCCACATCAACCTTAACCTAGAACAAACAGCACAATCCAGAGGGCAAGAAAGAGCAGGATGGGGGACTTCATGTGGACGCGTGAAATTCTTTTACCGCTCTGATCCAGAGGAGAGGGCTGGGATGGGTTCCCCCGCCTCCTCAGAGGAACAGTCTTGGAAATTGATGGCAGTTACTCCCTCCTCTACCGCATCTCTCTGGTGTTCCGCCATGGAAGGATCCATCATGCCTTTTCATGCACGAGGAACCACATTGAAACTCATTGAAAACTCCTGTACATTCGTAGATGAGACTGGGTTCATGTTAAGGTTGGGGGAAGGTGCCAGAATGGCGTCCAAACCTTGCTCCCGTAGCCTGGCATGAAAGGTAGAAGGATTACTTTTCCACTATAACTCCATGAGAGTAGAACGCTGAAACCTACACCTTGGGGTGGAAAGCAACAAAATTTGACTCGGAACGCCATCACTGTTGTTCAAACTCCTCGCATGTTTTCCTTCTTCCCAGCCAGGATCGAAGCCACTAGTCCCTTGCCCGGGTAATCTAAAACTAGAAACCATCGCAAAACTTGAGGAGCGGGAGTCCTTGGCACCAGAATTGATCACCTGTGACGTGATTTCATTATGTGTGGCGACACTGAGTCTTCCAGATGTCACAACCGTAATGTCAACACGATTGTATGCTGTTGCCCTCCCCGAAAATTTATTTTTCTGTCTGAACTCAACTTTGTAAAAAGACCCCATAGCATAAGCATGTGAAATACTATCGAACCTTAACCACACATCTGGCCTAAGAGTGGAAGCAAGCTCCAGGTGCAGGTTGTATAGGTCTATGGCTAGGCTATTCATGCAGGCTCTTGTCCTATTAATGTCGAACCTCAACAAGGCGAGGCTTGTTTTTTCAAAGATATTTTTACTTCCTTCACTCCGTAAAGAGTGCTTGATTCTAGCCCATGCCAGAAATATACTGTGATCCCCATAACGTTTTGAAAAAGCTAGGTCTGCTATTTGCTTTGTAAGTTTGATCCATCTTCTCGAGAAGCTTAGCTTTTATATAGAATTCCATCCCAGTAAGAGTACATATTAAATACTTTATGTTTTCACAGTTTATACATAATGAATATGATAGTTTTTGGGAGACATAAAATGTATTTTTATTTAACTCGATATTTGGAAAGATTAGGAAAAAATGATTAATGATTGAACAACAAACCTTTGCTATTTAAATTGTACAATGATCATATGAAATATTAAATGTGAGGTTAACCATTGCACCTTTCCTCGCCTGCCCACTCCTCCCTCTTTCCAATTGTAAACTCGTACCTTATACATGAAACACCAATTTTTTTAAAACTAATAAGTAAATAATGAGCTCTACAAATTTAAATTTAAGATTAACAATAGGTGTCAAGGATTTACTAACATACTAATGAATTTAATTAAAAACATGGTTAAAAATATTAAGACAAGAGAGAGTTAAGTTCACCTAGTATGAAAAAATTAACCGAAGGAAGCTAAAAAATATTTACTAATTTTAATTACAAACACGGTTAAACTTTATTAAGATCAAAGAAAAATAAATAAATTTATTTAAAGCAATTACTATCCTTGATTAAAAGAAAAGAACCTAACAAAAAGATTGTTGAGAATAGGTCTCCAAGCATGACCCATCCCTAGGCCCTCGTCTCTATTAAGGTTAAAGGAGTGTTTACTAATCTCGATGGCTTCCTCAGTTTTTGCTTATGGAAATGGTTTTCAATGGTGACAACTCTGGTGTCTTCAATGCATATAGCATGCTTAGTTTTACATGAGTGTCTTACAAGATTTGACTTCTCCTTCTTTTCAAGTCTAATATTCACTGTGTGTTCCTTGCTTCTTGTGCAGATGAACCTCCCTGTTTCCCCTATGTAAGGGATTCCACAAGAGCAATCAACTCTATAGACCCCACTACATAAGCTAGGGTCTAGAGGGTCTTTTGTTGATCCTACAATTATACATAAATTGTCGAATGTAGTGAAGGTCTTCAAATCTTCCTCTCTGGATGCTTTGACCAAGAAAAAGTTGATTCCTAACAAAGAGGTTACCCCAGAGTCTACGGTGCCACAAAAATCCATAAGGAAGGTAATATTATAAGGCTTATTGTTGACACCACTAACTCGCCTACTTATAGTCTTATAGCTTTCTTAACCAACAAATTGAAGTCGCTTGTGGGAAAAACTTCCTCTTTTATCTAAGACTCAAGGGTGGATTTTATCAAAGACAAGAGGGTCAAGAAAGATGAACTATTTGTTAGCTTTGATGTGGTGTCCTTCTTTACTAAAATTCCTATTGATGAAGTAGTAGAAGCAGTATTGAATATCACAAATGAGGAAACAACCTCATTACTAGCTTTGTGTCTAAATTCCACTTTCTTCTCCTTTAAGGGTGTGATATTTGAACAATGTGAAAGTATGGCCATGGGTTCACCTCTTTCCGTAGTGGTATCCAACCTCTTCATGGAAACACTTGAAGAGAGAGCTCTACAAACCTTTCCTCTTAAACCAAAATGGTGGAAGAGGTATGTCAATGACACTAATTCATGCTGGCAACATGGAAGGGACACTTTAGGAGAATTTCACTTCCACCTTAACAATCTCATGACCAACATAAAATTCACCAAAGAAATTAAGGAGAGGATAAATCTACCCTTCTGATATGTTCTTATTTATAAAAAATGAGATGGCTCTCTAGCTAGGAAGGTGTACATGAAAATCACCCACACTAGCCTTTATTTACATGCTTCTTCTCATCATCACTTAACTCAAAAGGTAGGGGTGTTAAAAACCTTGATCACCTAAGAATTCAAAATCTGTGATAAATACAACTTATATGAAGAAATTGAACACTTAAAAAGGGTTTTTAAAATGAATGGATACACGGGGAAACAAATTAATAGGGCTATAAAACAAGTCAAGAATATTATTGAAAGGCAAAGTGAAAAGGTGCCTTTGGATGGAAACTTGGTGTCATTCTTGCAATATGTTGAAGGTATTTCTAATAACATATCTAAAATTATCCAATGTCAAAATATTCAGTCTACCTTCATTCCTATCAACAAGATACATATGGTTGTAGGATCAACAAAAGGCCCTTTGGACCCTAGCTTATGCAGTGGGTCTCCAGAGTTGATTGCTCATATGGAATCCATTATATAGGGGAAACAAGAAGGTCCATCTGCATAAGAATCAAGGAACACACAACAAATATTAGACTTGAAAGGAAGGAGAAGTCAGCTCTTGCGGAATACTCACATAAAACCAATCATACTCTATGAATTGAAGACACTAGAGTTGTTTCCATTGAAAACCATTTCCATAAATGGAGACTGAGGGAATCCATGGATATTAATAAACACTAATTTAACCTAAATAGAGATGAGGACGTAGGGATAGGTCATGCATGGAGACCTATTCTCAATAATCTTTTTGTTAGGTTCCCTTCTTTTAATCAAGGATAGTAATTACTTTAGTTATTTTTTTCTTTGGTCTTAGTAAGTTCAACCGTGTTCGTAATTAAAATTAGTAAATATTTTTGAGCTTCCTTTGATTAATTTTTTCACCAACTCTAGATAGTTATTATACTAGGTGAATTTAATTTTCTCTTGTCTTAATATTTTAAACCATGTTTGTAATTAAAATCATTAGTGTGTTAGTAAATCCTTAACTCCTATCTATTAATATTAAATTTAAATGTGTAGGGATCGTTATTTACTTATTAGTTTAATTTTTCTAGGGTTTCATTTTTGGGGTACGAGCGTACAATTGGAAAGAGGGGGAGGTGCAATGGCTAACCTCACAATTAATACCTCATATGATTATTGTACTTTACACTATTTAGGTAGCACAAATTTTTTGTTTAATCATTAATCCTTTTCTCCTGATGAACGATCATGGGAGGTGATCCAAAATGTCGAGTTAAATAAAAAGACATTTTTTTCTCTTGAAAGATATTATATTCATTGGAAAAGTCCTTTAGTGATCTCTCAGTAAATAACTACTTTGAATGGTGATGAAAAGCCCAAGAGGTATGGTTAAGCTTTGAAATAGTGAGATTTCCTTTCAAGCAAGCCAAAGCTAATAATTAATTTTTTAACACTTCAAATCTTGGAGGCTAGTGATTCTTAATGAAATAAGTGAATTTTAAAATAGCCCCATTTCTTGACATAAGCCATCAAGCTGCACTTAATAATAAAATCTTAAAAAAGAGTGAGATCACCAAACTAAGTTATGTTCGACTAGGTATTTAGAGCTTTCGAAACATCCCATAACCCATGGCTTGGTCCCAAACCCTCAATGGATAACACTACCAAATACGTTCGTAAAAAAGCTTTAAATACCAAATATAAATTCTAAATTTTCCTCGAAAAGGTTATTTAGGCAACCTCCATTGTAGATTTTCTAGCCTAGCTGGTAGTGGAGCAAGGCCTTGAATGAGACTAGAGGTATATCTGTCAGGGCTATAGATGCCTAGCTAGTAGTAGAGCAATGCCCATACCATTCTCCTCCAAGCCATATAACTAATAATTCCCCTTTGGGAGATCTAATTCCCAACTTGACCTGGACTTGTTTAAGTGAAATCAGAAATTGAATCAATTGAAAACATATCACTTCACACACATTGATGGTCTATTATGGGAATAAGGATTAGTATATAAGTTGTTGTCCATGATTTTCATGTTTTATTTTTATGATGTGTCTAAATATTTCCTTTTAGTATATATTTTATTCAAGAACAAAATTTAATAGTTTGGGTCCTAAGTGCTTAACACCACTTTATCACATAAGTCACCATTTGTTGTGGCCAACACACCCCACTTTTTTTCATAAAAATGGGAGACCCCTCTTTGAAATGATCAAACTCAAAGTTCTCAGACTTTTTATCATGTTCATATTACCTCCTTTCTCAGATAATTCTCTAGTTCCTGTTTCACCCTAGTTTTCCTAAGTGCACTACGTAAATGTAATGGAGAGTCGATCTCCTTTTAAGACTCCTGTAACCTTTGAAGTTAATGCAATCGAGTCCTGACCAACCCCTAAAATAAACTTGACACTTTATGACTTAAAATATTTAATGTACTAACTTTTTTATAGGTTTGATCCCATATTCAGGTTCTTAGAGTCTTAGTATCCCAGAATGTCAGACATCCAGAGTATTACATGGCATCGAGTGAGCTTAGTTGGTAGCCAAGTGAGAATTTATATTCATCACATTTATTTTATTATTAATTAGTCTCTTTTTATGGATTTCTATAGGAGTGGTTAAGTGAAAGAGTGCCATGTGGATATTTACCAAAGATGTCAAAGGTGTTAGAGCCCAAGAGAGCCTGACCTAATGAGAAAATGCCACGGTGATCATTAACAGATTGGTCACTCTCCTAGAGAGGTTAGGGGTGTCAAAGATCAAGAGACCCTAACCTAATCAGAAAGTGACACCATGATCATTATTAGATTGATTAGTCTCCTAGATTTTCTAGAGATGTCAAAGCTTGAGAGGGCCCAATTGAGTGGAAGAACATCACGTGGATTCATGCCAAGTGAGCCACAAAATTCCATCAATATAGATGTATACAGATCCATATAAGTGCCTCGAGATGAGCTCATTAGCTGTTATTGCTCCTAATGGGAGTCATTGTCATCACTTCATTTAACCAATCTATGTTGGTGTCATTTATTACTAGGGATAGTGTCTAAGGATGTCTACAACAAGGTATTTATTAGGTTCAACTAATAGTGTCGGTTATGGTTTTTTTAGAGTTGATTTATCTTAAATTCTTACTTCCTAGAGTCTTAACTAAATGCTTGAAAGAAACACACTTGCTCAAAAAGTAAACACACCAAACTGAATGAAATGCTTGAAATAAATCACACAATCCCGTTGAAAAGTAAACACACTAAAATTGGTTATCAAATCCACACCTAAGCTAAGTTGAAAAATTAAGAATACTAAAATTGAAGAAATGATAAATGCTTATTTAAATCATAAAGTGAACACATAAATTAATAGTCTATTTGACCTTCAAGTTATCAATTCAATCACACAAAGTATTTATATTAATTCTAATTAAAAACAAATAAGAAATAAATTATAAATACCAAAAGTACACATGTCCAATCTCTTTGGGGAGTGGGCCCTTGCTCACCCTTGGATTCAGGGTCAAAATAATTCATAGTTTAGGAAGCAATATTGACTAACACATAGAAATGAAAGAGTATTCTTTGCCACAAAATCTTTTTGTATTCAAAATGAAAATTCTTAAAATTCTTCATCTCTGTAGATTGAGTAAGGATCCGCCCTTTATTGGATACAAAAGCAACTACCCTAAATACTAGGTAACAACTTAACTAACTAAACAAGAGGATATTAATAGAGATTGGTTTATATGGTCAAAATAGAGAGGAACATTACAACAAGATCCACACACGATTGGGAAAATCCTTATGGGATTTGTAACTACTTCTTAAAATAATATCTGGTTACCAAATATTATATATAATGTATTCATATCATCTTATCTAAAGTTACAACATATATCTACTAGTTTCTATAAATGAAAAGCTACACATAAGTAGAAGTCTATATAGAGACATGCAAAAATAGAAAGTATCTAAAGGAGTCCTGGATTATCATGGAATAGCTCAAAAAACTTCTATAATGTCTTGGAACATGCTATAGATGATTCTGTAGCATATTGTGGAAGTTCATAGCATGACTGTCAAAATATATAGCTTGACTTTCTTAATCCGTAGGTGTCTATAAAGGTCCATAGATCGCTTGACAAAGTAAGGATCTTTGCTCGAATGATTAGTTAGTGGTCACAACACTTCCTTATCTTCATGAGATCAAATAAAAACTCCTATTTAGATTATATAATACTTGTACATATAAAAAATAGAGGACTAAACATGTAAATAGTTAGAACATTATGTAAAGAATGCTAACTCAGATTCACATAAGCTTATAGAGACAAAAAAATTCATCTTCTACCTTAGACTAGTTATAATCCCAAAGACTACATGCAATGCTCAAATCAAATGGCATATTAATGTATGTAAAGGATGATATATCATGGTTATAATGAGTCATAGTGTGGACTTATCATTTCCCTCGTAACAAGTTCCATAGCAAATTATCCTCTCCTATCTTCATAAGTGTGGATTCTTTACTCCAATCTAAGGCTGCTGAGATCATAGATGGAGTATAAATCCCTTAATATTTTCTCATGAGAAAGAGTAAATCCCATATCCCTATTAACAAAGTGAAGCAAAAGAGCAAATTGTTCCTCAGACTATGACCTTGTGTTCTACCATGGAGACATGGGAGAAAGTAATAGAGGTGGTCTGAATCTCATTCCAAATCCACAATTTCTATCCACCTTTTTGAAGTACATCGGTAATGATTTGAGTGATGGCCTTAGCTCTCTTAAGGGTTCATCTTACATTAATGGGAAAGAGAACTTCTCTTGTTTTCAAAGGGATTGTCAATAGGTTCCAATGTTGACTACAAGCAGTTACAACTTAATCAAATAAATGTTGAAAAAACAATTAAAATTGATAATACCATCCTATAGAACATGGTTATAGTGATCACATATTTTAGAATGTTGAAAGTAGAAACTTTTAAATTTTGTTAGCACCTGCCATGCATTACCAAATTGGGCTCTGATGCATAATATGACTAGTACTCATATGATCATTATATCTATCCTACCACGCTATTTGATTTCTATAGGTTGAGAGAAGGGATCTTAGTTCTAACTCACCAAAAAATAGATTGACCAAGAAATCATTAGTGTTTCCCAAAATAATATCATATAGGTAGAATTCACACAATACATATTATCTATCAGGAGTACCTTTATGATAAACTATTAATAACTCTTCACTTGTGTTGATCTCATGTGGCAATCCATAAGATATTTGGAGTAATTACCATCTACAAAACTATTCGTGCAAAAACAAACTATAGGAGGGAGATGGATTCCTACAAGCTAAGACCTTCTCAACAAGATGACAAGTAGAATGAATAGTTTGTCTAGCCTATTTTTCTTATTGATGTGCTTGTGTAAGGTCTTCTTGTAACTTCTATTTATCCTTCTTAAATAGTTTGACTTATTTCTTTAATTCTCCAAGCTCAAAACAAGTTTTTTCCTAGTGACTTTTGACATCAGGGTGGGACATGATGATTTGAAAACCTTGCTCTATCATAGGTTTGGGAGGCACAGTATAAGAGATGGAGGCTAATTGTGATTTCAATTTGTTATATTATTTTGTTTAAATTTAAGGAGATTCTTTCTCAAGGACACATTGTCTTCTTCAAGTTTCTTGGTATAACTCCATAGATCAATAACTTCATTCATAGATTCATCCAACTTCTTATGCAATGAAACTATCTCTTCACCCTTCTCAAAAGATTGAGTTTGAATGTTATTTATATTTTAAAATAAAAGAGAAATAAGAAAATCCTTACACTGAACTAAAGATAATAGATGAGTAATGTCCTCTATGTTTTGTTTGACTGTAGCTTCTAGCTAGGACAATGCCAAGGCATGATGCAATTTTACATCTTGTCTCTATTGATGGTTGGGTTTCTTCATCAATCATGGGAGATTTACCTTTACTAATGGATGGTTGTGTTGAGGTAATAAGAGGAACAATTTTTTCAAAAACATCCTCTCAAAAAATAGTCTCCACTTCCTCTTTATCTTGTGCTGCATTGGTGGTGGGTTCCTACCATAGGTTGTCAAGGGTTTATGTAGCAATTACTTTATCATCATTAGTAGTCAATATCAAATTTTTTCTTCTCTTCTAAGTGAGAGGAAGAATTTCTTCATGTGAGGCATCCTTAGGTGCTAAATGTTGAATAGGTTCTATAGTAGGTTCATCCTCTGTGATTTGAATGGTTTCATATGTAAAAGTAGGTTGAGAAGATGGTTTAGGGTTTCTTTTTGAGGATCCAAGTCTTAATCTTATTCTTGGTTCTAGTGGTATAGCCACATTGAGGGGAATTATAGGACTAGGTGCAATATTTCTTAAGGTTGAACTTGTACTCTGGACTAATTCAAGAGTAGCCACTTTAAAAGAGGAGACCTTTGGTGGAACCCTAGATCTAGAATCAAAAGGATCTCATGGTATGCTCTTGGCAATCTGTAGGTATTTCCTCTTATTTCCCTCATGAAAGGCTATCCATTCTTCTATTCCTTATTCTTGTTGAATAAAATGATGCTGGAATATTAACTGAATAAGTCCATGATGGTAGACAAAGGATGGATTACTAGGATACTTTGTGGACATTACTTGTATAAACCCTAACAAAGATGAAGGTTAGCTAATTCTATGCTAAGGGTGTTGCACACCATACCTTAAATGAATCAACATTCTCATTACAACACAACTCAACACACTACACTACCCATCACAAGTGAGATATGTAATGAGCCAAAAAGATACAAACCTCCATGTTTCTAGTAAGGTGGATTTGTTGACACCTTTGATCTTTCCATTGATGTATTGAACATATTTTGGCATTGGTTCTCCTTCAACATGGAAAATGCAGATGAGGTCATTAAAAGAAGATCTCCCTATGATCCTGGCTCCTTAATCTAGAATTACAGATAATTCGATAATGACCTAGTTGAAAAAAAGAATTTTTACACATCTGATAGTGGATAAATCTATCTTCAAGTGGAGAATAAAATTTGTGACAAGGGTTTCATCAAATCCATAGAATTTCATCAGAAACTTAAGCCACCCTAGCTTTAAACATAGGTTTTGCTTGCTTGTCTCCCAAGATACCTTATATGGATTCAGGATCAGACTTCTTTTTTGTCCCATTATGAATTTTTCAAGTCTCTCAAATCATAATAATATGTATCTCTGCTCAAGAAGGAAAATGACACTTCACTGGGTTCTAACAATGGATTATGGTATCAATGGTACTTCTTTTTGTCTTAGTGCTATGGACGAAGCCCATAGATATCCAAGCGTGTGATGTGATGATGACAATGTAAAATGATCATGTCATGAATAATAATGATTAATTATTATTACCTTTTTATCCATTTATAATCATCATGTCACCAATCCTTATATCAATTTCTTATCCACATGAGTCATGATGTAATGACAAAGACAAGGTCATCATGGAAGTGCATTTTACTTGATAAGATAGAGTCCATAGCTTTTAGTCAAGTATCAAAAAGTAAATTTTTGAAATGATTACCTGTTGATGTGGGGACATCCTAGTAGTAGGTTCACATCCTTCACATAAAAAATATGGAGACTTGCCAAAAGATTGAGCATATACTTGCAGACTTAGAAAATTAAAAGCTAACACTTAGTAAAGGAATAAATACTATACCTCTAAAACTCATGATATTGTCCTTGTTTGTCCTTATTTACCTATTCTAACGAAAGAAAATTCCATGGATTAGTTTGAAGAATGGTACAAAATAAGACATCAATGTTTATTACTTTTGGAATAAGGAATATCAATCATAAATGATGATTAATCTTGAATTTCTGAACTCATTTTTCTAATTTTTTAAAGGTTTTTTCCCTTGACCAACCATTTACTAGTTTTTTGTTCAAGGCTCATTTTACAGTACATGATCAACCATCAAGCTGGTTTTCTGGTCATGACTATCAACAACATCTCTAAAGATTTTCTTTGTTGAAAATGATTATTTTCTTACTTTTTTTTTATAACTTCTTTTACCTTTTTAGAGAAGAGGTGAATCCCATTCCTTTATTAAGACCATCTTGTCTTCAAGGATCAGTTGTCATGGAAGCTTTGAGTTATTCTATGAGGCCAAACTCATTTTGTACCATCTGGATGCATTATTTTTTACTAAAAGGTTTATGGTATAAATTGAACATGTGTCAATTGACTAGGAGTGTCTTCTGATTACCATCTATAGGAAACAATTATACTAAACCATTATAAAAAATCTTTTCTATCTAAAATGGTCTTAACCATCTAGTTCTCCACTTGCCTTTGAATTGCTGGTACTTACAATCATACAAAAGTGCCCAATCTCATTCTTTAAACTATCTTTCTTTGATGTGAAAATCATGCCATTATTTCCTTCGATATTGCATCATCTCTATTTATTGTAAGGCTTATGCTCTCATTTCATCTAGCCCATTTAGTTGTAAAATTCTCTCTCTTTGTGCTTCATCCAAGTCAATACATACTTCTAGTGTAGTCCTTAGAGTTTGCATCTCAAATTTAATTGAAAGAAAATGTTTCTTACCAAACACCAATTCATATGGTGAAAAAGTAATAGTGGTCTTCCATATTACGCTGTATGCCCATATAGCCTTTAAAAGCTTGGCTACCCAATTTTCCTACTGTTACTGACTACCTTAGTGAGAATAATCTTAATTCTCTATTGGTAACTTCTACCTATCCATTTTATTATGGGTGGTGAGGAGAATAATTTGTATGGTTGACTTGGTAGATCTTTGTGAATGCTTGAACCATTTTGGACATGAATTGGGGTCCTTGTTCAGACACTATTTTTCTAGGTCTTCCAAATCTCTGCATGATCCTAGAGTATAGAAAATCTACTACTGCCTCTTATTTTGCAAATGTAAGAACTTGTAATTTAGCCTATTTAATCATATAATCTATACATACCAAAAAATACTCCTTACCTTAAGAAGATGGATTTATGGGCCCAATAAAGTCCATGGCCCACTTTTCAAAGGGTTTCAAAACCACTTGAGGATGGAGGGGCATTTCAAAATAGTGTAGGTTTACCCATTCTTTGACATGGATCACATTGACAGATGTACTTCTTTACCCACTTATGAAAAGTTGGCATGTAGTAACCAACTCCAAGGATCTTGTACACTATCATTTTAACTGAGTAGTGTCCTTTATTAGGTTAATCATGATAAACACAAATGATGTCATACATTTCATTTTGTTTTACACACCTATGGAAGACATGATCATGCCCATATTTAAACAATATACCATTAATACATTTAAAAAAAGAACTTGCTTTAATCAAACATTATTTTCTTTTCTAGTGAACTAAAAAAGAAATTTCTTTATAGCCAAAAAGTTTGTTATGTCAACAAACCAAGATGATTATGCTGCAACATCAAATAGTTGCTCATCTAGGAATTTGTCTTTTATAGGTTCTTCATCTGCATTGTTCAATCTAGAATGAAAGTCAGCAACCACATTTAACTTACCAGGTTTATTAATGATTGTTATGTCAAATTCCTATAACAGTAATAACCATCTCATAATTCTTCCTCCTACCACTAGTTTGTTCATTATATATTTGATAGTTGCATGATTAGTATATACAAATATTTTATAACCAGTGATATAGTGTCTAAACTTGTTTATGGCATAGATTATAACAAGAAATTCCTTCTCAATTTTTGTGTAATTTATTTCAGTAGGAGTTAAGTTCTTGCTAATATAATATATGGCATACATCTGTCCTTCTTCATCTTTTTATACTAGAACTTCCTGCATAGCATGATTAGATGCATTAGTGTAAATATGGAAGCACTGTGACCAATTAGGTCCTCTTAAGATTGGGGTAGAACTCAATTTTTACTTTATAGTCTCAAAGGCTTTTTGGCAATCTAGACTCCAAACAAACTCACTCTCTTTTGCCAACAAGGAAAACATTGGAGTAGTAATTTTGCTGAAATCTTCTATAAACCTTCTATAATATCCTACGTGGCCTAAGAAGCTTTTGATATTAGTCTAGTTTTTAGGAGTAGGTAAGTTTGAAATGAATTTAGTTTTCCTTGGATCCATTTGGATTCTTTTTCTAGAAATATGATGTCCTAAAACTATCCCTTCCTCTACCATGATCAAAAATTTTACAAGACTCAAGGGCATATGCTCTTCTTCACATCTTTTCAATATTTTGCTTAGATTATGTAGACTTTCATCAAAGGATTATCCATGAATGGTAAAATCATCCATGTAGGTTTCCACAAAATTATTGGTTAAATCTAAAAAATATGGTTAAGACTACTCATTGGAAGGTAGTAGGTGTATTACAAAAGCCAAAGGGTGATACCCTATATGCAAATGTTCTCCATGGACAAGTGAAGGTTGTTTTATTCCAATCTTTAGGTTCCACTTGTATTTGATTGTACCCACTAAAACCATCCAAGAAAGAAAAGTATTTTTTCCCTACCAAATTTTCAAGTACTTGGTTAATAAAGGGTAAAAGAAAATAATCTTTCATGGTTACTTTGTTTAGTTCCCTGTAGTCTATGCATACTCTCCATTTACTATTTTTATTAAGAACAATAACAAAGGGAGAGACCCATTGGTTATAAAAAATAGGATAAATGAATCCTACTTCTAACAGCTTTTCTATCATAGTTTTCATAATGTCTCTTAAGGTAGGATTAATTCTTCTCTAAGGTTGCCTAACTGGTTTAATATTCTTTGTGTAGATATGACTTGAATAGATTCTCTTCATGTCTTGATATTCTCAAGCAAAAGCTTTAGTATGTTTTTAAAGTACATCAAAGACCTTTACTTCATGATCATCTATCAACCAACTATTTATGTTTATGTTTATGTTATTTGCTTAGTGCTTAGATGAGATGAATCTATTTGTTTGAATTCACTCATTAAAGAGTTGAGAGGATAGGTATGTGTTAACAACATATGGAATGTGATAGAAATTTTAACAAAATTTTCTCCTAGAGAAATCACTCCAACTAGAGGACAATAGAAGGTTGTTAAAAATGTATTTTGACCTTCATGTACCCATTACATAACACTATGTTATATGTTCCTATGGTCATACATAATACTAGAAGAGGTGGGAAAGTATGGATGTTCATAAGGATAGGAAGTGATTTCACTATAGGTTATTATGTCAAAGTTCGTAGCTGGAATGACAAGGTCCATAGCTAGAATAAAAAGGTCCATAGCTAGATTTTTGAAGTCTATAGTATTTACAATACTTCTTGTTAACTCATACTCTATTTCTTCCACATGATCAGTGATTGTGACCATAACTAGAGAGATGATACAATCACATTTTTATTCAGGTTGATATACCCATTACTATTTTATAAGATTGATTGATGGTTGTGCAAGTGGATATTAAAAAATGTGCTTTGCTTTAAGACTATTTGAGATGGTCATATCTCCTGATCTGCAATAAGTCAAAGATACCACTGTTGCTAACCAAGGCCTTCCTAGGATCAATGGGTATCCAATTTGTTTATTCTTAGGCTGGAGAACAATAAAGTAAATGGGGCACTCTCATGACTCTATAGTTAATGTTATATCTTCAATGACACCCTCTAGTTTAATAGTGGAATGATCTATTATTTGTAAGATTATGGTGGTGGGTTGCATTTCTATCAAAAAAATATTTTGCATGGTGTTAGTAGTCATTACATTAATAGTAGATCCTAAGTTGATAAATACATTTGGTATCTCTTTCTTTCCAATCACTATGAAAATGATAGGACTCCCTAGGTCCCCATACTTGGGTAAAAGTATCTTACCTTCTAATAAATTACTAAGTTTGCCATCTACCTGTATAGTTTTGGGATATTGTCTTTTCCTACCAAGTGTCTTCATACACAATTTTTTTATAACATAATTGAGTTCTGGAATGTCCCTAATGAATTGAAATAATGGAATTTTTATATTGAGTTTTCTATGTTCCTAAATCAATTTAGATTCCTTTTTATCTTCCACTTCCTTCAATCATTCTAAAAAGGTAATATGTGGAGGAGTTGTTGTGACTTCCTCTATTTTTTTAGGTTTCTCTTGTAACTCTTCTTCTTTCACTGGTTGAGTTTGTTGAATTGTTTTTCACGAGGAATTTATGTGATGATAATATGCAGTTATTGTAATATTTTTTCTAACCTAAGATGTATGCCTGTACATTTAATACACCTACTCTTATGGTTTCACCTTGTTCATTAACATAAACCTACCTATTCTATGGATTTTCTACTAGTTGGGTAGGTAACTAAGGTTGGTTTACTTGTTCTATAGGGGGTGCTTGAGTTCTAAGAGGAGCCATCAATGATTGTTGTGAAAACCTTCTTTGTTGTTGATTATAATTTGGGTCAGGTTTCCAATGTTGATTTACCCATGGTTACTGATGAGCTTGGGGTATCCAAGTTTTTTGAATAGGTTAGGGCATCATCCATGGTTGTGGCATCCATTATTTGTTGCCCCACTGAGGTGGTGCTGTCCAAACTTATCAAGGTACATTTCATAATGTAAAAAGAATCCTTGAGCCAAACTGTTGTGGTTGATTTTGTGGGAAGGCATTTCCTTGTCTTTGCACATAGTTTACTTCCTATATGGTATGCATATTCTATTTATCTAGTTCTTAAGAGTAGGAAGGTGACTACAATTTCTTGTATCATGATCCTAAGCATCACGTATTCCATAGATTTTTATTTTGTCTAGAGAACAATCTCTGAGTGCATGGTTTAATCTATACTCTGGGCAATATATTTCTAGTGGTTTAGTGTTAGATATAGATTTAGCTTGAAATACATCTAGCATTATGTTCAGTTGAAACAATATATCTAATTTTAAATTTGATAGTTCCTCCTTGAGTTTGCCTAGTTTGCCTCTCCTACTACTAGGTTTTATCTTAGAGTAGTTAGTACATGATTATGTAATCTCTTAGTTCCATAAATGGAAACTGAGGGAAGCCATGGAGATTAATAAACACTCCTTTAACCTAAATAGAGATGAGGGCCTAGGGATAGGTCATGCCTGAAGACCTATTCTCAATAATCTTTTTGTTAGGTTCCCTTCTTTTAATCAAGGATAGTAATTGCTTTAGTTATTTTTTTCATCTGGTCTTAGTAAGTTCAACTGTGTTCATAATTAAAATTAGTAAATATGTTTTAGCTTCTTCGATTAATTTTTTCACCAACTCTAGATAGTTATTATACTAGGTGAATTTATTTTTTTCTTGTCTTAATATTTTTAACCATGTTTGTAATTAAAGTCATTAGTGTGTTAGTAAATCCTTAACTCATATCTATTAATATTTAATTTAAATTTGTAGGGATCGTTATTTATTTATTAGTTTAATTTTTTTAGGGTTTCATTTTTGGGGTACGAGTCTACAATTGGAAAGAGGGGGAGGTGAAATGGCTAACCTCACATTTAATACCTCATATGATTGTTTTACTTTACACTATTTAGGTAGCACAAATTTGTTGTTCAATAATTAATCCTTTTCTCTTGATGAAGGATCATGGGAGGTGATCCAAAATGTCAAGTTAAATAGAAACACAATTTTTATCTTGAAAGATATTATATTCATTGGAAAAGTCCTTTAGCAATCTTTCATCAAATAACTACTCTGAAAAATGATGAGAAGCCCATGAGGTATGGTTAAGCTTTGAAATAACAAAGGTGAGCATTCATTTCAAGCAAATCAAAGGTTATAATTATTTTTTTGACACTTTGGATATTTGAGGCTAGTGATTCTTAATGAAACAAGTGAATTTTAAAATAGCCTCATTCCTTGACATAAGCCATCAAGCTGCACTTAATAAGAAAATCCTAAAAAAGAGTGAGATCACCAAACTAATCTATGTTCAACTAGGTATTTAGAGATTTTGAAACATCTCATAACCCATGGCTTGGTCCCAAACCCTCAATATATAAAACTACCAAATACATTCATAAAAAAGCTTTAAATACCAAATCTAAATTCTAAATTTTCCTAGAAAAGGTTATTTAGGCAACCTTCATTGTAGGTTTTCTAGCCTGGTTGGTAGCAGAGCAAGGCCTTGAATGAGACTAGAGGTATATCTATCAGGGTTATAGATGCCTGGCTAGTAGTAGAGCAATGCCCATACCATTATACTCCAATCCATATAACTAATAATTCCCCTTTGGGAAATCTAATGCCCAACTTGACCTGGACTTGTTTAAGTGAAATCTAAAATTGAATCAATTGAAAACATATCACTTCACACACATTGATGGTATATTATGGGAATAAGGATTAGTATGTCACTTGCTATCCATGATTTTCATGCTTTATTTTTATGATGTTTCTAAATATTTCCTTGTATTATATATTTTATGCAAGAACAAAAGTTAACATTTTCGGTTCTAAGTGCTTAACACCACTTTATCACATAAGTCAACATTTGTTGTGGCCAACACACCCCACTTTTTTCATAGAAATGGGAGACCCCTCTTTGAAATGATCAAACTCAAAGTTCTCAGACTTTTTATTATGTTCATATTACTTCCTTTCTCAGATAATTCTCTAGATCCTATTTCACCCTAGTTTTCTTGAGTGCACTACGTACATGTAATGGAGAGTCGATCTCCTTTTAAGACCCTCGTAACCTTTAAAGTTAATGCAGTCGAGTTTTGGCCAAACCCTAAAATAAACTTGACACTTTATTACTTAAAATATTTAATGCACTAACTTTTTTATAGGTTTGATCACATATTCAGGTTCTTGGAGTCTTAGTATCCCAAAATATCAGACACCTAGAGTCCTATGTGGTACCTAGTAAGCTTAGTTGGTAGCCAGGTGAGAATTTATATTCATCACATTTATTTTATTTTTAATTAGTCTCTTTTTTTGGATTTATATAGGAGTGTTTAAGTGAAAGGGTTACATGTGGATATTTACCAAAGATGTCAAAGGTGTTAGAGCCCAAGAGAGCTTGACTTAATGAGAAAGTGCCATGGTGATCGTTATCAGATTGGTCAGTCTCCTAGAAATGTCAGGGGTGCCAAACCTCAAGAGACCCTAACCCAATGGGAAAGTGACACCATGATCATTGTCAAATTGATTAGTCTCCTATATTTTTTATAGATGTCAAAGCTTGAGAGGGCTCGATTGAGTGGAAGAATGTCACGTTGACTGAAGGTCAGAATTACTAAGATCTAACTAGTGATCTCACCCTAATATCACACATGTCAATCTCCTAGATTTGATAGCAATGTAAAATCCTAATAAATATTAAACCAATGAAATAATGCCATGTGGCACATTTTTGGGCTTATTAGTCTCTTAGATTTGATAGAGATGTCAGATTCCAAGAGAGCATGACTTATAACATCATGCCATGTGGAATTTCCATATAGTTTGGTAGGAAGAGACAAAAATACTCCAGGGTGGGTAGAATAAGGTATTGTTAGAGTCATAAGGCTAATCAAAATGTTCCATAACTCCTCCAACTGACATTCTCTTTCTTCCAAGCATCTAAAGACAAGGCACTGGGTCATGCCTAGGTGGTAACCATTGCAACATAAACTAGTTAGTGGGGTACACATGGCATACAATAAAAACCAACTAGGAAGCCTTGAGGATGATATGACCATGTGCCTACCAAACTTTAAGCACTAATTAGGTGGGAAATTGGGCTCTAATCAGGCATATTAGAGTATCGCATCATGATCACTAAATCTAATAGGCTGTGAGTGATCATGATTTTAGAGTTTATGTCTATGGGAAAGATCAGGTCACCAACCTAAATTTTAATTCATTCCAAGTGAGCCACCAAATTCCATCAATATAGGAGATGTATATAGTCCATATAAGTGCCTCAAGATGAGCTCATTAGCTGTTATTGCTCCTAATGGGAGTCACTGTCATCCCTTTATTTAACCAATCTATGTTGGTGTCATTTCTTACTAGGGCTAGTGTCCAAGGCTATCTACAACAAGGTATTTATTAGGTTCAACTAACAATGTTGGTTAGGGTTTTTTTACAGTTGATTTATATTAAATTCTTACTTCTTAGATTCTTAACTAAATGCTTGAAAGAAACACACTTGATCAAAAAGTAAACACACCAAACTAAATGAAATGTTTGAAATAAATTACACAATCTTGTTGAAAAGTAAACACACTAAAATTGAATATCGAATCCACACCTCAACTAAGTTGCAAAATTAATATTATTGAAATTGAAGAAATGATAAATGCTTATTTACATCATAAAGCACACATATAAAGTAATAGTCTACTTGACCTTCAAGTTATCAATTCAATCACACTAAGTATTTATATTAATTCTAATTAAAAATAAATTAAAAAAAATTTATAAATACCAAAAGTACACATTCCCTATCTCCTTGGGGAGTGGGCCCTTGCTCACCTTTGGATTCAGGGTCAAAACAATTCATACCTTAGAAAACAATATTGACTAACACATAAAAATGAAAGAGTATTCTTTGCCAAAAAATCTTTTTGTATTAAAAATGACAATTCTTACAATGCTTCATATTTATATATTGAGCAAGGATCTACCTTTTATTGGATGCAAAAGAAACTAACCATCCTAAATACTAGGTAACAACTTAACTAACTAAACAAGAGGATATTCATAGAGATTGATTTATATGGCCAAAATAGAGAGGGACATTACAACAAGATCCACACACGAATGGGAAAATCCTTATGGGATTTATAACTACTTCTTCCAACCATATCTGGTTGGCAAATATTATATACAATGTATTCATATCATCTTAATCTAAAGTTACAACCTATATCCACTAGCTTCTATAAATGAAAAGTTACACATAAGTAGAAGTCTATATATAGACATATGCAAAAAATAGAAAGTATCTAAAGGAGTCCTAGATTATCATGGAATAGATAAATAAACTTCTAAAATTTCATAGAACATGCTATAGATGAGTCCATAGTGTATTGTGGAAGTTCATAGCATGATTGTCAAAATCTATAGCTTGACTTTCATAATCCTTAGCTGTCTATCAAGGTCCATAGATCACCTTACAAAGTACGGATCTTTTCTCAAATGATGAGTTATTGGTCACAAAACTTTCTTGTCTTCATGATATTATATAAAAACTCTTATTTAGATGCTATAATATTTTTACATATCAAAAATAGAGGACTAAACATGCAAATAGTTAGAACATTATGTAAAGAATGCTAACTCAGATTCACATAAGCTTATAAAGAAAAAATCATTCATTTTCCACCTTAGACTAGTTATAAGCCCTAAGACTACATGAAATTCTCAACTCAAATGAAATATTAATGTATGTGAAGGATGATATATCATGGTTATAATGAGTCATAGTGTGGACTTATCATTTCCCTCATAACTTACCTTTTGCAAGTTCTATTGCAAACTATCCTCTCCTATCTTCATAAGTGTGGATTATTTACTCCAGTATAACGCTGAGATCATAGATGGAGTATAAATGCCTTAATATTTTCTCATGAGGAGGAGTAAATCCCATATCCCTATTGACAAAGTGAAGCAAAAGAGTAAATTGTTCCTCAGACTATGGCCTTGTGTTCTACCATGGAGACATGGGAGAAAGTAATAGAGGTGGTCTGAATCTCATCCCAATCCACAATTTATATCCACCTTTTTGAAGTACATTGGTAATGATTTGATTGGTGGCCTTAGCTCTCTGAAGGGTTCATCTTACATTAGTGGGAAAGAGAACTTCTCTCCTTTTCAAAGGGACTATCAATAGGTTCCAATGTTGACTACAAGCATTTATAAATTAATAAAAAAAAATGTTAAACAAAAAATTTAAAATTGATAATACCATCCTATATATCATGAAGATAGTGATCACATATTTTATAATGTTGAAAGTACAAACTTTTGAATTTTGTTAGCACCTATCATACATTTCCAAAATGGGATCTGATGCATAATATGACTAGTACTCGTATGATCATTATATCTATCCTACCAAGCTATTTGATTTCTATAGGTGGAGAGAAGGGCTCATAGTTCTAACTCACCAAAAAATAGATTGACCAAGAAATCATTAGTGTTTCCCAAAATAATATCATATAGGTAGAATTCCCACAATACATTTTATCTATCAGGAGTACCTTTATGATAAAATATTAATAACTCTTCACTTGTTTTGATCTCATGTGGTAATCCATAAGAGATTTAGAGTAACCACCATCTACAAAACTATTCATGCAAAAACAAACTATAGGAGGGAGATGGATTCCTACAAGCCAAGAGATTCTCACCAAGATGATAGGTAAAATGTATAGTTTGTCTGGCCTATTCTTTTTATTGATGTGCTTGTGTAAGGTCTTCTTGCAACTTCTATTTATCCTTCTTAAATAGTTTGATTTGTTTTTTTAATTATCCAAGCTCAAAACAAGTTTGTTCCTAGTGACTTTTGACATCAGGGTAGAACATAATAGTTTGACAACCTTTCTCTACCATAGGTTTGGGATGCACAATATAAAAGCTGGAGGCTAATTTTGATTTCAATGTTATATTCTCTTGTTTAGATTTAAGGAGATTCTTTCTCAAGGACACATTGTCTTCTTCAAGTTTCTTGGTATAACTCCATAGATCAATAGCTTCATTCATAGATTCATCCAACTTCTTATGCAATGATGCTATCTCTTCACCCTTCTCAAAAGATTGAGTTTGAATGTTCTCTATATTTTACAATAAAAGAGAAACAACAAAATCCTTACATTGAACTAAAGATAATAGATGATCAATCTCCTCTACGTTTTGTTTGACTATAGCTTCCAGCTAGGACATTGCCAAGGCATGATGTAGTTCTACATCTTTTGTCTCTTTTGATGGTTGGGTGTCTTCATCAATCATGGGAGATTTACCTTTATCAATGGATGGTTGTGTTGAGGTAATAAAAGGAACAATTTTTTCAAAAAACATCCTGTGGAAAAATACTCTCCACTTCCTATTTATCTTGTGCTGCATTGGCAAGGGGTTCCTACCATAGGTTGTCAAGGGTTTCTATAGAAATTACTTCATCATCATCAATAGTCAATATTAACTTTCTTCTTCTCTTCTGAGTGAGAGGAAGAATTTATTCATGTGAGTTCTCCTTAGGTGTTAAATGTTGAATAGCTCTACAGTAGGCTCATCCTCTATGATATGAATGGGTTCCTATATAAAAGTAGATTGAGAAGATGGCTTAGGGTTTCTTGTTGAAGATCTAAGTCTTAATCTTATTCTTGGCTCTGGTGGTACAACCACATTGAGGAGAATTATAGGACTAGGTGTAATAGCTCTTAAGGTTAAACTTGTACTCTGGACTAATTCGAGAGTATCCACTTTGGAGGATGAGACCTTTGGTGGAGCCCTAGATCTAGAATCAAAAGGATCTCATGGTATCCTCTTGGTGATTTTTAGGTGTTTCCTCTTCTTTCCCTCATGAAAGGCTATCCATTCTTCTATGCCCTATTCTTGCTAAAGAAAATGATGTTGGATTATTAACTGAATAAGTCCATAATGGTGTACAAAGGATGGATTGCTAGGATACTTCATGGACATTACTTGTATAGACCCTAAAAAATATTATGGTAAGTTGATTCTATGCCAAGGGTGTTGCATGCTATACCTTAAATGCATCAACATTCTCATTACAACACAACTCAACACACTACACTACCCATCACAAGTGAGATATGTATCGAGACAAAAAGATACAAACCTCCATGGTTCTAGTAAGGTGGATTTGTTGACACCTTTGATATTTCCATTGATTTATTGAACATATTTTGGCATTGGTTCTCCTTCACCATGGAAAATGCAGATGAGGTCATTGAAAGAAGATCTCCTTATGATCCTAGCTCCTTAATCCATAATTACAGATAATTTGCTAATCACCTAGCTAAAAAAAGGAATTTTTACACATCTGAGAGTGGATAAATCTATCTTCAGGTGGAGAATAAAATCTATGATAAGGGTTTCATCAAACCCCTAGAATTTCATCATAAACTTGAGCCACCCTATAGCTTCAAACATAGGTTTTGCTTGTTCATCTCCCAAGATACCTTATATAGATTTAGGATTAGACTTCTTTTTTATCCCATTATGAATTTTTCAAGTCTCACAAATCATAACAATTTGCAGCTCTGCTCAAGAAGGAAAATGATACTTCAATGGGTTTTAGCAATGGATTATGGTATCAATGGTACTTCTTTTTGTCTTAATGCTATGGATGAAGCCCACAAATCTCTAAGCATGTGATGTGATGATGACAATGTAAACTTATCATGTCATGAAATAATAATGATTAATTATTATTACCTTTTTATCCATTTGTAATCATCATGTCACCAATCCTCATATTAATTTCTTGTCCACATGAGTCATGATGTAAAGACAAAGACAAGGTCATCATGGAAGTGCATTTTAATTGATAAGATAGAGTTCGTAGCTTTTAGTTAAGTATCAAGAAATAAATTTTTGTAATAATTACCTACTGGTGTGGGGACATCCTAGTAGTAGGTCCACATCCTTCACATAAAAACTATGGAGACTTGCCAAAATATTGAGCATATACTTGTAGACTTAGAAACTTAAAATATAACCCTTAGTAAAAGAATAAATACGATACCTCTAAAACTCATGATATTGTCCTTTTTTGTTCTTATTTACCAATTCTAACAAAAGAAAATTCCATGGATTAGTTTGAAGAATGGTACAAAATAAGACATCGATGTTTATTACTTTGGGAATAAGGAATATCAATCATAAATGATGATTAATATTAAATTTCTAAACTCATTTTTCTAATTTTTTTTAGCTTTTCACCCTTGACCAACCATTTACTAGTTTTCTATTTAAGGCTCATTTTACAGTACATGATCAACCACCAAGCTAATTTTTTGGTCATGACTATCAACAACATCTTTAAGGATTTTCGTTATAGAAAATTATTATTTTCCTCTTTTTTTTTTATAACTTTTTTTACCTTTTTAGAGAAGAGGTGAATCCCCTTCCTTTATTAAGACCATCTTGTCTTCAAGGATCAGTTATCATGGAAGCTTTGAGTTCTTCTATGAGGCCAATCTCATTTTGTACAATCTAAATGAATTATTTTTTAGTAAAAGGTTTATGTTATAGCTTCAACCTGTGTTTATTGACTAGGAGTGTCTTTTGATTACCATCTATAGGCAACAATTATATTGAACCATTATAAAAAGTCTTTTCTATCTGAAATGGTCTTAACCATCTAGTTCTCAACTTGCCTTTAAAGTTCTGGTACTTAGAATCATACAAAAGGGCCCAGTCTCATTCTTTAAACTATCTTTCTTTGATGTTCAAATCATGCCATTGTTTCCTTTGGCATTGCATCATCTCTGTTTATTGTAAGGCTTATGCTCTTATTTCATCTAGCTCATTTAGTTGTAAAATTCTCTCTCTTTATGCTTCATCCAAGTTAATACCTACTTCTAGTGTAGTCCTTATAGTTTGCATCTCAAATTTAATTGAAAGAAGAGGTTTCTTACAAAATACCAATTCATATGGTGAAAAATCAATAGTGGTCTTCCACATTGTCTTGTATGCCTATATAGCCTCTAGAAGCTTGGCTACCCAATTTTCTTACTTCTACTGACTATCTTGGTGAGAATAATCTTTAATTTTCTATTGGTAACTTCTACCTATCCATTTTATTATGGGTGGTGAGGAGAATACTTTGTATGGTTGACTTGGTAGATCTTTGTGAATGCTTGAACCATTTTGGACATGAATTGGGGTCCTTGATCAGACACTACTTCTCTAGTTGCTCCAAATCTCTACATGATCCTAGAGTATAGAAAATCTACTACTGCATCTTCTTTTACAAATGTAATAACTTGTAATTTAGCCTATTTAATGACATAATATGTACATACCAACAAATTATCCTTGCCTTGATAAGATGGATTTATGGGCCCAATAAAGTCCATGGCCCACTTTTCAAAGGATTCCAAAACCACTTGAGGATGGAGGGGCAATTCAAAATAGTGTAGGTTTACCCATTCTCTAGCATGAATTACATTGATAGATGTACTTCTTTACCCACTTATGAAAAGTTTGCATGTAGTAACCAGCTCAAAAGATCTTGTGCACTATCATTTTAACTGAGTAGTGTCCTCTATTAGGTTCATCATGATAAACACAAATGATGACATACATTTAATTTTATTTTAAACACCTATGGAAGACATGATCATGCCCATATTTAAACAATATACCATTAATACATTTAAATAAAGAACTTGCTTTAATCAAACATTATTTTCTTTTCTAGTGAACTAAAAAAGAAATTTATTTATAGCCAAAAAGTTTGTCATGTTAGCAAACTAAGATGATTGTGCTGCAACATCAAATAGTTGATCATTTAGGAAATTATCTTTTATAGGTTCTTCTTCATCTGCATTGTTCAATCTAGAAAGAGAATTAGAAACCACATTTAACTTACCAAGTTTATCAATGATTGTTATGTCAAATTCCTTTAATATTAATAACCATCTCATAATTCTTCCTCTTACCACTGGTTTGTTCATTATATATTTGATAGATGCTTGATCAGTATATATAAATATTTTGTAACCAGTGATATAGTGTCTAAAATTGTTTATACATATATTGTAACAAGGAATTCCTTCTTAGTTTTTGTGTAATTTATTTCAGTAGGAGTTAAGTTCTTGCTAATACAATATATGGCATACATATGTCCTTCATTTTTTAATCTTATAACTTCCAACATAGCATGATTAGATGCATTCATGTAAATATGGAAGGGCTGTGACCAATTAGGTCCTCTTAGGATTGGGGTAGAACTCAGTTTTTACTTAATAGTTTCAAAGGCTTGTTGACAATCTAGAATCCAAAAAACTCACTCTCTTTTGCCAGAAAGGCAAACATTGGAGTATTAATTTTGTTGAAATCTTCTATAAACCTTCTATAATATCCTATATGGCCTAAGAAGCTTTTGATATCAGTCTAGTTTTAAGGAGTAGGTAAGTTTGAAATGACTTCAATTTTATTTGGATCTACATGGATTATTTTTCTAGAAATATGATGTCCTAAAACTATCCCTTCCTCTACCATGATCAAACATTTTTTAAGACTCAAGGACAAATGTTATTCTTCACATATTTTTAATATTTTGATTATATTATTTAAAATTTCATCAAAGGATTCTCCATGAATGGTAAAATCATCCATGCAGATTTCCACATAATCATTGGTTAAATCTAAAAAATATGGTTAAGACTACTCGTTGGAAGGTAGCAGGTGCATTGCAGAAGTTAAAGGGAGATACCCTATATGCAAATGTTCTCCATGGATAAGTGAAGGTCATTTTATGCTAATATTTAGGTGCCACTTATATTTGATTGTACCTACTAAAACCATTTAAGAAATAAAAGTATTTTTTCCCTACCAAATTTTCAAGCACTTGGTCAATAAAAGGTAAAGGAAAATAATCTTTCATGGTTGATTTGTTTAGCTCTTTTTAGTATATGTATACTCTCAATTTACTATTTTTATTAAGAACAATAACCAAGTGAGAGACCCACTGGCTATCATAAATAAGATAAATGAATCCTACTTCTAACAAATTTTCTATCTTAGTTTTCATAATGTCTCTTAAGGCAGGATTGATTCTTCTCTAAGGTTGCCTCACTAGTTTAATATTCTCTATGTAGATATAACTTGAATGGATTCCCTTCATGTGTTGATATTCCTAAGCAAAAACTTTAGTATGTTTTTGAAGTACATCAAAGACCTTTACTTCCTGATCATCTATCAACTAACTGTTTATGTTGAGTAACTTCCCTGGTGATAATGTTATTTGTTTAATGCGTTGATGAGATGAATCTATTTTTTTGAATTCAATCATTAAAGAGTTGAGAGGATAGGTATGTGGTAATAACATATGGAATGTGACCAAAAATTTAGTAAAATTTTCTCCTAGATAAATCACTCTAACTAGAGGATAATAGAAGGTTGTTAAAAATGTATTTTGACCTTCATGTGCCCATTACATAATAATATGTTATATGTTCCTATGGTCATACATAATGCTAGAAGAGGTGGGAAAGGATGGATGTTCATAAAGATAGAAAGTGATTTCACTATAGATTTTATGTCAAAGTTTGTAGCTAGAATGATAAGGTCCATAGCTGGACTAACAAGGTCCATATCTATATTTTTGAAGTCTATGGTATTTCCAATACTTCTTGTTAACTCATACTCTATTTCTTCCACATGATCAGTGATTGTGACCATAACTAGAGAGATGATACAATCACATTTTTATTCAGGTTGATATATCCATTACTATTTTATAAGATTGATTGATGGTTGTGCAAGTGGATATAAAAAATTGTGCTTTACTTCAAGACTATTTGAGATGGTCATATCTCATGATCTGCAATAAATCAGAGACACCACTGTTGCTAACCAAGGCCTTCCTAGGATCAATGCGTATCTAATTTATTTATTCTTAAGCTAGAGAATAATAAAATCAACAAGGCACTCCCATGACTCTATAGTTAATGTTATATCCATAATGATACACTCTAGTTTAATAGTGGAATGATTTGTTATTTGTAAGATTGTGGTGGTGGGTTGAATTTATATCAAAAAAATATTTTGCATGGTGTCAGTAGTCATTACATTAATAATAGATCCTAAGTCCACAAATACATTTGGTATCTCTTTCTTTCCAATCATTATAAAAATGATAGGACTCCCTAGGTCCCCATATTTAGGTAAAAGTAACTTACCTTCTAATAAATTAGTAAACTTGCCATCTACCTATATAGTTTTGAGATATTGTCTTTTCCTACTAGGTGTATTCATACATAAATTTTTGATCACTTAGTTGAGTTATGGAATGTCCCTAATGGCTTGCAATAATGAAATTTCTATTTTAAGTTTTCTCAGTTTCTGAATCAATTTAGATTCCTTTTTATTTCAATCATTCTAAAAAGGGAATAGGTGGAGGAGTTGTTGTGACTTCCTCTATTTTTTCAGGTTTCTCTTCTAACTCTTCTTCTTTCACTAGTTGAGTTTTTTGAATTGTTTTTCATGAGGAATTTATGTGATGATAATATGCAGTTATTGTAATATTTTTTCTAACCTAAGATGTATGTCTGTACATTCAATAACACTTACTCTTATGGTTTCACCTTATTCATTAAAATAAACATGCCTATTATTTATATTTTCTACTAGTTGGATAGGTAGTTGAGGTTGGTTTACTTATTCTGTAGGGGGTGCTTGAGTTCTCAGAGGAGCCATCAGTGATTGTTGTTGTGGAAACCTTCTTTGTTGTTGATTATAATTTGGGTCAGGGTTCCAATGTTGATTTACCCATGGTTACTGATGAGATTGGGGTATCCAAGTTTTTTGAATAGGTTGGGGAATCATCCAGGGTTTTGGCATCCATTCATGGTTGCCCCACTGAGGTGATGGTGCCTAAACTTGTGAAGGTATATGTCATTGTGTAAAAAAAAAATCCTTGAGCCAAACTGTTATGGTTGATTTTATGGGAAGGAATTTCCTTGCCTTTGCACAAAGTTTACTTCCTATATGGTTTGTATATTATGTTTATATAGTTCTTAAGAGTAGGAAGGTGACTACAATTTCTTGTATCATGGTCCTGAGCATCAAGTATTCCATAGATTTTTTTTTTATCTCGAGGACAATCTCTGAGTGCATGTTTTAATCTATACTTTGGGCAATATATTTCTAGTGGTTCAGTGTTAGATCTAGATTTAGCTTGAAATACATCTAACATTATGTTCACTTAAACTAGTATATCTATTTTGAAATATGCTAGTTCCTCCATGAGTTGTCTTACATCACTAGATTTCCCTAGTTTGCCTCTCCTACTACTAGGTTTTGTCTTAGAGTAGTTGGTGTATGATTATGTAATCTCTTGGAAGTCTAGTTTTGTAATATCTCCCTTCCCCATGAGATTTAAAGAATCCTTGGAGGAATCATCAAGTCTTTTAAGGAAAACAATTTTGATTAATTTCTTGGATAACTCATATCCACAACTATTGTGGGTAAAAGCAAACTGATCTATATAATCTTCAAGGTTCTCATCTTCATTCTATTTTATCTTGAAGAACTTTTATTTTCTATCCTTGAACCTATAGAATCTTTGGATTTATTCAGGAATACTATTTCCATTTCTCTCCATGTGTTGATAGAGTTTTTTGTTAGGCCCATAAACCACCTCATTGCTCCTTTCTTCAAAGTAGAGGGAAAGAGATTTAACTTTTGATTATCTGAAATATAATCATAGGTTTGGAAGGTAAATTTGAACTCAAAAATGAATTGGTCTGGGTCTTCAGTGGATAGAACTCTAAAGATAGGTAGATTGGATGGGGAAATATTTTTCATTGTTGTTAGATCATCATTCTCAAAGAATGGGGTAAGATAAAGTCCTCTCAGGAGGATTCCTGCGAGGGTTTTCTACATGACCTATATTTTATCGCATTGTAAATAAAGTTATATTGAGAGGAGGGGATCCTTCAAGGTTTTCTAACTATTCACTATCTAAAAGTTCAATTTTTGTAGAGGAAGATTACTTTAGATCCCAGGATGTACTTTCAAAAGACTCGCTTATTTCTTTCTTTAAGCTTTTTGTGTTTTCTAGAAGTACCTTGATTCTCTCTCCTAAAGGATGAGGATCTTTTGAAATAAACCTTTCTTGTGAATCCCTTTTCCTACTCATATACTTGTATTTAACAAGAGAGTAATTTTTATTATATTTTTGGTTTTTCTACTATTAGCTGAAGAGTTTACCTTACTAACACTTTATAAGAATTCCCAAACAATGGCACCAAAAATGATGGGATTCATTTTCATCCCTTCATTTAACCAATCTATGTTGGTATCATTTCTTACCAGGGCTAAGGTCTAAGGTTATCTACAGTAAGATATTTATTAGGTTCAGCCAATAGTGTTAGTTGAGGTTTTTTTAGAGGTGATTTATCTTAAATTCTTACTTCTTAGAGTCCTAACTAAATGCTTGAAAGAAACACACTTGCTCAAAAAGTAAACACACCAAATTGAATGGAATGCTTGAAATAAATCACAAAATGCTATTGAAAAGTAAACACACTAAAATTGAATATCAAATCCACATCTGAGCTAAGTTACAAAATTAAGATTAATGAAATTGAAGAAATGATAAATGCTGGTTTAAATAATAAAGTGCACACATACATTAATAGTCTATTTGACTTGCAAGTTATCAATCCAATCACACCAAGTATTTATATTAATTTTAATTAAAACCATATAAGAAATAAATTATAAATACCAAAAGTAAACATGTATTGTCTCCTTGGGGAGTGGGCCCTTGCTCACCATTGGATTCAAGGTCAAAATAATTCAATCCGTAAAAATCAATCTTGCCTAACACATAGAAATGAAAGAGTATTCTTTGCCACAAAATCTTTTTGTATTCAAAATGACAATTCTTACAATGCTTCCTCTCTATAGATTGAGTAGGGATCTACCTTTTATTGGATATAAAATAAACTGTCTTAAATACTAGGTAACAAATTAACTAACTAAAAAAGAGGATATTCATAGAGATTGGTTTATATGGCCAAAATAGAGAGGAGTTTTACAACAAGATCCACATGCGGTTGGGAAAATCCTCATGGGATTTGAAACTGCTTCTTCTAACCATATCTGGTTACCAAATCTTATATACAATGTATTCATATCATCTTATCTAAAGTTGAAACCTATATCTACTAGCTTCTATAAATGAAAAGCTACACATAAGTAGAAGTCTATATAGAGACACATGCAAAAATAGAAAGTATCTAAAGGAGTCCTAGATCATCATGGAATAGATGAAGGAAATTTTTGAATGCCTTGGAACATGCTGTACATGAGTCTATAGTGTACTGTAGAAGTCTGTAACATGTTTATCAAAATATGTAGCTTGACTGTCGTAACCTACTGTCTATCAAGGTCTGTAGATTGTTTGGAAAAGTTTGGAGCTTCATTCAAATGATCAGTTCATGATCATGACACTTCCTTATGAACATGAGATCATATCAAAACTCTTATTTAGATGTTATAATACCTATACATATCAAAAATGGAGGACTAAACATGTAAATAATTAGAACATTATGTAAAAAATGTTAACTCAGACTCACGTAAGCTTATAGAGATAAAAGCATTCATATTCTATCTTATACTAGTTATAAGCCCTAAGACTACATGTAATACTAAACTCAAATGGCATATTAATGGATGTGAAGGATGATATATCATGCTTATAATGAGTCATAGTGTGGAATCATCAACTCCCAGTTTCCTAGAATCTCTTCCTCACTTTATACTCCTACCAATGTCCACTGTGTTCTTTTGCTTAGTGTCCCTTGGAACATAAATCCATCCTAGCTGCAATGGCTTCCTCATCCTTGAACCCCAAATCCAATATAAATTATAGAGACCATGTTCCCTAATGACTTGATGTATTTAAATCACTAAAATGAGATGTTTAAACCCATCAACCTGGTTCCCAAATCCTTGAGAAATGATGATGAAGATGAGGCTAAGTTCATAGATGCTCTTTAGGCATATGAGAAGTATGGGATTCATTGAGTCACAACCAAGCTAGATGTATTTCCCTGTGCCAAATTGTTCAAAAAATTGATACTCATAATTAAGTAGGCATAAGATGGTATTCATGACATGGTCTGCTCTATGAACTCCTAACATCAAATTATGGACATCTCAAGAGCCACCTTTAAGGTGTACTATAACCTCCTAAAATTTAAAGTCACCTACAATTCAATCACCATGACCACTTGGACTAAGACTCACTAGATTTATGATGTCCTTAGGGACTAATCCAAGACCTTAATTGAAGGTGGGTCAACAAGATAAATGTGGATACCTATATTATCCACACCTTCAAAGAGGGAGTCTCATCAGGATGGTTATGCTCAATCAATTATTAAGGGAGGGCAACTATCTGCATATCAATCTCTTATAGATTCCCCTACTCCATATAATCCTTCAAGATGAGTAAATCCATGATCTAAAAAGGATAATCAATTTCAATATGATCAAGGTAGTGGTAGATGCCTGAGGAGGCAGTGACTTATATATGATTAACTACCTGGTAGATGTAGTCTATAGGATGCTCACCTTCAAATCTTATACTTTTCTAGCATGGGTTCTCAGGGCGTGATGGTCCATATAATTTTATACAACCTATATGGCCACCATTATTGTAACTAAATTTGAGAGATATGCAAGTCCTTATACCCAATGGTCTACATGTCCATCAACGATGCACCCATGCCTTAGCTATCAAAATAAATCCATGATTCTCTCACTACTATTAGGGACTATTGGTATCATAGGGATGATATGATCATTTGGGTGGTGGTAACTCTCAATTCTCCTATTTGTCCACCCTATTAGGTCCTAGATAATCTAGTAGAGTAGGAAATCATATACTAGCTAATGGAAGTCATCTTTGGGCACTACATCAACTTTTAGTATAAGGCCTACCCACCCCTCCTGATCACCATATGGCATCATACTTATAGATCCTTCTCCCTTCTATAAAAGATGGTGATAGGAATGGACTCCTTTGCCTTTGGTAGGGTAGATCATAGGGACTGGAACCTATAAGGTGTTATATGGGCTCAGGTGGCCAAGTTAGGCCCATCTCAACCTCAATTATGACTACTAGCTTGAGGATGATGATGAACTCTACCTGAGTCTAATAGATGATCATGAGTTATTCACCATAATTGAGGCTCATAAAAAGAAGGGAAAGCATGTATAGCTTGGGCCATTTTCCTAGACTAACCTTGCCTCTTCCATGTTGGCCTAGCCTAACAAGGATGTTCAAGCAAGTCCCCCCAAATTTTAAGGAAAATTATATAAAGAGTCCTGGTAGCTTCTCCTCTTAGATCTCCTCCTGCACCTCATCCCTCAACTCCACTTCCACAACCTCCTCTGGTTCAATTAGTTCAACCTTAGGTAGTTCAGATCTAGGTAACCCAAACTCAAGTGGATGCACTCTAAGTGTCTCAAACTCAGGTTATTTAGGTACTTAGGGTCAACATCTCAAGCAGCCCAAAAACAAGTCTGAGGAGGGACTAGCCACTAGAACCTGTACATGTCCCTTCCCCTACTCCCTCCACTATCCAAAAGCCTCTCATAACACCACCCAATTTCCAAATTCTCTAGTAATCCAATTAAGTGACACCTTCCCTCTTACCCATTTCACCTCTCCCATAATTCACCTTAGTGCCTCTAGCCTCATTCATGCATAATGTCCTCACCTCTTCATTTCCATCTACATCTTCCATCCCACAAGCAGGGCTCCTCACCCCTCCTCTACTCTTTCAACCCCAAGTCCAAATACCTATAGGTGTTCTAACCTCAATAAGTGTTGTTTTGGCTCTAATAATAAGTGCACTTGTGTACACATCCCAAGCATCTCAAACCATTCCAACTATGTTTGTGGTCACCCAACATATTCCTTAGTCAGTCCCCATAGCCTATACCCCCCTACTCCCTCAACTATAGTATTTGGGGATGATCTAGATAAGAGGCCTAAAAATAAATAGAAGGTGGCCCATATTTATCCTTCTATTCAGGTTCTAATTACTCCCACTACTCTTCCTACACCACATCTGAGGGATCCCCACATTTTTTTTGGGCCTCTCTTTTACATCATCCTGGGTACCCATAAATTTGGATTTAACCAATCAATCTCCTCTTTTATATTAATTGACCCTCTCCTTGGAGTCATTAGACCATGGGTCAATTTGACCTAAAGCCAATGGTAGGCATAAATATTCCCTTAGGATTCTCTATTCATCTTGCCTCCTTACACCCCCATACCACCTCCTCCTCCACTGCTTTCCTCTTTCATCCCTTCCACTTCATCCATTCCCCCTCCATCTTGAGCTCCACCTATCACAACCATCTCCATCACCACTCTAACACCTCTTTCCACTTGGGGAATAGCTACAATGTCACACGTACCTAAGATAACTCTATAGGGTGACCTCAATGTGCAATGGGACTTTAACTGCAGCATAAGAAACATGCACATGATTCTCACCCAAAGGTTCATCTAAGAGGGGAACCCTATGGTTTGGGAGACTTAAGAAGATATATTCTCCCTTACCAAATTGAGCACATCCATGAGAGAAGATAAAGTGGTTGAGGACCTAGTCTTAGTCCTCTAAACTATGCATGCCATGTCAGAAAAGTTGATGTAGGATATGTAGAAGCAAGTGTCACATCCTGATTTCACTCTATTTTTTTCCTTTAAATTCATGGATTTGAAATTGGTTCTAATGATTATTATGTTGTGAGATGCTTTATATTTTACTTTATAAATAGTGTTATTAATGCATCTTTCAATGGAAAATTAAAATAGTAGTAATGTTATATTTAATTTATCGAAATAAAGATTTATTATAAATTTAAATTGTTAAATTATTATTAATTTATATTAATTATGCTAATTAATTTTGGGTATAAATCCTAATTAAACACTAGGATGAACTCATACTTTAAAAATACTTATTTGGAATTGATTATTTGTAATGCTTGAAATATTAAAATGATTTTTCTTGGAAATGAGAAGTTGAGTTACCTTCATATTACACTATGGAAATCAAGAGTGATAAATAAGGATTTTAATGAATAATTACTGGTGGGACTTTCAGTTAATTATGTAGAATAAAGTCTATAGCTTTGGTTTCAAGTGGCATGCAAAGGAAGCAAAATGGAAAGAAACAGGGAAGGATTGATACACATGAGAATAAACAAATGATACATAGAAAATATTATTGATATGAGGAGGAAATGCCAAAGAATAGAGAAGGTTTTATTCCCTGAGGAAAATCTGAGTGCCCCTCATGGAATTCGAGTTTGTCAAAAGCGTAGTGAAGAATAAAGAACTCAAAATTAAAGCTTGAAATGCTACGCTCTAAGATGTTGAAGAAAATAGTTAAAACCACAATTTAGAGATCTCCAAGAATCCATAAATAAAATTCAAATGGAAATGCATTTTCTACTCTTAATTGGAGTACAGTTTGATCAAAACATTTCTGGTTTGATGCCTTTTGAAATAAGCTTTCCAGAACTTTCTGAATCATAAAATTTTATTGAGGAATGATGAAATTATCATAATTTTAGTTTTTATAACTATTCTATGTTTATATCAGTGATTTACTCCCCTATCTTGTAAAATGAATCTTAGTGGATATGGCTGCATATTTATATAAAAAAACTATGTATATCTCATTGAATCATTTCATGTATAATTTAATTTGTTGATGGTATCCAAAATGGACCTTTGAATGCCAGCCATAATTGCCTTTTCCATCCCATTTACATTGGAATAATCATATCAAATTATGTTCTTTTATTTTCTTTAACTCAGCCCAAGATTAGTGGCACTACCATTATTTTATCACAACTATTTGAACTCAAACCAAAGCTCATCAAGAATTTCAATGGACTTAGAAAGCCTTGGCATTTTAGTAGACTACTATATGCATCTATCTCCATGATCGGGCTAATTAGATATTTATAAAAATGTATATGTACTGTGGTCATGTTTTTTTTTAGTAGGGCAAGGTGAGCCGCTTTATGCCTATTTCATGCATTTACTAATTAAATTGTGAAAACACTTTCTTTGAATCTATCACGAGTTTAATTCGTTGGCCGACACATATTTGATTTTAAGTTATTGTAAATTGATGGATAGTGGGAGACCCACACTTAGTTATTAAAAATTTATTTGAATGAATATAAAATTAGTATGTTTAAATATATATATATAAAGTTAGAGAAAGGGTAATGGAGAAATCATATTTGGTTGTTTTATGTTTTATATGTATAAATATATAATAAAAAAATGGTTAGGTATTATTTAGGTTGAAAATAAAGATAATAAAATATTAATTATTATATTTTATGGATTATTATATAATCAAAAATTAAATAAAAGAAAGTAATTTATAAATGGTGATCACTTCACGTAATGTATAACTGGGTGTTTCCTTTAAAAAAAAAAATGTATCATACATGAAATTTGTTTGACATGTAAACAGATTGTGGGCATTGTTTTAAACCCAGTAATTAAATTATCTAGGGGTGGGGGAAATTATATCATTTCCCAATATAAGGGATTTTTCTTGTATATGCAATGAAAACATTATAAAGCTTAAGAATAAATTAATAGAACATGGTGTGACATTACATATTTTTGTTATTTTTAGAAAATGAACAATTAAGCCTTTTATAAATTTTATTGGTTTTAGGGGAAATAAAATTTAACCAATTTGGAAAATATCAAAAAGATATTCATTTCTTAGATGTACTTCTTTTGTAGAAATAATGAAATTATACTTGAATTATCTATTATAAATAAGTTAAAATAGACTTTTGTTGTCTTATTGGTTGGCATGATTTTGTCAATGTATACTTATTTATATTAGATATTGCATGTATGCGATCATGATCTTTAGATTAGTTTACTCAGATGGTAAGCTTATGATTTGGATTATTTATCTGTTATGTATATTATAAACTTGCGTTGATGGTACTACCCAAGTAGCGAGAGGATTTCTCGAGCTTGGCTAGCATCACCAATGATGGGTGTGGATAACCTGATCAAGTGATGTGTTATGAATTTGACTAATCTAGAGGATCATATGTTATTTAAAAACTTTGATTGAAGTAATATTAGATTAACATTATCAATTCATATGTATGATTTGCATATTATGCGATATCATAGTTAAAATGTAATTTTATTTATGATACACATTATGTAGTAGAATCTTACAACACATAGATGTACTAGAATATCAAGCAGTATTTATTGATATTGCATGCATGATGTTAATGTCCTTTGATACCTATATGTGATTGATATGGTTATGTAAGGACTTTCAAATCAAAATCTATGACATAATTCATGGATATGTAACCCATATATATATATATATATAATACCTGCGAAGATAATATTATGATCTGGAATTGAATAGTGATAAACAAACTAATTGATAACCCTTTTGTCTGAGAGTTAAAACTCATAGTGTGGTAGTTTAGGAGGACACGAGAATGATGTTGGACATCAATAGTCCTAGCTTATGCCTATGTGATGTAAGTAATATAGTTGTAAGGATCCTTGAGTCTTCTCTCTATAATAAATGATTGTATTTATACCTTTTCCTTGTATGCGCTTGTATGAAAAAAATGAGTAAATATTTATACCTTTATTAGTTAGGTAGAACTATATTTAGCCTTGATTCTATGTATGTAGGTGACATCATAGATATGTACGACAACTCAAGAAGTGAACACGGGCATAAGATCTAACCTTGATAGGTATTCTTTAGTGTGACATCTGTTATAAATGCTAGTGAAAGGAAATAACCTTTATGTAGCATAGTACTGTTATGCAAACTTGTTGGCAGGATCAAGTTTGATGCATCTTGTAAGGATGAACACTGTATACAATATATTTCATGAGAAAGTTAACTGTGCAAGTGGGTAGACATTTTTAGAATAACGTAGTGCATCATGAGCTGTGCCTTGAGATTATGTTCTCATTGGATTGTTGTTGAATGTATACTCAGATAGTATAATCCTGACTTATTTTAATTATTATGGTTGGATAAAGATTATTGTTGGTGTTGATTTAGATACTCAAATACAAAGACCTATGACAATATGGGATGTCATAGGGTTTTATAGTATAAAAAGTATCCAGATGGTACATACTATATTTGTTATATCTTGACCCATACTTAAATAAATATATATGTTATGGTTGTTAATATTTGGGTAGAGTGATCATGAACTATGATAGTATGGGATATCATAAGATACTTCAACTTAGATGTATATACTCAGGTAGTACATACTGTAGCTATAGATTTGGGCTCTTACCTAAATTGATTGTTCTAATAGTTTTGTTGGTTATTGCTGGAGCAATATATTCATATCAATTAATTAGACAAATTATATGCATGCATACAATCTTGAGAGTATAAATGAATGATATGTTCAACTGTTATGCTCTATATGACTTGTTTTATTTTGTATACTTAGCTTATTTCTATGCTTATCATGTGATTCTCTATGGAACTAGGAATGTATATTACTTCATCATTGTTATTATCTAGGTTATGTGAGAGTGCTTGGGTAAGCACACACACCTAGATAGTAATGTGTTATATATGAGTGTATCACTTAGCTGTGGGATTGTAGATCTAAGATTTATAAGTTCACCTATGTCATGATTAGTTTGTTCCCTATTTGGCTTAGAGTGCCAACCCATTCAGTGTTGACATTTCATGGAAGAGACCATCACATTTGAAAGGAGAACAACATCAGACCTTGATTCCAAGAAGCAGATATGTAGGCTACCCAAGATTGTGGTGGGGCATTGGGTCTAGATCCTTAGGCTAAGTTAGGGTAATCTTGATTGCATAATAATCCATGTGATTTTTTGAATTAGTACCAATACTTAATATGGGAATTTGTATTGTGATAATGTCTTGAGCAAGATAATAAACTTTTTGTATCATATTCTATTGTTTACATTATTGGAATGTTAAAATTGTTAGTACTTGAAGTTGTTGATTATGAATGATTAAAGTATTCTAGAAACTGTGGTTGAATGAATATTTAATGTTTAGTTTAAATTTTTTTTACTGCATTTCTTAAGAACAACTAGGTAGGTTGTTACATGTGGTATCAAAGCTTAGGCTTGAACTCTAGGACCTGATGAGTCCATTAACGTTTTCATATTTCTTGTTTGTTAGAAAGGAGAATTTATAAAAACATGTGGTACATTGAGTGAGTACCATAAGAGCAATCGTAACCCCCTAGAGTTATTAACAGGTGGGTTTATCGAGTGTCTCGTTGGTGATGGTTTTATAAGGTGTATCGGTAGGAGAGTACATATCTTGGTTCTTGAGTTGTGAAAAAGAGTTTCCTACCATATTTTTTATCTTTTGATTGAACACCTAGAGTATGATTACATCTTTCTTGGTAATCAAATCGCCTTCACCATTTGCATTTGTGTTTGACACACATGGAGTGCTTCTCATTTCAATATATATATATATATATATATATATATATATGATTTCATTTGATGTCTTTTCTACATAAAAACTAGAAATGAGAATTTCCTTAGTTGATTGCAGATGACTTGATTATAAATTTCTTTGTGATAGTAGTTTGTAGATTAGAATCATTATTATTATTTTATTTATATATACTTGAAAAGAATTATCATCTCTCTTCGTTAGCTTAGAGGTGAGTTGTTATGCTCATTCTATTCATACATCATTTTAAGCTATCGAAAAGCTTCATATTGTCAGGATGTTGATTTAGTATTTTCTTAAGTGAAAACTTGTTTCTACAATATTGTTTGATCTTATTTATCTTAAGTTTGTGGGATAGTGTTTTCTACTTCTTATTGAAAAAAGTTATATGACTAGATGAATTGATGCATCCTTGTGGTTAATATATATTTTTTTCAGTTGAGGGAGTAGCTTATCATTCTACTCTTGCAATTTGATAAGTAATGTGGATAACAGTATTATCTATTACCCTATGAGGATATGTAGGAAGTTTTGTTTGGAGATGTTATCTCTCTAATTTCTACTTGTAACTTTATAGAGTTACTATTTTATCTAAAATGTAAACTTAACCACGAGGAGTGGCTAATAATGGGTTTATATTAATTATAGCTGATTATAATTAGTATGTTATTAACTACCTTTGTTAGACTAATATTTTTTCTTTTTAAAACATGTTTTGAAGAATATTATGTGTACTTTTTTATTGGGAGCAAGTAAGATATTAGATGTACAGAACATCTTGGTAAGGGTAGAGATAACATTTTAAACTTGTTATGTGCTTGTCATGCAAGCAAGACACATGGTCTCACTTATAAGGTTGAATAATGATATAATCCTTCACCTAAGTATGTTATATTAATTGTGAGATTTTTTATATATAAGGTTAAGTTGCGAAATTATGATACTAGTTATGTTTAGCTAGTAGAAACTCAATACAATCTCGAAATGATTGTATGATTTTATTATATGTATGTTAGTACATATGGAAATATTATAGCATATAGTAATGATTTTTATGATCTATTAGTATAGATTGTGTTTCTTTGAGCTTTGTGCACATTTTTATTTTGAGATCATCAAGTCATAGAGACCCAATGAAAGAGTGATGAAATGGGAATGTGAGTTCTAAACGATAAGACTACATCCTACTTAGCCTCACATTGATTTAGATTATTGGTACTGAGTTGGATCTGATAGACAAACTTGTTAAATCTAAGATTTGATAGGTAAAACTTGTCAAATTTAGTTAGATGACCATACATATGTATGCTAGATGGGTGTTCCATGTGGATGATTATTTCATGATTATATACATTTTCACCAGTTCTTATTCATCATCATACTTGTCTGGAACTTTGATTGAGTTAGGACAATATTGACATGTTATACTTATTCGAGGCTATGCGAAGTAGTGATAGTATTAACATATACACATTATTCTTGCCAGATGCCCTAAATTTTTTCTAGTTTGAAAAAAACTCTCTAAGATGGAGAGATGTACAAAGAGACTGGAGGGTTTTGTGGAACTCTTCCTGGTTGGTTATTTGTTTGACTTATGTGATGATATCATGTGTATTTAAAGAGTCAATAAGACTTTTTGCAAGTTGTTGCACTCTAGGGTGGTCATGTTAAACTATTTTAGCATAAGTGACATTTTCAAAACTAAATTGCAAAATATAAAATGTCACAAGTAGGGTTTTATGGGTTTGATACTCTATAAATAATAGTAAATGAGTGTACTAGTACGAGTGTTTAAAGTAAAAATTACAGTTATTTGCTTGTTATGATAATATATACTATGTTTATATGCTGATAAATATTAATGTCATTCAAAAATTTTATGTCATCAGGGCGATGACCAATTTTAGAGGGGAGGATGTCACATCCCAATTTCACTTTATTTTTTTCCTTTATATTCGTAGATTTGAAATTGGTTATAATGATTATTGTGTTGCGAGATGCTTTATATTGTACTTTATAAATGGTGTTATTAATGCATATTTCAATAGGAAATTAAAATAATAGTAATGCTATATTTAATTTATCAAAATAAAGAATTATTATAAATTTAAATTGGTAAATTATCATTAGATAATTATTAATTAACATATTAATTATGCTAATTGATTTTGGGTATAAATCCTAATTAAACACTAAGATGGACTCATACTTTAAAAATATTTATATGGAATTGACTATTAGTAATGCTTTACATATTACGATGATTTTTCTTGAAAAGGAGAAGTTGAGTTCCCTTCATATTTAACTAAGAAAACTAAAAGTGATAAATATGGACTTTAATGGATAATTACTGATGGGACTTCTAGTTAATTATAGGTAACAAAGCCTGTAACTTTAGTTTTAAGTGGCATGCAAAGGAAGGAAAATGAAAATAAAAAGGGAAGGATTGATACACACGAGAATACATGGACGATACATAGAGAAAGGTAAGTGAAAGTTAGAAGAAAAAAAAAGAGAAAAGAGGAAATTTTATTGGCAATAGAGGGAGATGGTGGAAGGGAAAGACAGAAGGAGAGAAGGGAATAAAGATGCCAAAGGAGGAGAAAGATTGCCTTGACAAATATTGACAACAAGTGAAATAAGAAGATTAAGACATTGCATGTGATGTTAGCATCAAATAAAGGTTGGTTTATTAATTATCTTATGCTCTGTTAAAACATTATGTGTTTTGAGTAAATTGAAGACATCCAATAGTTGTCTCCTCTCTTTACGTTTCTATCTTCTTTAATAGTTTGACCTTTATGAATTGAATATTGGTATAGTTTCCCCCTGATATTATGTGCCAGTGGTAACTATTTAAAAACTGAAATATTATTAATATGAGAGGGAAATGTGATTAAAAGAACAGAGAAAGTTTTATTACCTAAGGAAACTCTGAGTGTCCCTCATGGAATTTGAGTTTGTCAAATGCGTGGTGAAGAATAAAGAACTCAAAATTAAAGCTTGAAATGCTATGCTCTAAGATGTTGAAGAAAATAGTTAAAACCTTAATTTAGAGATCCCAAAGAATCCATAAATAAAACCCAAATAGAAATGCATTTTCTGCTCTTAATTGGAGTAGAATTTGATCAAAACATTTCTGGGTTTGATGCCTTTCATTATAACCTTTTTGAAACTTTTAGAATCATAAAATTTAATCTAAGAATGATGAAGTTATCACAATTTTAGTTTTTCTAACTATTATGTGTTTATATCAATGATTTACTCCCCTATCTTGTACAATGAATCATAGTGGATATGGCTGCATATTTATCTAAAAAAACTATGTATATCTTATCAAATCATTTCATGTATAATTTAATTTGCTGATGGTATCTGGAATGGACCTTCGAATGCCAGTCAGAGTTGCCTTTTCCATCCCATTTACATTGGAATAATCATATCAAATTCTCTTCTTTTCTTTTCTTTTCTTTAACTTAGCCCAAGATTAGTGGTGCTACCATTATTTTATCTCAACTATTTGAACTCAAACCAAAGCCCATCAAGGATTTCAATGGACATAGAAAGCCTTGGTGTTTTAGGAGACTACAATATGCGTCTATCTCCATGATTAGGGAAATTAGATATTTATAAAAATGTATATGTACTGTGGTCATGTTTCTTTTTGGTAAGGTGAGGTGAGCTGCTTCATGCCTATTTCCTACGTTTACCAATTAAATCATGAAAGCTCTTTTTTTGAATTTATCATGAGTTAATTCATTGGCCGATGCATATTTGATTTTAAGTTATTGTAAATTGATGGATAGTGGGGGACCCACATTTAGTTATTAAAAATTTATTTGAATGAATATAAAATCAATATGTTTAAATTATATATGTTTAAATATATATATTAATAAAGTTAGAGAAAGGGTAATGGATAAATCATATTTGGTTGGGTTATATTTTATATGTATAAATATATAATAAAAAAATGGTTAGGTATTATTTAGGTTGAAAATAAAGATATATATATATATATATATATATAATATTAATTATTATATTTTACGAATTATTATATAATCAAAAATTATATAATAGAAAGTAATTTATAAATGGTGATCACTTTACGTAATGTATAATTGGGTGTTTCCTTTAAAAAAAATGTAGCATACATGAAATTTGTTTGACATGCAAGCGGATTGTCGATGCTGTTTTAAACCTAGTAAGAAATTATCTAGGGGCAGGAGAAATTATATCATTTCTCAATATAAGGGATTTTCCTTGTATATGCAATGAAAACATTATTAAACTTAAGAAGAAATCAACATAACATGGTGTGACATTATGTATTTTTGTTATTTTTAAAAATGAACAATTAAGCCTTTCTTAAATTTTATTGGTTTTAGGGGAAATAAAATTTAACCAATCTTGGAAATGTCAAAAAGATATTCATTTCTTAGATGTACTTCTTCTATAGAAATAATGGAATTATGCTTGAATTATCTATTATAGATAAGTTAAAATAGACTTTTATTATCTTATTGGTTGGCATGATTTTGTCAATGTATACTTATCTATATTAGATATTGCATGTATGTGATTATGATCCTTAGATTAGTTTACCTAGATGGTGAGCTTATGCTTTGGATTATTTATCTGTTATGTATATTATAGAGCCACATTGATGGTTCTACCCAAGCAACGAGATGGTTTCTCGAGCCTGGTTAGCATCACCAATGATGGGTGTGGATAACCTAATCAAGTGATGTGTTATGAATTTGACTAATCTGGAGGATTATATGTTATTTAAAAACTTTGGTCAGAGTAATATTGGATTAACATTGCCAATTCATATGTATGATTTACATATTGTGCGATATCATAGTTGAAATGTAATTTTTTTAATGATACACATTATGTAGTAGAATCTTACAGACATGGATGTACTAACATATTGAGCAATATTTATTGATATTTGATATTACATGCATGATGTTAAAGGCTTTTATACATATACTCGATCGATATGGTTATGTAAGGATTCTCAAATCAAGAACTAAGACATAATTCATGGATATGCAACCCATATATATATATATATTATACCTGAGAAGATAATATTATGATTTGGAATTGAATAACGGTATACAAACTAATTGATACCCTTTTTGTATGAGAGTTAAAACTCATAGTCTGGTAGTATAGGACACTAGAATGATGTTGGACATCAATAGTCCTAGCTTATACCTATTTGATGTAAGTGATAGAATTGTAAGGAACCTTGAGTCTTCTCTTTGTAATAAAGGAATATATTTATACCTTTTCCTTGTATGTGCTTGTATGAGAAAACTATTGATTAAATATTTATACCTTTAGTAGTTAGGTAGAACTACATTTAGCCTTGATTTTGCGTATGTAGGTGACATCACAAATATGCATGGCAAATCAAGAAGTGAGCACATGCATATGATATAACCTTGATAAGTATTCCTTAGTATGACATCTATTTTTAATGCTAGTGAAAGCAAATAGCCTTTATGTAGCATAGTACTGTTATACAAACTTATCGATAGGATCAAGTTTGATGCATCTTGTAAAGATGAACACCGTATGCAATATATTTTATGAGAAAGTTAACTGTGCAAGTGGCTAAACATTTCTAGAATAACATAGTGCATCATGAGGTGTGCCTTGAGATTATGTTCTCATTAGATTGTTGTTGAATGTATACTCGGATAATATAATCCTGACTTGTTTTATTTATTATGGTTGAGCAAAGATTATTGTTGGTGTTGAGTCAGATACTCAAACATAAAGAATTATGATAGTATGGGATGTCATAGAGTTTTACAGTATGAAAAGTACTCAAATGATACATATTGTATTTATTATATCTTGACCCATACCTAAATAAATATATATGTTATGGTTATTAATATTTGGGTAGAATGATCATGAACTATGATAGTATCAGATATCATAGGATATATATATATATATATATACTCAGGTAGTACATACTGTAGCTGTAGGTTTGGACTCTTATCCAAATTGATTATTCTAATGATTTTATTGGTTATTATTGAAGCAATATATTCATATCAGTTAGTTGGATAAATTGTATGCATGAATACAATCTTGAGAGTATAAATGAATGATAGGTTAGACTGTTATGTATTGTATGACTTGATTTATTTTATATACTTAGCTTATTTCTATGCCTAGTATGTGATTCTGTATGGAAATAGGAATGTAGATTCCTTCATCATTGATAATATTTAAGTTATTTGAGAGTGCTTGGGTAAGCACACAACCCTTGATACTAAGGTGTTATATTTGAGTGTATCACTTAGTTGTGGGATTGTAGACCTGAGCTTTATAAGCCCACCCATGTCATGAGTAGTTTAGCTTAGAGTTCCAACCCCTTCAGTGGTGATGTCTCATGAAGGAGACCATCACATTTGAAAGGAGAACTACATCAGACCCTAATTTTAAGGAGTTGATATGTAGGCTACCCAAGATTGTGGTGGGGCATTGGGTCTAGATCCTTAGGCTAAGTTAATGTAATCTTGATTACATAACAATCCATGTGGTTAGTTGAATTAGTACCAATACTTAGTATGGAAATTTGGATTATGCTAATGTCTCAAGCAAGATATTAAACTTTATGTATCATAATTTTTATTCTATTATTTACATTATTAGAATGTTGGAACTATTACTACTTGAAGTTGCTGATTATGAATGATTAATGTGTTCTAGAAACTGTGGTTGAATGAGTATTCAATGTTTAGTTTTTTGAAAAAAAAACTTACTGTATTTCTTAAGAACAACTAGACACATTGTTACAACAATTCTAACCCTTAAAATTCCAAGTGAAGATCTCCTTCTTGGTGGAGCTGAATAGACAAGTCAAGGATGTCCTCCTAAAATTTTTCTCAATTTTGGAGAGGGTGGTCGAGACTCTAGCAGATAACAAGACGTAGCTTAAAAGGACACATTCCTACTTGGAGAGAGTTCCTCTAGTAGAGAGTAAGTGTAGGAAGCTAGTGGTAATCATGCATAATGACATGTTCTTGGAGTTGAATTTTCTGCCCACTTCAGACTTGAGCTTATATCAAACATATTACATGAATAAGAGAGCTATAATGGAGGAGTGGCTGAGCCTAACATAGATGGTAGTGGATCCCTTGGAATAAGGAAAGAAAAGGATATTGGCCTACTTCAAGGAGGTTAACATCATAGTTTTATTCCACCTAGATGGCATTCTACTAGATAGGGATGAGTTTAGAGTTCACTTGAGTTACTTCAACTAGGTCATGAGAAGGAAGGTGGCTAAGGCCAATAAAGTTGGGGCCCAGGTGGTGCTCAAACTATCTACCTAATCCACTATGATCATCAATTAGCTTATAGAGGTTAATGTGGCCATGGGCCCCCCCATCCAAGTTTATTAGAAGTTAATGGCCCAATTAGAGTAACCTTTTGAGAACCATAGATGAATTTCACCAAGAAGGATTAAGAGTTTGACCTAGTAACAACTACATTTTTTGCTAGGGAGGTAGAGTCCAACCATTTGGGAGGTGGTCCATCTATGACCCTTTCATGTATCCATTAAGTGGGCCCTATAATATATTTTGGAGAGAGTTGGGGGGATTTCATTTTTTAAAAATCAACACAATTGTAATAACTTAGAGTGGCCATCATGGCTCAGAATGAGAATCTCATGCTACTTGGAGGTGAGCCCCATCCTTATATATAAATGTATAACTATATTACATTTTTGAGGGTCAACAATTCCTATTCCCAAAACACTATCAGAATTGAGCTAAGATTTTACTTGTTTATTCCTTCACTCTTTTGGAGAATGTATACCATGATTGACACCTTTGTAAACAAACCTTTTTTAATGAATTTTATTTCTCACCTTCTATAAAGTTTGTGGTTTATTTGTTAAAGATTGTCAATCACTTAAAAATATTAAATACATGTTAATGCTAAGAAAATTAAACTAATGCTATGTTACTAAAGGACTATAGTGGTTATAATGTGCTTCATTATTCTAACCGATTTATGAACTCTTTTGTTTCCTTAACAATATTCATGATCTATGTGTGAATATATAGATTATGTCTGAAGAATCTGTGTCATTTACTATAGACTTTTTGAATATTGATGTATTGTGAAGGGTTTATAAGTTAAGCATTCTCTCTTATTTTCTTAGACTTCTCCCCTTTGTGCAAAACTGAGTCAAAACCCTTGATGAAACTCAACACATAGTGGTATAAATGTGGCAAGGCACTTATGATAAGAGGAATCCAAGAAAGGAGGTTAGTATAATGTTAGTTCAAGTAAGAAAATTTAAATAAAAACACACTAACACTTACACTCCAAGCCTAGAACTTAGGGGAGCTTAGTAATAAAAGATAAATAAAAGTACAACTAAAATGTAAGAGACAACAAATCCTTTACCTTCCTTGGGAGCTCCAAATGCTTTATTAAGTGGCTTTCTTGGCTTGTACATCAAGGAGTCTTTGGTAAATGAAGCTTGTTGGCTCCTTCTCTCCTTGGCACCATTGGATTTGATGTGGCTTGTTGTAGTTTTGGCTCAATATTTTAGAATTATAACATTATTGATATGAATCTCATGCAACAAATCTTGAATAATAACTCTATAATATATAAGCTTATAAATGGAGAGGCATGACATTGCATTTATAGATTAAGGATTTAATTCTCACCCAAGGTGAGTTAGGGTGAAGTTAAGGCTTGGAATGGGTTCAAACCTAATCTAAGAGAGTCAAATATAATCCCAGTAGAGTTAATATTTATCAATTAATAATTATTTTCAATTAATAGGCATGGGCCTCCAAAATAGATATTTTCAAAGAGCTTGACAATTCACAAAAACAATAATGAAAGGCTAGGATATTTAAAATTTTTGAATTTCCTTTTTTAGAATTTCATTAATTACACATGGATAATTCAACTAGGCATTTAATTTGGTTTAGATTTTTAATTAATTCTAATTATTCATTTAACTCTTTCAAGATTTAATATTTTTTCATGTGCCCCACTTAATAGGTCCATAGGTCAAATCGATTATTGTGATGCCAAAAAGTGATTAGGTATGAATATGTGAGAGGTTATTGTTGCATACAATATGATACCCCAATTAGGAATGCCTCAACATGATTCTAAGCTTTGATTAATGATGTATAAGTAAATTTGGGACATTTAATGATTATTAGACTTAATTTACAATGGTTTGTAGGAATCAGTCTAAAGTTCAGTTATGTGGCCAATATGAGGTGTTTACAATTTATCCTTATTTGGGAAGGCATTGCAAGCTATAGGCATAGTAACATCTTTTCAAAGAATAATAAGTTCATGTATGCATAGAAATTCAATGGAAATGGATGAAATTTAGGTGCCCCATCAAGGGAGAAATTGACAAAGGGGTCAGAGATTGGTCTTTCAAAAGGAGGAAATGAAGGGACCAAAAAGATAAAATGGGGTGGAAGAGACTAATTTTCCCATAGGTGGTTATAATCAATAGCATATGTAGGATAAAAGAAGAATGAAATTAACCCATGGGTGAGATTAATCTAATTGAGAAGATGTTTACATGCATTGATTTAAAAAGAAGTACTAATTTGCCTAAAGGTGGTTATAATTAGTAACAAAGATTGAGACACTTCTTTTACCAAAGGCAGTTATAATCAGTGAAATAGGCACATGCCCCAATTAGGACAGATGAGTCAAAATAATGAGTTGGCCATAGGTGGTTATAATCATTTGGATGACTTAGATTAAAAAAATTATATTTGATTATGCCCCAGTAGGGTAGATTGGAAAGCATAACTCAAGGATACAACCTATTATATTGATTAAAGATGAGCAGATGTAAACATAGATGTAATGGTCTAATGACTGAATAAGCCACAAATAACCAAACATATGAGGATGTGAAAAGTAATGAAAGGGATAGATATAAGAATAAGAATTAATTAAAGTGTATGATTTGATTGTAGCTGCCAATGTGGAGATGATCATACTCAATGATTTGATTATAGCTACCAATGCAGAGGTGCTTATCCTTATTAGCATTGATACAAGAATAATGGTTAAGGGGGTTGATTTGATCAAGGGTGAGAGGATTTACCAAGGTTACTAAGGAGAACATTTTGTGACTCCATTGCTTGTAAGACTTCCAAATCTATTTTTAGTTGTATCATGTGATGGTATGCATCATGATAGAACACCATGATAACTTATCCAAAATATGGATAAGGATTAACTCTTGATCCAATAAATAATTGAAAACCATGCACCCATTATAAAAACCATGATGATAATATTGATGTATGAGTATGGATAAACTCAATAATAATGTGAAAGGACTCACCCAATGAATGCATATATACTAAGTCAAGGCACAATACTAAAAATAAACAAACATGCAAACAAATAACTAAGAAAATAAACCCACATAAATCTTGAAAGTAAAAACAATAGCAAACATCTTGTCATCAACCAAGTCAACTTCCACATATGAAGGCTCAATGGAATGATAAATGAGTGGTGCCCCCAAGTAAGGATACATGCAAAAGGAAAGGTCCTACCCCTAATGGTAATGGAATGTATTGGAACACATTAGAAAAATTAATAGATTTTCCCTAGTAGGGTGGATTGAGGATGACTGACTTGGCTTAAACAAGACACATGTTTTTGGATTTTAAATTTTTGAATGTTTTTGGAATTTTGAGGTATCTTAACTCATTAGAGATTGACAAGATACCACTCATAAAAATATAAGAGCATTAGCTTAGGGTTGCTCACAAAATAGTAAGAGCATTTGGAAAAGGGGGACTAAGTTGACCTCAATATGAATCAAGCACAACCTACATAGTCCTATGAGGACCTCAAATCATAGTAGTTCCACTAACATAAAAGGTGGTGAGAATTGACTAGGTCACATCAAGTTTCAAAATCGAGACAAATGGCTAGGCAAATGAGAATAGAAATGGCAAGGTGATGCAACAATGCATGGTAAAGGTGTTATTCTTAATTTTCCCATAGATAGTTATAATCATGAAACAACAACATAGGTCTATGTTACTAATTTACCCATAAGAAATTATAATTAGTAACACAAGGAGGGATACTGATTTGCTCAAAGGTAATTATAATCAGTAGCACCAATCAAACGTAAATGAAAGATAACTTACTAGGTCCACTATCATACTACTTTTATAGACTATCATTTAAACACAAAATTCTAAAACTACTGAAACTAGATCAAAATCCCATCATGGAAGATGTAAAAGGAACCAAGATCAAAATAGGCTTGGGTAGGATGGCTAAAAATAGGCTTTGGTCTAATAATAAAGGTATGGTAAAATGACATACAATATGGCATAAAGAAGATGACAAGAGGGTAATTGGATACAATGGTAAAAGGGTTTCCCCCAAGTGATAAGGTAAGGTAAATGGAAAGGTATGAAACAATGGTAAGAGGAATGAAAATGAAAATGATAAGGTAAATGATTCTATCTAGGTTATGGTTTTTGGCAAGATAAATGTTTATAGCTAGGGTATGAGTATATGTTTTTGTTGTTCTTGATAATGTAGAGATGCAAATCTTGGTCATCAAATGATACAACTAGAATAATCAATCATGTAAATTACTAGCCCACACCTCATTTGAATAGCTTCTCTATCAAGAACCGATTGCATATTTGGAATCCATTGATATTGTTATGATCTTTGTTGGTTGTTGATTCTATTTCCTTCAAACTTCAAGACAAGATGTCTTTGTAGCCTCTACAAAGGAAAGTGTGGCCAAAGATGGTAGATAGGGTTAAATAATGAATGATAGGTTTTATTTGGAGAATGTAAAGGTGGATGATAATGGAATGTATAATGGTTGAGAAATAAATGAAGATCAGTATTTTTAGGCACACACAATATTACTAATTCTAAATTTGACATAACTTTAGATGTGGTAGGGCTGAAGACTTTTGAATATGTTCTCAATAAAACCACCATATGTTTTTGTTATTTGGACCTAAGAGTAGCTACCATTTGATTATATTATATATTAGAAGTTGTATTGAATTGATTTAACAAATATAAAACACTTTAGTGTAAACTAGGCATATGAAATCAAACATGAACTTGGTCAATTGGCATGAGGCATGAAATAAAAGGCATATGGAGAGATAGGATATTTTTCCTAAATAAAGGCACAAATAATAATGAAAACTAGGCTTCCTTAAACAAACAAGCTAGATAAAATTGAATGGCATAAAGACACGAGGTAAAGGTCCAAAAGGCACACATAGATTTGGTTTCAAAAAAAAAATGGCATTTGGCACAAGTCAAACAAGTATATGAAACAATTTGAGCAATATAATGATGTTATCACACTCTCAAGATATGATCAAAGGTTTATTTCAAGACTCAAAGGCAAAAAAACTTGAAATTATTTTTGCAACGTAATGTTACCCTTCTTAATCAAGTGATACACACACAAAGATTTGTCAAAAGACTAAGGCAAAGGCATGCGATAAAAAATGGCCAGCATAATGACTCCTCAAACAAAGGAGTGACGTATAAATAAAAATCAATTTTTGACATGGCATGATAAACAAAAATAGATAGATTTAGACTCAAAAACCATACAATAAAGGATAAAATGACATAAAACACCTAAGTGTAACATTCTAAATCCTAAAATTGACAAGGTTGTATAGTAATATCAAATTTTATCTATATACGTGTTATTGAGAGGATTATAAGTGTTAATCCAAACATAAAAGTGCATGAATAAGTAGTGTTTTTACATCCCCCTTAGCTCAAGAGATTGTATGGAAACATGGAATGTTGGGCTACTGGCCTTGCATCAATAATAAGTATATGGCAAGTGGGGTTGTTCTAAAATTATTTTTTGATGCATTTCTAGATGGTCTCAAGTGTGGCTAACACAAGGGATGCTCACATCATTTGGATATACATCAATCGGCTTATTGTGAAAAGGTCTTAATATTTTCAAAACCACTACATCCATCTCTTACTTAGTATAGTGTGATGTCTGAGTTACCCCTACAGTCCAAGATAATATCTTACTAATAGAGATTAATTAGCCACTCAAACAAACATCCTAGTAATTCAACCTTAATTTATATACCCAATCATGGAGTGGGGTGGAAATGATGCTGGGAGATGAATTCTTAGGTCAAGACTTCCCTAGAAAACCTGTGAGGAGGTGATGAAATCCTGTTCACAAGTCAAAATGCATGGAAATAAATGATAAGTGAAAATAATTTAGGATCTCATTTAGATCACCCAAACCATACGTATTTGAGGAAAACCTTAATGCTTTTATTTTCATGCCTTTGGACAAGGCAAAAATTCAAATAAAGAACACTTTTGATCACTCAATTTTACTAAAAGGGATTGGGGGAAAGCATACATGCTTCAATCATTTTGCAAAAATAAATAGCTTTGAAAGAACAAACATAAAACAAACACTCTTAAGAGTATGTAATCTAAGTGTGAGTTTTTATTTAATGTATCAAAGTAAAATGTTTATGAAATTTGTCCTCTTGGCATTAGTTAAAAAATTGAAAAAACATTCACAAAAAACTAAACATAAAAACACCTAAATTCTTTTTAGGCACCAAAACGTAATGTTTAAGACTTAACCACTTTCAAGTGTTTGCCCTTTTCCAACTTAGGACCTACAAATTTTAGAGGATTTTTGCTTTCTTAGAAGCTCAAACTCAAGTGATAAAATAACATTTAATATTTAAGTCTCAATTTTTATCCCAGAGACAGATCATTGTTGATCCATACAGTAATTGATGTCGATCCACAAAGATCAATGTTGATCTAGAATATCATTGAAATTTATTGTAAACACATAGAAAGACATATTATTTTGATAGAAAGGATGATTAATTAAATGAGCTCAAAAACAAAAACACCTCACTATATCGTATAAGAAAATGGTTAAATAAATAATATGCTGGTTCTTAGACACAAAATGAAGATAGAAAAATCAAGAAAAACTCAACTTAGTTATGTCTCCATTATGCTCCATTTTTTACATAAGGATTTGGTTGATTTTGAATCGACATCAATCTGGAAAATTGACATCGATCCCTATCAATTTTGAAATAAAATGACGTCGATCCTTGTAACCTATGAGTTGCTAAAAATAGAAAGATGTGAAAAATAAATTTAAAACTCAAATTTTAAAGATTCTCAAGCACTCAATAAAACAATAAGAGAAAATTTTTCATCTCCTTGATATATGGGATGCTTCATGGGTCCCATCAGGCATGCCATTTGTGATCATAAGAATTCAATAAGGGAGGTTAGTATATTGCTAGTTCAAGTAAGAAAACTCAAATAAAAACACACTAGCACTTACACTCTAAGCCTAGAACTTAGGGGGAGCTTAGTAACAAAAGACAAATGAAAACACAACTAAAATGTAAAAGACAACAAATCCTTTACCTCCCTTGAGAGATCCAAATGCTTTGTTGAGTGACTTGCTTGGCTTGTGCATCAAAGAGTCTTTAGAAAATGAATCTTGTTGGTTCCTTCTTTCCTTGGCACCATTAGCTTTGATGTGTCTTGTTGTATCTTTGGCTTAAGATTTTGGCATTATAAAAAAATTGATATGAATATCATGCAATAAACCCTGCATAATATCTCTACAATATCAAAGATTAAAAATAGAGAGGCATAACATTGTATTTATAGACTAAGGATTTAACTCTCACCTAAGGTGAGTTAGGGTGGAGTTAAGGCTTGGAATGGGTTCAAACCTAACCTAAGAGAGTCAAATATAACCCCAATAGGGTTAATAGTTATCAAGTAATAATGATTTTAAATGAATAGGCATGGGTCTCCAAAATAGATATTTTAGGATATTTTCAAAGAGCTTGACAACTCACAAAGGCAATGATGAAAGGCTAGGATATTTTGAATTTTTGACTTTCCTTTTTTAGAATTTAATTAATTAAACATAGATAATTCACATAGGCATTTAATTTGGTTTAGCTTGCTGATTGATTCTAATTATCCATTTAGCTCTTTAAAGATTTAAGATTTGTTCACGTGCCCCACTTAATAGTTCCATTGCCAAATTGACTGTTATGCTACAGAATGATTAGGGATGAATCCATGAGAGGTTATTATTTCATACAATAGTATACCCCAATTAGAGATGCCTCAATGTGATTCTGAGCTTTGATTAATGATGCACAAATAAATTTAGGACGTTTAATGATTCTTAGGCATAATTTGTAATGATTGGTAGGAATTGATCTGAAGTTTGTTTGAAAGCCAGTTATGGCCAATTTTAGGTGTCTACGGTACTTAGCTCAGTTCTTTAAGCATTAACACTTTCTATGCATGGAAAGACTCTTTCTTTATCTACATTACCCTTCTTTGATGTTTATTTTGGAATCCAAACTTTATCCCCTATTCTATAAATATGTGAGGTATGAGCCAATGGTAAATGATGATTATAAACTACTTTGTATGGAAATTAATCCAAAGTGAAATTACACATATCTTGAACCTCTAGTGTTAACAAACATGGATCTTTAAGTATTAAAGGTTAACCTAGTCGGTCCTTGGATTGAAATAACATCATTTCTAAAATTCATAAGGGGATATTTTATCCCATGTATTATCCCCCACTTTCCTATTTGAAACACTCAATCCCATGAGTGCCTTCGGAGGCAGAAAGGATCTTGGGGTTGACAATAATTTGAACATGTCTTTGTGTGTGTCTTATATCCATGTGTGTAAATATTTGAACATGTTATTCTATGTGGATCTAATCCTCTATTGTTTTTTTATATGTTTGTGAGGGAATTTGAACATGACTATGTGTGTGTCTTCTATTTCGAGTGAATGGTTGAACATGTCCCTTGTTTGTGGTCACTTAGTCTTCTATTATGTGTTTTTTGTGTTATGCGTGTACTCTTTGATTGTGTGTGTTATGACCATGACACTTTTAATGCTCCTTTATTTAGATTTAGATGCCATTATAATGTCATGATGGACATCATGCATTCCTTCCTAAGTAGCTACATTCAACATTATATACCCACTTGATCAAATTATCTACATGCTTCATTGTCACATCTATCTAGACACACTATGAATGCTTATTTTCACATGCATATTACATTATTAATATGCTCAATTTACATACATAATGATTCCATCCTCTCCCATGATGTAATTATTACTTAGATTTACATTTTTTTCCATCATAACAACCTACTACATAAGTTTTTATTTTATTTTGAGTTAATTTTTTTGCAGGCTAAAAAATTAACCTCAAAAGAGGGGGAATTCATAAGGTTTGTATTAGAGACTTGACCTTCCTAGATTATTACTCAATAATTTCATAGTTTCAATTTCTAAAATTACTTAGAATTACATAGTTTATCTTATATTTGGTTAGTTTGGGAGCAATCATTCATGACATGTTCTAGTTTGGCACACAGGTTTGTTCTTAGAATCACAATGGTTTTACTCAACCTAAAAACATATATGCATCAGATATTAGTTAGGGGTATTTGTGCAACACATTAATTCCTCATTACACAAGGTTTTGAACTAGTTTTGTAGATGGAATGGTAATTCATGTCATTCTACACATTATATACACTAGGCCTAGTCTATACTCAGTATTTTCACCAGTTTTACACTAGAATTAAATTTGATTCCATTTTTAGTGGTTGGTTTTCTATTTACACTAATGTTTTCTCTAATATCTACACCAATTTTTTTATAGTTTATATATCAGGTTTTGCACTAGATAAACACATTAGGATTTATATAAGGATTCCAAGCTAGTTGACTACTATGGGATGATGATGATGGAGTCAAGCACACTTGATTTATTTATCACACCAAATTATTGATGAGGATTGGGGCACACATAGTCTAATCCAAGATATTCAATTTTAATACAAATGCATAACACCCCACTTACACTAGTTTTTGCACTAGAAAAGGCACATTGGTTCTCATACTCAGTTAGGTGTATTTATTCCTTATCACTCTCTAAATTTTTGATTTTTTATTCTTGATATTAATATTATGTAAAGACTAATATTAAACATGTTTCACTATATATCTTGCATGGAAAATAGTTCAAAACTATGGCCTACATCCAGGACTCCTTCCCATAGGTAAATTTAGGTATGCACTCTTTTTCCTTTTAATCTAGTACTTTCACTTTGATGCATTAATAGAATAAAAGGAGGATAAATGTAGAAACACATAATTAATATTTAAGCTAAAATCATGCAATTGTGACCACTCTTTTACACACTTAGCTCTAGACATATCTTAGGGCCCCTTTTAATCACTTTCAACCACTTTACACATTCCTCTAAGTTGATAAATGATCCCCCATATCATTATCAACCTTAGATGCCTTTTAGGCCTTACCTAACACTCAACATCATGAAATCACCCATTAGAGAAGAGTGCCCTATGGGACTATAACACACCACTCTAGTGCCCTTTCCCCCTCTCCTATCTTCCCACCAAATAACAACAAATATTCCAAATTCAAAGTTATAAGAAGGCCAAGCCATGATTATAATGATCCCCATTCAAATGATTTTCAATGATATGACTATATAAACACTTTTCAAAACCATTTTATATAAGAGAGGCTTCCACATAGAAAAGCATTAGAATCACACTTACACATTAAGAGAAAAATATCTATTTCTTCTAATTCTAATTGCATACAACCCTAGTATCCAGAGTTCATGTTATGCCCTTAATTTATAGTGCATCTAGGGATATGTGTGGCCAAATTATGGCTTACATACCTTCATATTATCTTATTACATTTCTTGATTTTCTTAGTATGGTCAACCTATGGAATAACTATGGCTAAATAGAGTATATATAGGAGGTAACATTTTGTATTTTATCATCATATTATGAATTATGATATTATTACATTATTGTGAAGGTTTCCACCTTGAAGTAACTCAATTATATTTATCATGCATTATAGTATTTTTTTAATTATTATGTGGATCTATTATCTCTGCTCTCATTTTTGTGATATATTATTCTATTGTGCAAACATATAAGTAATTTCATTATAAGTTATATTAGAGCTTTGATTTGGATACATTTCTACGGTGACATTTTTTTAGATTTAATGTTACAAATCTCCTACAAGATGAAGGATCAAAAATATAGAACTTATGATATGGTAAGAATTTAATTTTTAATCACTATAGTATCGTTTAAAATGATTTTTTGAAAAAAATAGTAAACAAAAGTCTAGATTTTTTAACCTTATGAAAATTAGTATTCATTAGATTGGTATCTATGAGGTGATTGCAATGATGTATTCTAATGGTACACTATTTTGCTCCAAAAATTTTCAGCCTCATGCACATTATCAGTCATTGGATGCATCTTGATAAAGCAATTGCAATAGTATCATCTACCGATACACCTTTTTAGGGGTTGAAACGATCTTAGGGTTTATGCATGGCTGGTCCTAACACTCGTATTATGGTAAAGGGAAAGAAACCCCTAAAACTCCTCAAAAGAATGGCATGGAGTCTAAAACATTTGATTTGTGTATTTTGAATGTGGTTTAACAAATTTAATAAAATTTACCTGGAATGGTGTGGAAAGATGATCTTGATGTGGTTAAAAAGGACATCACAAGTATGAGAGGGGAATTGAATGGCTTGTAGATCAATTAAACCAAATAAATAGTCAATTTTCTAACTTTGTAGCTCATATATTACAAAATAACCCCCCACTACTCCATTTTGGTTTTCCTCTTCCCAAAAATCACAACACCAATCCTATTCAGAAGCTGATGTTGCCTAACCTACAAAAGTTTTATGATAATGATCTACTCACATGGATCACTCAAATTAAAGAATTATTTGATCTACATCAGAATCCATGTTCGTAAAAGGTTTTCATGGCCTCTTTGTATCTAAAACCTAAACAATTAATTTGGTATTGATGGTCATGTGCTTAAAATAAAAAGAAGGGTCTTAGTGTCCTGGTTTGTATTTTTTGAAGAACCACAACTCTAATATTGTAAAAATGTCTCCAAAAAATACTTTAGTCATCTAGCCAAACTATGCCAAATAAGGACTGTAAAAGATTATATTCATCAATTTTAGAATCCCTCCTTACATGTGGTAGAAATCATTGAGGAAAATATGACTAACCTATTTTTAGGTGGCCTAAAGGATATCATCCAATTGGAGGTTTGCATGTTTAGTCCCAGTTTAGTTTCTAAATCCATACCAAGGGCATGCATAACATAGGAAAAATAACTACTCAAACAAAGACCTTTCACTAATGTTTGTGAATTCACTTTCCTAAAACCATCATTTTATCAGTCTATTTGATTGACCACTTAACAAGTTGAGAAGTGTGTAAAAGGTTTGTGTTTTTGCTATGATAGAAAATGGAGCAAAGGACATCATTGTGATGAAAAGAAGTTGTTTTAAGTTGAAGGCACTAATTAGGATGATGAATATGATTAAGCATCAAGTGTAGTTTAGATGAACCCAAGGATGAATCTGAAGATTCTCATCTTACTATTTCTTATCATGTACTTTCTAGTATTAGTATTCCTCAAAATATTAAGGTGGTGGGTTTCTTCAAGTAACAAAAGGTGATTGCATTGATTGACTCTGAGAGTACACACAAATTCATCAATAATAAGTTAGTTACTTGTTTGAAATGTTTCATTTATCTAGCTCTAAAATTTAGGTCATGATTATAGATGGTTGTACCATCAACTGTTCTTAAAAATGCCATAGTATTAATCTTGTTATGGGAGACTACTTATTAGATTCTCTTATGTTTATTATTCCATTATAAGGGTTGACATTATTTTGGAAGTGTAATGGCTCACCACTTTGGGCACTATTTTGGGTCCTTTTAGTTAGTTCTATTACGACATTGAAGCTTCTACCCAACAAGCTAGTGCACTGGCCCTATCATGTGAGAGGTAAGTCTCACATGCTCACCTAAAGTGCACAGTAAAAGACTAGTTCTTGAAGGCTTTGAAACACAAGGTTGTATGTTTGTTCATCTTTCATAACACAAGTCTTAGGTTATTTAGCACCATAAATATACTACTATCATCCTTATTATTCTAGATTTAACTACAACTAGAACTAAGATCACCAATACTATTTTATCAGTAGTAACAAAAAGAAAAAGATTAGCATGACTTAGAAATAAAACATATTAATCTTTCTACACTTAGAATATTTTATGATTCATAACACGCTATGGCTAAACACTGTTTCTCATTAATAGCTTACTAAATTACAAGACAAAAGCTATATATTTATTCTCCAAAAAGACATCCTTGTAAAAGATTACAATAGGGGTTTTTATACTTGTTTTGCCTTGACCAAGTGCCAAGATTCTAACTATCATGGAAAAATGACACATGGACTCCCAAAAATTTGAGAATCTTGGTTCTTACAACTAGTTATTCCTATAGACTCAGGCCTCTGCACCCCTAGATACTTGCTCTATGCTATATTATAGAAGCCAAGTATTCTATTCCTCATGGGCTGGTATAGAACCTCTAATTGATGGGGTTAAAGTGTCCTACTTGAGTTTCTCTCTTATAAATGATCCTACATCCCTCATGCTCCACTTCCCTCATTCTCCCCTAATATTTTGCTTCTTGTTTTGAGTCCTCTGTTCTTGGGTTCTTCATGACACATTCTTCCCTTGACTGGGTCCTCTCATGTTGGGTCTGTTGTGCCATTATCCTTCCATGCCTAACAAGTTCTATTCCATAATACTCTTGCACGTGGTAGCTTTGCACCATGGTCCTCTCATGCCATGGTCCTTCCACACCATCACAAACTTGCATCAAAATGGATAATTATCCCTTTGTGCTGTGTGCCAAAAATAGTTTAATACTTATTCAAAATTTAGGGGTCAACATCACCCCATACTAAGCCCTTAATCTATCTTGGACTAAGCCATATGAATATCCTCCAAAAATTTTGGCCCCTTCTGCTCAAGTTTTTTCTTTAGCCTGTCCCAGTGGGATAATGTGTTGAAGAATTTGGTAGTTATTCATTCAATGACCTCCTTTGCTTCTTTCATCTCCTCAAGCTAAGTTGGAGTCTCAATCTTTTTCACTTATTCATTTAGGGTTGTATTGGCTTCCTTCTAGATGTCTTCTAAATCGAATACCTCTTTTGTCAAACTATCCTTAGAGTATGGAAAAACTTGCATTTATTTATTGTCGATGGTTTTTAATGGCTTCTTCCATCATTTCAACATCTTTAAATTCTTTTGCATGCTTGATGTGGTCTTTTATTAAAAGGGTGGCATCAACGACTTGCTACCTCAAGACGTCCTCATCATGGAGTGGGGCTTCTACTATTTTATTAAAGCATGCTAAGTGTGCAAAAATACCATCTAAAATTGGGATAACTTCCTTGACTCTCTCAAAGTGATTTTAAAAATGTCTGCTACCATAGTGAATTATGTAAGAATTTCCTTAGCTTCATCTCTGAGTACTGGGTGCTCCTTATTTTTCTTGAGCAAAAGCTCAACTAATGTTTCTAATTTCCCTATGGCATCCCCATCCAATGGTACACCATCTACAAGTGCCATATCCTCTTTAAAAATCATTTTTCAAAGGTTTGAAACCCTTACCTTAGCCTTGATGGCCTCTTAGATTTGTTGTTTCAAGGAGGCCACTTCCTCGACTATCACTTTCTTTTTTACATACACTTTATTATATATTTTTATAACTCTACCATGTTTCTTTTCCACTATGTGTGCATATGATTCTGACAAAATATTTTGGCATGTCATTCCCATGGCTAGTTTCAAAAATACAACACTTTTCATTATTGGAGAGAGCCAAGGTGGATCAATATTCATAAGGTCTAGTAGTCCTGGAGCATCTAGGCTAGATAAAATGCAATCTAAGGAAATATCAAACTGGGGCTCTTTGCTATACATTTCCAAAAGGAAGGACAACTACTTCCCTATATATGGGGTTGTGTCCTTGGGGAGGAAGTATTTCTAAAGATAGAGGTTCTTTTCTTCTACACCAAATTGATATTGTTCATATAGAGTGGACAACCCTCTCTATTCCTATTCCCCCTCAGCTATCCCCTTTCCCCTTTCTGGGTCTCACTCAAGTTCACCCTCTTGATGGATTTATGAGGCCATATCATCTACTCCCATTACATCAATATAAATTTGATCACTAGATGGATCTTTTTGGATTGGGGATGGAGTCTTCTCTAAGTATGATCCCAAATTATGAATCTTCTCCTGAGAGGACTCCCTTTGGGCTACTTAACTTGGAGGTTATTGTGGCACTGATCTGATGGTATTTTTTGGAGATGGAGGTGAAGGTGGTCATGGAGGTGGAGAAGGTGGGGGAGTTAGATGAGGGGATGAAGGGTTTTGGGTAGGTGAGTGGGAAGGAGTGGAATGAGAAGGTGAAGATAAGGTAGATGGTGATGACGTGTGAGATGAAGATTGATGATCTAGTGAAGGTGAAGGATGAGGTGGAGAAGGTGAAGGGTGAGGTAGAGGTGGATGTGGCATGGTAGGATGAGAAGTGGTGGGTTTAGAGGGATATGCCTCTATTATCTTCTATTGTTTTTGAGGGGCTTGCTGCTCACTAAAACTGGCACTTAGCTCTGGATGCTTCTTCTATTTTTGTGCTGCCTAGGGGAACCTCTCCTTAGGGTCTCCATCTTGAGGGTATTGGTGGTGGTGTAGCATATATAATATTTTATGGACTTACTCCCTGACTAGAATATTTTAAACCTTGATGTTGGTTAAGTCTATTTACCCTCTCTAAAAAGGCCTTTTTGCCTAGATACACAACCATTTTTTAGAGGTTGTGGTGCTCTGCATTGATCATTTTAATTGTAGACTAATTAGTTGTGTATCATAAATCTTATTGACAAAATTGATGAAGTAGCATGTAGAGAAGGCATATGGTAGTTTAAGCCATGCTGAAAGCTCTCTCAAAGGGTTAATTTAAATGCATGCCAAAGAGTAGTGCTTCTTCACAATGAATTTTGATTTATCTATGGTTAGGGGGGTCAAATCTTTGGGAATACACCATTCATTCCTGAAAGCTACCTTCATACCACTAAACTAGTACCTCATTTTCAACTTGTATATTTGAGTGATGTGTTGAGGGAAAGTGAAAGATTTGAAGCACTCGATAGGAGACTTATGAGTGGGGGATACACCCACTTCAATGATCTTGATCTGTAGTTAGGCACCCTAATCTCATAAAAAACTAAAATAAAAGGATTGCTCCCCAAGGAAACCTATACTTAGGTGTCTTGTGTGCCTTCTCTGTGGCTTTAGCTATCTTCTGGGTGAAGTACAATGTCTAGTTATACTATGTGCCCTGAATAGCTTGGTGAGAATTGTGTAGGTAGGACATGTCTACCTCCTTTCATCTATTATTTCCTTTGACCATGGTGGAAATGATCCATTCTATGACTCTAAGGGTAGGATATTTTAGGTTCCTTATATGTATTGCATGCCCTTGTTTTTGGTACATCGTCATGGTGATTATCTACTGAGTCTCCTCTATGTCTGCCATGTCATCCAACACATTCACCCTCGAGTATTGAAGCCCCATGATTTTTATTATTCTCTTCATGGTGATCTTCATATTGTTCCCCTCAAAGTGAATATAGTCCTCATGGATGTGTGAGAGGAGGAACTGAACTACCTCAGTAGGCTTACCAAAGTATAATAGCTCAAAAATTTGGAAGAGGTCAATCTTGTCTAGCTGGTTTTTGATGGATAAGTTATAGACCACTTGATTATTAGTGTTGGTGGTCTAAACTTGATAATAATTTTGAAACTCTACTTTGTTGTCTGATTGGCGATGGTTTTAGTAAAAAATTGTTATAGTTGACACCTTGGAGAACCAATTTTTTACATGTAAGAATGACTATGGGTACTACATCTCTTCTATTAAAAAAGATAGAGGGGGGGATTCTAGGGAATTTTTTGATGAAGAGGACTATACCTACTTTCCTTTCTTTACCATCTTTACTTCTATATTCTCTCTCCCTTCTCCTTCTGTGCTTTCCCTCAAGACTCCCATATGCTGCACTAATGTTCTCTCTTCTGGGTTTCCCAAAGCCTCTTCTCATATAGGGAACCAAGCTCCTCCACTCACCTCTTCCTCCTATAGAATGGTTAGAATATTTTTGAGTCTTTTAGCATTTTTACTTGGCCGCATTACCCTCTATGGCACTTAAAAGGTTAATCCATGGCTGTCTCACATTTATAAATGAAAATGTGGTGGCATCCTAACTTGATTTAACTCTCGAGCTTCACTCTTCAACAATGGTAGAAATGTAACTTACAACCTCAAAAATCCCCTATTATACACAATTTAAACTCAACTTCTCATCCTTGCTTGGAAACTACCTTTTTTACTTTTCTAACTCCGTAAACATGCTGCTTTGCAAGAAATTTGGTTTTATTGATCTCTAGGTCTCTGGTTTACCATTCACACTTAGCACTCAAATATTATTGCAAGGTAAACTGTAAAATGACTTTGGAAAGCTTATTTATAGGCCCTTTAGAGGGGGTTAACCTCCATTAATTCCTTCCCTCCCCTTGTCACTTCTAGTCATTAATGCACATCTTCTCATGACCTTTGTACTTCAAATCTTATAACAAACATTCAATGCCTTAACCAATTTATCCCATCATTCTAATCACATGATTCTCACCATAACTAATATTGTCACATTAATGGTCCATCCCTTCTCATGATTTTCTTATAAGTGGATGAAAACTATGTTCCACTTTTTTGATGAAGTGGAAGATAGTTATCACCCAAATGATGGGAACCTTTCAAAATGATTTCAAGGTACATTGAATGACTCTTGCACCCTTAATCACTTGAATGCCATGGATGACTCTCACTTTGTGTGGTCCTTGCATGCCCACTTGTCTTATGTCTTGTATTCATATGCATGATGCTTTATCCCACACTAAAAGGGTTTGTGGTCCTCCATGAAAACACGTTAATTATAGGAATTCAAAACTACATAAAAGAGAAATGTACCTCAGGGACAACACTTTTTATTGAAAGTAGTAAATCCTAATATAGTGGCCTTAAGCCTTATTGATTACAAAAATTTAGTTAAATAGAATCGTAATATGGCTGAAGCTGACTGCCATTATAGTTCCCTAAGAGGAACTAATCATCCATTCATTTTAATTGAAAAGCTCTGATAGGTTGAATACTATGTATTATAAATGGGCCATCCCAATGAATTTGGAGCTTCCTAGGGTGGTGTGCAAACTTAGAGTCATATAAAAAAAACTTTCATGCTTGGAGAAAGGACTTTTTTCTTTAGATGGTGATCATGTCATGCATTTTGTTTTCATTTCTCAACATCTTAACTTTAATAGGCAAGGAACTGAGCCTCATCTAGTTTCATCAAATCACTGAGTTAGGTTTTTAAAGAGGCTTCATCATCTAGGTTTACCACACATATTATCTAGAGAGATGGAACCAGGAACTTCCCTGACATGCCTGCTTCTTTTCCATATACTAAGTTGAATTATGTACTTTTGTTGAGGTGTTTGTAGGTAGTTTGGTATGCCCAAAGCACTACATATACTATATCATCCCAATTAGTCTAGATAACATTACAAATTCTTGTCAAAGTGGTGTCAATGATGTTATTAAAGGCTTCAACTATTTCATTGGCTTGTGGGTGGTATGGTGATGTCTTGTGGTGCATGATCATGAATTTGGCCAATAAGATACAAATCAATAAATGGGTGCCACTATCATTGGTGAAGCTTAAGGGGCATCCAAACTATGTTTTAATTTTTTCCCAAATGAATTACATGGTAGTTGCTATAGTCAAATCCTTTGTTGGTACTACTTCATCCTAGCACATGAGGTATTTAGTTGCTACAATGATATATCAGGAGCCCATTCATCATTCTACTGAAATGATAATCCCCACAAAGTCAATAGCCCATTTTTTGAATGGTTTTTGAGAAGGAATACGTCACAACAACATATCATCCCTCCTATTCAATTTTACTATGTGATAGTAGATATCACATTATCTAACATACACCTTTACATCTTTGAATAAAGTTGGCCACCAAAGTCTAATGAGCAACACCTTGTGCATGATAGTTTTTCCACTATAATATCCTCTAACATTACCTTCATGGATGTCTTGTAGCACTTTAGGGCACTCATGTTGCATTACACAATGGTGTAACACCTCATCATGATCCATTTGATAAAGATCTCCTGCTATGAGTTGATAAGGTATGACACATACCACAAGTTACTTTTTCTCTTGTGGAGTGAGGGAGGTAGACGTGAAGCTAGTGTTGAGAAATGCCACAATATCCTTTAGATCATCAGGTACCCAAGCAAGTTGAAAAATTTGCACATCAGGAAGATCATCTTTCGTGGCATGTGGGGGTTATCTATTTTCAATTCAAGATAAATGATCTGGTCTACAATTAGTCTTCCTAGGCTTTATGCCTATGGAAAACTAGAATTCTTGGAAGAGAACAATCTAGAGACAAATCCTTCCATGTAGTATTGGCTTATTGATAAGATACTTTAAGTCCTCATGGTTTGTATAGAATATAAATAGAGTGGCCAAAAGGTACTACCAAAACTTTTTTAGAGCATAAACCATAGACAAGGGCTTCACTCTTAGTGGTGGTACAATTATTTTTAGTTGGTTTTAACTTCCTACTAGTAAATTAAATTGGGTGATCCAAGTTTCCTTTACTCAGTTACACAAGTATTACACTAACTACCATTCCTAATGCATCAACATGGACATGAAAAAGCTTTATCCAATCAAGGAATTACAAGATAGGAGTGGTAACTAACCTTTCTTTGAGTGTTTTGAAAGCTTCTTTGAAATACTTAGTCTATATAAACTATTCATTATTCTTTAGAAGCTCTTTTAAGGGCATAACTATCTTGGCATAACCTTGAATGAAATTTATATAAAAGCCTGTGTATCCTAAGAAGGCACACACCTCATACTAAGTCTTTGGCACTGGTAGGTGGAGAATAATAGAGACCTTGACTAGATCCACCAAGAGTCCTTGTAAATGATATGTGCAAGAAGCACATTGAAGTGTCATGAACAAGCACTTCTTCAAATTTAAGGAATTTTGCAAAACTCGACAGCGCTCGAGCATGAGTCTTAGATTGGCATAATTGTCCTTGACTAGCCCATATACAATCTAGTCATCCAAGTAGACTTGAATAGATTATTGAATAAAATATTTGAAAACCTTAACTGCTATTCATGAAAACACTACTAAGGCATTTTTCAACCCAAAAGGCATGATGGTGTAAGTAAAAGATCCCTATTTCATGGAAAATGTAGTCTTGGATTGGTCTTCATTATCTATTTGGACTTAGTGGTACCTTTAAAACCCATCTGTAAAAGAGTATACTTTAAAACCAACAACACCTTCTAGGATTTCCTCCATGAAAGGCATTAGGAAAGGATCTATCACATAAGATGCATTTAAAACATGGTAATCCACATAGATCTAGATACACCCATCTTTTTTGATATTAATTACCATAGGACTAACCCATTCAGATTCATCAATGGGAGTAATTAATCCATCATGGAACATGTTATCGATCTCCTCTTTCATGTGTGCCCAGAGGTTAGGTTTCATCTTATATGGCTGTTTCTTTATAGGGTGAGCAACATCAATCAACTTTATATGCATCTTCCCTAGAGAAGGGCGAACCCCTTTCATTTCACTATAATTCCTTAGAAATACATCCTGATACTCTTTCATCAACTCAAAAATCTATGAAATCTTTGTATTGGTCCAATAATTTCTAATTGTAGCTATCTTTGGCTCTTGCTCCATGCCAATGTTACATTAAATAGTTTTAATGGGCCCATGATAAGGGTCGTCCATTGGAGAACTTATGTCCTAAATAAATCATGATCCAAGTACTGGTAGGGACATCTAAGTGGTTATTCAAGGGGTTGAGTGAGGTGGATCCTTCCCCTCTGTCTACTTGGAAGACAAGTTTTTGCTTTCCCATGTGGATCTCTTCACAACATTCTTCAATAGAAACTATTAATGGTGTAAGAATTGATTGGATTAGAGGCTTGATGAATAAATGCAAAATTTCTTCAGGTTCTTGATGAATATAATGTAGGTAGTCTTCAGTGGGACTTGGGTCCCTAATGATTGCTTCACGAATGTCTTGAAGGGTAAGGCAAAAGTCCATCCTTGGTGAAAAATAAGAGATCACTAACATCATGTTCCCCTTTAGTAACTACCAAAACCTGGTACCCATGTGCCTTTATTCATGAATATACCATGCCTATGCCCAAGTGTGAAAAGTCCCATAGAATAAATGGACCTAGAGTTATTCCAATAAGAATGTTTCTTTAGCATGCCATATGCTCTCACAAGCCTCCATGTGAGGTTCAAGTGCTTGCACACCACTGTAACTAAGTGTTCCCCTAACCTTATTGTCATGATGAAATATATGGTGTAGAGAAGTTAACAATTGATCTTAGTATAGAAGGCATTTTTTATGAGTTCACCACCATCTGGTGGTGGTACCATAAAAAATATGATCTAATGACCTCATCCTATCATTTTTAGTATCATAGAACTCTTTGAGGTGCTGAACAAAGTCATGCATCTCCATTTGTCCTTATAACCATAAGGCTTCATCAAGTCTTTCAAGTGGTGGTCCTACCCATGGTCCTCTCATTGATAAACCCATAAGGCATACAAACTTGTGATGTTTAAAAAACTAGTGTGAGATGGTTTCTCCTCTATTTATGGTGTTTCACACCCTTTCAATGAGATCATAGTCACCATGGGCCTAAAAGTTACAAGCATTACTTATAGTATCTAAGATAGACTAGTTATCCATCCATTAGAGAATACCATCTGGTGTTGGATCATGCTATTTATCATTTTGAGTAGTCACATTATACAAGTTGCTGATGTCTTCATTAATGCTTATGGGCTCAATATAGGGATGTCCTTGTGCTTGGTATAAGGGTATTACTACGCACTAGTCAATATTCTCAAAGCTTATGCATTGGTTTTTAAAGCTCAAGTCTGTATGGTTCTTGTAGCACCAAGGTGTTCTTAGTAGGGTTGGATAATCATTAGCTTATACCAACTCTAGGGCCTCAAAATATACTTTAAAGGGAACCCCAAGTATGTCAATAGTGGAATTCTTGAGGACCCCAATAAGATGCACTCAAGTTTTATTTACCATAAACAGTACATGAGGTGATGGTTATAGTGTGGGACTAGACATTTTGAACTAAACATCTTTAGTGAGCACATTGACTTCTATACCAATATCTACCAAGATATCCTCGATTACCTTTCTATTAATAACAACATTAACCAATATCTCTCCATCTTCTAGGGAAGAACTGGGAGTTTTCTAACATATAACATGATTCAAATAGTGATCTTCACTTTTTTAACTAAGGTGAGGGTGGAATTCATTTGGTAGGCAAGCCTGACTTTTAAGCCAAGCACTAAGCTAGGGAACAATGCCCTCATCTAGCATTTGTTTGCATAGTTCCCAAAAGTTGTCCTGCACCACTAGTTGAGGTTTGAATTCCCTTTACACTATAGTACACTATGTCACATCCTTGTCCTTGAGGTATTGAATCTTGCCTTGGATTTCTCACATAAGTGCCATTGTATCTTGAAGGATAGCCTTTTGCTACTATGTATCAGGGTATTTCCTTGCCTATGGTTCTTTTCGATGTACCTTTTCAATTGGGTTGGCTGTGGATTAAGTTTGTCCCCCACTACGAGTGGTGATATTCACTTATTAAACTATTAAGATGGTTGGTCATGTACACCATTGTGGTTTATCTATTTGAATCATACTGATGCCTTTTTCATTAGGTTCCTTCATGATGGCTGCATATAGATCATGACACTCTTCCAACTGATGGTCCTTTTTGCAAAAGGTGTAGGTCAAATACTCTAGGTAATCCCTTTGATAGTGGTCTAGTGACCCAAATTTATAGCAATTCCTCACTAGAAATTAATCAATGGCTCACCCTCATCCTCTTCCTCAGCCATGGTAACCACCATTTCCTTGGTTATTAGAAGCTGAGGTTTGGCACATGCTATGTGTGCGAGCTTCATGAATATCACTAATCAATCAACAATCATTGGTGTTGTGGGTGTAAGCATCATAAATATTACAATACTCAAACATTTTAGTGTTCATATCCCACTGTAAAATTAGATAAGAATAGACATCATGTTCCTCATGATAGATCTGACAAGTTTGTTTTAGTACCATGCAGATGTTCTTATGTAGGAAGTTATTCCTTATGTGCCCTTTAGTTTCATAGTCAGTACACCAGACACCACTATGTGTCTTATGTGCATTATTTTCCATCAAATTTTCAAGTTATGATTCCATGGGTGATATCTACACCTCCATAAAGGGACTAATCTTGGTATCTATGCTTCCAACTAATTTAGTATAGAGTGCAGCTTCCAAAGCCTCACATGCATTAGTGAAAGTTCTTTGTGATAAAGTCTAATAGAAAGGTAGAAACAAACCTCCCACAAACCATTATTCATGTTGAATAGGTTTTATTTTAAATGAAAACTTATAAATCAAGGTTTTGAATCATGCATCATACTCACATACATTTTTTTTAAGTCCTTTCTTTATGTCCTTTAGCATTGCTATACTTTGCTACTCAAACTCAAGAATGTCAAATTCCTATAGGAAGGCCGCTTTGAGCTAGTCATAGTCGACCACTAATTTTTTAGGGTCAAACTTGTGATACCATTTGTGTGTGAACTCTAAAAGTGTGGTTGTAAACCGAGTATCCTTACATTCACAAGATGAGATGCCTCATGCTCTCCAAATTAGTTTGCACTTAAGGACATGTTCATTCATATTCTCTACCCATCAATATTTAGGTAAATGCAATGTCATCTCATAGTATAACGGAGTGGGTTGTGGTTAGGTGGCTGATTATTGGGAAGATCTAGCTCCTAGTCCTTGAGGTGGGGGTCTACTTCCTCTAGCACCTCCTCTTAATACTCCTCCAATGCCTCAAGTAGCAATGCCCATGGAAAGAGGCATGATAGAGGGTTTGTTACCCAAATTTAGGCTTGTACTTTGGCCTTAAGGGATAGATCCAATAGGTATTCCAAGTTGTGCCATAGTATTCTCTTGAAGATGGAAAGATTTAGATTCTAAATGAGTGTCAATTAGCCAAGTTATAGTTTCCCTTATTGGTTTAGGTTCTAAATCTGAACTATCTGTATCCCAATTTCATATACATACTCTATCCAACTCAAAGGCATGAACATGTAATATGGTGGGGGAACTTGTTTGATTTAGGCTTGGTTCCATGACTCCTACAATCTAGCTCAGTTCACCTTCATAGAATAGAAGTGGAAAAGTATGTGGTTTAAAAGTGATGGGTTCCTCATGTGTTTCTACCTCCCTACAACTCTTCATAACACTCCTCAAGGTCTCTCAATCTCTTCTCATGACATTAACTCCCATGATCCTCTATCGAGCTTCATCATCCTTCCATATCTATAATGATCATTAACTTGTTACCATGTTGAACCCACAATCTCCAATCAAACCTTAGTCTCCCCTTCCAAATGTGTGGCTCATGCACAAGAGATTTTAGCCTTCCATGGGTAGAGTCTCCATTCCAAGATCAACAATTAGCTTCTTAATCTCAAAGGCAAACAATGAGAGATATCATCCCCTCAGTTCTTGTAGAAATTAGAACTTTGCTTCCTCAGGACATGAATAGGTGGTCATAGTGTATTCCAAAATATAACTATTCCAAATGCCTTTCCACCAAAAATTAACCACTTACATCCAAGGAACTCCAAGTCATGCTAAACTCCTATAGTTCTCAAGTGTCTAAGGCTGCCTCTATCCAATATTTTGAGATCATCCTTAAATATATGTTAGAATCCAAGAATATAAAATAACTAGGACCTCAAAAATAAGGTTTCACACAAAGAGCTATAGAGATTATGATCTACCCTCTATTGTGTAGAAACTCCTAGTTCAAGATACACGATCGTAAAGTTGTCTTTGACACTGGTAACCCATTCTTCAATATTCTCTAATGTAATGCACTCAAACATTTCCCATGATTATGCCCCAATTAATTTAGGTCCTAGTAATAGAACCAAAGTGTTGGGTCCTTTTATTTAGTTCTACTATGGCACTAAAGCTTCTCCCCAATAGGCTAGAACACTGGCCCTATCATGCAAGAGGTAAGTCTCACACACTTACCCAAATCACACTGTAAAATACTAATTTTTGAAGGCTTTGAAGCACAAGGTTGTATGTTTGTTCATATTTCATAACACAAGTCAGATTATTTAGTACCATAAATATACTACTACTATCCTTATTTTCCAGATTTAACTACAACTAGTAATAAGATCACCATTACTATTTTATCAGTAGCAACAAAAAGAAAAAGATTCCCATGACTTAGAAATAAAACATATTCATCTTTCCACACTTAGAATATTTTATGATTCATAACATAATATGGCTAAACACTGATTTATCATTAATAACTTACTAAATTATAAGAAAAAAGTTCTATATTTATTCTCTAAAAAGACACCCTCACAAATGATTACAATAGGGGTTTTTATACTTATTTTTACCTAACCAAGTGTTAAGATTCTAATTATCATGGACAAATGACACATAGACTCCCAAAACGTGAGAGTCATGGCTCTTACAACCTGTTGTTCCTATACATTTGGGCCTCTGCACCCCTAGATACTTTTTATATGCTATATTCTAGTAGCTAAGTATTACATTCCTCACAGGCTGGTATAGAACATTCGATCAATGAGGTTGAAGTGTCCTACTTGAGTTGCTCTTCTAACTGCTCCTACATCCCTCATGCTCCACTTCCCTTGTGCTCCCCTAATCTTTTGCTTCTTGTTCTTAGTCCTCTATTCTTGGGTCCCTCATGGCACATTCTTCCCTTAACTAGGTCCTCTCACACTCGGTCTCCTATGCCATTGTCCTTCCATGTTTGGAAAATTATACACCACAATAATCCTGCATATGGTAACTTCATGCCATGCTCTTCCTGTGCCATGGTCCTTCTATAATATGTTGAACTTGAATTAAAATGGAAAATGGTCCCTTCACACTATATGCCAAAAATGGATCAATACTTATTCAAAATTTAGGGGTAAACACACTATTGATATGAATTTACAAGAACTATTCATGTGCTTCCATTCAGAAGGCATGACATTTAACTACATGGATTATGGGATAAATATTCACAACTGGTTAATTTCCATAAGATGATAAAGATTATTTGAATGGGTGTTAAAGGATTTGTGGTGTGCTTATTTTACATATTTGTTTAACCAACCAAGGATTATACACATCCTAATTTATAAATGGTGTTGGATGACCATTATTTTGTTTTTGGTGGCATGCCAAAAGGACTTCCACCAAGATGAGTGCATGATCATGCCATCAGACTACTTCTTAGAATTACACCACCCAACATCAGACCCTACAAATATACTAATTCCTAAAAGAGTGAAATTTAAAATATGGTACAAGAGATGGAGGCATGAATCATCTAACACAACCAAAGCAAATATTACTCCTAAGTGGTCATGGTGCAAAATAAATATGACACTTGGAGGATGTGCTAGGACTACATAGAACTCAACAAATATACCATCAAATTTAAGTTTCATATTCCAATAATTGATGATTTACTAGATGAATTGCATGGTGAGGTTTATTTTACCAAGTTAGATATTCACTCTTGGTATCATTAGAATCAAATACGAGTAGAGGACATACCTAAAAAACTTTCAGAACTCATGAAGGCCATTATGAGTTTATGGTCATGTATTTTGGCCTTAAAAATGCACCATATACATTTTAAATTTTGATGATTATTATTTTTAGGTCATTTTTGAGAAAGTTTGTGTTGGTTTTTTTAATTACATCCACATTTGTAAAATAAATTAGGATGACCATTTGAAATAGGTACTTCCAATTCTGAAACAACATCATATTTATGTAAAACATTATAAATGTGCTTTTGGTTTCTGAGAGGTGGAGTAATTGGGTCATATTTTTTCACATGGAGTGAAAGTTGATCTTAAAAATATTCAAGTGATGATGGAGTGGCATATTCCAAAGACACCCAAGAACCTCTAAGGATTTCTAGAGATAACTAGTTACTGTCACAAGTTTGCCAAAATTTATGGTAGAATAATAGCCCCAATCACATATTTTTTGAAGAAAGACTCCTTATAATGGACTGATACAACTACCAAGTCATTTGAACAATTGAAAATGTCTATGTGCACCACAATAGTTTTGGCCACTCTTGATTTTTTAAAAACTTCTATTGTGGAATGTGATGTATTAGGATATGGCATGGGGGTTGTAATCATGCAATAAGGTAGACCAATTAACTTTGAGAGTCACCAAATGAAGGGAAAAAATAGGCTCAAGCTAATCTATGAAAAATAGACGATGGATATTTTTCATGCAGTCAAGAAATGGATACATTATTTGATGGGTTGTCACTTTTAGGTAAAGACTAATCATTATAGCCTCAAATATTTTTTGGAACAATGATTGTCTTATAAATAACAACAAAAATGGGTGACTAAAATGTTAGGCTATGATTTTGAATTAGTTTATAAGAAAAGAAAATATAATGTAGTGGTAGTTACACTATCCTTGAGGGATGAATCAATTGAGGAATTATTATGCATAATGGATATTTGGTAGGTAGATTGGCTAGAGGAAACAAGATCAAAATGGGAGAATTATAGTACTACCCATGATTTTAGTCAAAATATTTAGTAGGGTTGGGATTTGAAAAGTTTACATGGAATGGGAACACTTTATGTTATAAAGATATATTATACCTCTATAATCATTCTCTACTCAAATATAAAATCCTTCAGGAACTTCACACATCTCCACTAGGAGGTCACTCAATATTTTTGAAAACATATCATAGAATAAAGAAAGATTTATTTTGGGAAGGACTCAAGGGGATGTACATAAATATGTGGATGAATGCATGGTATGTTAATAGAAAAAAGGTGAAACCATTAAGACCCTAGGTCTTTTGTAGCCTTTACCCATCCCTATCTAGTGTTGGGATGACGTTTCTATGGATTTCATTATTGGATTTCTGTAGTCTAAGGGTAAAAATGTTATCATGGTAGTTATGGATAAACTCACCAATATGCTCATTTTTGTTCCTTCTCATGACCATTTTTTACCAGTATAATAGCTTTTGCTTTTCTCAATATAAATCTAAAATTACATGTTACTCTAAAGATCATTATAAGTGACAAAGATCCCATATTTACCAATAATTTTTGGACTAAATTATTTGCATGTTTGGGTACCCTGTTGACTCATAGCTAATCCTATCATCCTCAATATGGTGGAAAAATAGAGGTAGTCAATAAATGTCTACAAGGATATCTTCATTTTTTTGTTTCCAACAAACAAGACAAATGGGTTCATTGGTTTCCACTTGTCAAATGGTGGTATAAAAATTATTTTCACACTTCTTCCAAACTATCTTCCTTTATGGCATTGTACAGGTAGTAACCCCCATACATCACTTCAACCTTGATAGTTCATTCCAAGGTTTGAGCTATTGAGGAACACATTCCTCATCAATAGGAGGTATTAGTTAGTTTTTGATATAATTAAGCAATGACACAAAATAGAAAAGCAATAAAATAGATCAACATTATAGTGAGCAGCATTTTGACATAGGTGACTAGGTCTTTGTACATTTCTTGCCATGTAATTATATGTCTTTAAAATAACATAAAAAGGATAAAAAGATGTCCCATAAGTATTATGTCCCTTATTAGATCTTGTATGAAATTATAAGTGTGGCCTACAAGCTAGAATTTCCCCCATTCACTCACATATATATGGTATTCTATGTATTTTGACTAAATAAGGTAATTAGACATAGAGTTTCCACTCAGAGCAAGTTACCTAAATTGGATGAATAAGGATGAGTTATTTTGGATATTGAAGAGATCCTTCACACACACACACTAAATTACTATGGATTAGAGTGATTAAGGAGTATTTGATCAATGAAAGAATCTGCATTCCAAAGATGCAACATGGGAGGATTGAACATTCCTATAACATCTTAATTTGATTCAATGTTGAATACAACATTATTTTTAAGGGGAGGGGAATGCTATTCCATTAACCTATAATGAATCTAGTGATATGTGTGGCTGAATTATGGCTTACATACCTTCATATTATCTTATTGTATTTCTCAACATTCTTAGTATGGTCAGACTGTGAAATACCATGGCTAAGTAGAGTATATATACGAGGTAGTGGTTAGTATTTTATTATCATATTATGAATTATGCTATCATTTAATTAATATAGAGTTTTACCCCTCTAAGTGGCTTGATTATATTTATGAAGCATTCTACTCTTCTATCAATTACTGTGTGGATCTATTATCTCTGCTCTCATTTCTATGATATATTATTCTATTATGCAAACATATAAGTAATTTCATTACAACTTAAGTCTAAATACATTATACATATAAAAATTTATGGTTAAGTCAATCACATCAATATTGCACTAACATCTAACACATTACACTAGTTATTCACACACCACCATAAAATGTGACAAATACATGATGTTTGATCCCTCTTTAGAGTATTGTTATGTACGTAGCATTCAACACATGGGGTGTTGAGGTCTCACCCAAATTTAATCGATAAATACTTTTTACCGATTGATATATATTGATATTCACATGTTAAGGAGATGGAGTTTTTAAAGGAAAAATGGTTACTCAATGGTCTCCACAAGTGATTATAAGCTCCCACCCTAGATACATGATCTATAGATAAAGGCACAAAGAACCTAAAAACCTTGATTTCCTCACTGTAAGTGGACAAGAGTGACCTAGGTTGGACATGAGCACCACACCTATAATGTCCTCTTCCCAGAACTATTATCTAGGCCCATATTTAGTTCCAAATACCTAATTCTAGTCACTAGACCTCTCTACACAGTAAGTTTTAGACCCTAATTCCTCATGAGGCATACTTTCTAGCTAAATCTTTGTTTTCTCCTTAAATTGTTATTTTTATTAACTTTCTAGAATAAAATAGTTCTAAATCAATGAATGTTATCATTATTATATTATTCTCTTGATTTTACCTAATAGTGTTATCATCTAGGATTTTCACACAAATCCCAAAATTTGATTAAACAATTATATGGTATAGATAAATTGTTTCCAAAGCCTAGGGAAAAAACCTATTAGGCAAGAGAGATTTTGATTAGAGGGAGGAAGCATGAGGAGAACCACACACCTTGAGGAATAAAACTACATCCAATTTATTTATCACATGAGAAGAGTTGTCATTCTAGATAAATAATTTGGTGTAAGTGAAACTCCATTTCTTTGAGTACAAGAATGTGTGGAACTACATAGAAGAAATGTGGTGTAACCACTAATATTACAAAAGGAAACAATGAGCATGGAGTTTTTTCATCCAAATACAACCCCGTGATGGTTTTATTTTTGAGTGTGGCATGCTAATCTAATAAGAATTGTGGTGTTATTATTTACCATCATGGAGAAATAAGACATTTTATAAGAAGAAAAATAATGTCATTCAAGAGTGGGACATGGCAAAGAGGCATTTTAACCATTTTTTGTTGTGTTTTCTAAGTCATTTTATATTCTTTGTCATTTTATATTATCATTTTCGATTATAAAAAAATGATTTCCTAAGTGAAACACCACTATAGAAGTGAACAATTTGTATGCAATTGTACCAATTATTTATTTATAGTTGTGGAGGTGTGGTGTAGCCCAATGTCAAAAAAGAGTTTGGTACTTTTGGTCACTACTCTTGTATAGTTTTTTGTTTGATATAATAAGAAAATAAATGAGTTGTCCATGATAAACTAAATTTACATATTAAAAATAACTACAACTCCATTCTAGAGTAGAGGAAGACACAACTCAACCTAAGTGTCATTTCCCAACGTGTATAAATATTGTTGAATTTTGATCAGTTGGTAAGGCTAAATAATTTTTAAACCAAAGTTTTACATTCCTATAATTATTTAGGGCAACTTATAGTTTATATAATTTTATAAATATTGAAAACTAATTCATTTAAAACTTTAGAAAAGCTATTTTTACCATAAAACTTACTTATAGGATGGTTAATTGTACATTTAAAAAAACACAAGGACTAGGAACCTAAAAATTTTCCACAATGTCTGATTAGAAGACTAAGACCATACACAAAAATAAAATTTCTCGATTTTTTTGTAAATTTTGGGATTTAATTTTTTGTTATATTTTTAGCCAATTTAGCAGAACATTGTTAATTTAATATCTCATGGTGAAGAGTTTTGATTTAAAAAATGGTAGTGATGTCCAATTTTAGTGTATAATCTATGTGAAAAAGATATTTTTGTAAAATATTTTCCATTTTTTTAGATTAATTGTTTTAGTATAAAACTAGGGAAAAATGGTTAGTTTATAAAACTTGTTTCTACTCGATTCTCAAAAACTGGTAGGTAAAAAATTTAATGTATGGAGTCACAAGATACTTCTATATGTGAGTATATAAATATTATTTGAATAATATTTTGTAGATAAATAATACTAGATGATGAACCTAATGAATATGATAGATGTCATCAAGAACCTTTGATGTTGTTAAATCTTCTATTGCTGATAATTTAATTCTAGAAGTTATGAATGTAACTATAAATTCATATTTATGGAAACTTTTAATAACTAAATACCAAGCTTCATAAGTTAGAAAGGTATTATATTTGAAAAATATGTTATTTTCCACTAAGTTGTAGGAGGGTGGTTCTATTTCTAATTTTTGGTTGTAATTGAAGGACATCTATGATTAAATGAAGGTAATTAAACAACCTATAGATGAGTAAGATTTTATTGTTCTAGTACTAAATAAATACCATCATAATTTGAATCATTTTTTGAGTTACTGCATATGATCATAGAGATAACTTCCTAACTTTGAGAAGTTGTCTACACTTCTCATGTAGAAAGGAAGGAGGCAAGATCAAACAATAGCCTTAATGTTAATTGATATAGAGAGTGCATTCATTACATTGTTAAAGGGCAAGGGAAAGTATTGGAATGTAAGTCTTCCTTAAAAATAAACCTCCAAAATCAATATAAGTATTTCTAATAAATCTAAATGAAAATGATTTTATCATAAGGAACTTTGTTATTTCAAGAAAGATTCTCGTAAGTGACAACATGATATGGAAATTACAAAAAATAAATCTTGGTATGATCATATTGAAATACAATGAAGAGGAAAAAACCCAATTAAATTGACTTTATAGCATCATAGGACCAATATGTTGAGTCATACGTTTAACACTTTGACTTGGGTGCATCAAGACACTATACATGCCATAAATATTGGTATGTGAATTTCCTTGAGGATAATACCTATAAAGAATACATTTTATTGGGTAATGGGTGGAATTATTTTATTAGAGGATGTGGGGATATACAATTTACATTAAACATTATTTTCATATATACATTTATTGATGTTAGATATGTACCTCATATGAACAAGAACCCACTCTCTATAATTGAGATAACCAAAAACAAAAATATTATTGTGAAGTTTTAAGGAAACAAGTTTATAAAATATACTATCAATGATAAATTAATTTATATTGGCATTATGAAAATGAGTTTATACAAGATTATAGATCATAAGATAACAAAAGAACATGCATTTACATTAGTTGAACACACTAGTATTCTTTAGCATGAAATATATGGTCATCTTAGTTACTAGTATTTAAATTTATTAAGAAAGATTAAAAATGGTGAATGTAATTCCATCCATTCAATAAAGTTAGAATGTTTTCATAGGGTGTTAATTGGGTAAGTAGATTAAACATCCATTTCCTTCTAGTAAATCATGAAAGGCAGAAGGTGTATTGGATGCAGTACATGTAGATTTACATGATCGAATAAAAACTCTATAGTATTTAGAGAAATTTATTTCTTGTTGATTATTGATTATTTTTATAGGAAGATGTGGATGTATTTACTACATAAAAAATTAGATTGATTTTATAACTTTTTTGCATGGAAAGCATTGATTGAAAAAATTGAGGTAGACAAGTTAAGTCCCTTAGATATGAAAATGTAGTAATTTCATCTCAAGGAGTATTAAACCAAAGAAGGTATAAGAAAACAATATATTGCTCCTTACTCTCCACAAAAAATTGGATTCATGGGAAGGAGGGACAATACCAGTATGGAAATGACATTTTATATGGTGAAAATTTGGAATGTACCTTTTCGGTACTAGGAAAAATTTGTTAATATTATTGTGTACATTATCAATAGAAATCCATTTAAATCTTTGTAGAACATCACTCCTAATTAAACATGGTCAACTAGAACAATTGATATAAGTGATTTTTGAATTTTTATTTTTATTACTTTTGCATTAATTCCTAAATTAAATAAATGAGTGGTCTAGATACGAAAAGTAAAAGGTACATGTTTCTTGGATACAATGAGCAATCCAAAGCATATAAAATACTAGATACATATACAAAAAAAGATGTGGTACATATAGATGTCATAATAGATGAGAAAATTTCATATTTCTCAATCAATGATAAGCCACTGATATTGGTAGTCTATGGATAGCTACTGATAATATTAAATCAATTTCAAGTACTAAAATGAAATAGGACTCAAAAAGGCATATGCCATATAATTTAAGCTACATGAAATAATATAGTGGAGCAAACATTGAATCAAAATTAGATAATATTAATTAGTAAAAAATACTATTGTGGTATTATGCCACATTAAAATATATATGGGCAGATGAGATTCCACTACTAATGGAAGAAAGATCTAATAGATCTAGGAAACATGCAGTGCAAAGTAATGAACATGTAAATTATATTTAAATTCAATTCTTTCAAAAATATTTGAACTAAATAATTTTACATACGCTAAAGGAAAACATGAATGGGAATCACCATGGAGGTGGAGTATAATGCTTTGATTATAAAAATAACTTGGGTTTTTGATGATCTACCCAAGGTCAAAAATATATTGGATTTAAACATATTTACAAAGTTAAATGTAAGTCATATGTTTATTTAGATAATTTCAAAGCTCATTTTATAGTTTAAGGCTATGCATAGGAAGGAGTAGATTATGAATAATTCTTTTCTCCTATAGTGAAAATGGTAACATTTTTGAATGACCATTGCCATTGTTTCTTAGTTCAGATGGAAAGTATATTAGATGGATGTTAAAAATGTTTTCTTGAATGAATACTTGGAGGAAAAAGTGCACGTGCTTCAACCACAGGCATCCCATATTCTTGGAAAAGAGCATATGCTTTACAATTTAGTGAAGCCCTTGTATAGAATTAAACAAGCTCCTTGAGCTTGGTATTTTAAAAATGATATATATCTTGGAGAGTATAGTTTTATAAGAATTAATTTAGAATCTACTCTCTATGTTAAATTGGTTGGTGATGACATAATGGTTCTAATTTTCTATGTTGATGATATTTCCATCACTGGAAGGAGGGCCATTTTAATTCAACATGTGATAGTTGACATTTTTACTATGTTTGAAATGACTACTCTAGGCCTAAAATATTTTCTAGGTGTAAAATTTTGACAAAATAGATATATTATTTTTGTCTCTAAAATAAAAAATTTACAATATATGTCAGAAAAAATTATAATGCATGATTATAATCTAGTAGTTACACCTATGGAAGTTGGGATAAAACTATCAACTAGAATCGATTCACCAATGAAATAATGTATCAACAATTAGTATATAGTTTGATTTATCTTACTACTAGTAGATTTAATTGTGTTTTTAGATGAGTTATCTTTTTCACTTCATGTTTAAACCACAAGAATAACATTGGTAATCTAAAAAATGAGTTCTAATATATGTCAAATGACCTCTTGGCTTTGGTATTTTATATAAAAAATTTGTTAATTTTGAGCAAATAGGGTATAATGATTCATATTGGGTAGGATCGATTGATTCAAGAGTGTATAAAATAGGTTAGGTTTTCATTCTTGGTTAAATATTCTTTTCATGGTAGAGTAAGCTTAATAATATAGTTTCCTTATACTCCATTGAAGCTGAGTAAAAATCAGTTTATAGTACATTTCATGAATTAATGTGGATTAAAAAAATACTAGAGGACCTTCAACTTGATTAATATAAACCCACACATATCTTCTAAAACAACCATAGTGTTTTAGAGTTGGCAAAAACCCAAATTTTAATGCCACAATAAAGTAGATCTAAGTTCATTGCCACTACATCTAGTAGTTAGTTAACAATGAAGACACGTCTTCATTGATGAGTGCAAAAATTAGCTCATCAAGTTGTAATGGTCACATGAGGGATATTTTGAGGATTCTCACCACCACATGACCATGATAGAACTCAGTTTTGGTGGATGAGGTGATGATATGACTATTGGTAAGTAAATGTTTTTAATTATATGTTATCACTTCCATTTCTTAGAAGTAGAATTATTCATGATAGATAGACTGTAGATTTTTATATACATGTGAGATATGATGTTATTTTGGTTTATGTTTCATATATATGATGGTATAGGAGGATACATGGTGGATTAATTTAGTGGAGGATACCTACCATGATATTTTGGACCCTATGATTTCTTAGCACAATACAACATGGATTCTAGATGCTGTGGCACATGCAACTGAAGAACATGCTAGATGGTTTAGGTTGGTGAGAGAGGCTTTTAGGGAGTTATAAAAATGAGAGTAGGATATTATTTAGTATACACCATCAATATGGGTTGGTGGGGGAGATGTGGATGCATGGTGAAAGATAACCACATAGAGAGCTACACTTATGGCTACAACTATATAGATATCTAGGTTATAGGTGCAAGTGGCTCATTTATAGAAATAGGTATAGGGGCTGAAATCATAAACACAAACTCTACAACAAAGTCTACATGAGACATGATTTGGAGTATTCATGGGGAATGAGGAACTTCACCCTCCTAAGGGGGTTAAGGTGGACCATAGGCCTAGAGCCTACTATGTATGTAGTTATAGTCATTTTTTATATACATATTATGTATATAGATGCATTTTTATAAATTGAGCCTTGATATACATATGGATATCTTTTATGAGTCATTATTGTTATCTACATGAATGATGTATAATTTTTTTTAGATATAGGTAAAAAATAGGTTTTAGAGGATCCTATAACCTTTACATACTAAACCAAAGAAAAAAACACCCAAAAAAGAACAACTAGAATTGGCTTCCCTCTAGGGAGCCTACAAAAAATTGCCCAAAACCCACACATAACCCACTATGAAAGCATAAAAATAAATAGAAGATACATAACATCAAAAACCATAAAATGCTAATCAACCAAATAAGTGGACATGGTCCCAAGCCCTTTTATCTACATGGTCCTTGAAATGCCTACTAGATCCTTATTTTTTCCATCCAACTACTTCCTCATGTTTTCCCTAGTTCGATTGCAAGGACCCTCAATACTGGCCTCCTACAGAGTATTGTCAGGGACCACCTTTGACTCATCTATCTTTGTATTTTTCTTATGTTGGATCCCCCCTTATTCTTATCTTGAGCTTCCTCCTATTTTTTGAGCAACTCATGCTCTTATTTAAGTGCCTTCTCTATCCCAGGATTGAGCATACTAGTTTTTTTTTTAGACTTCACCTCCCCTCCAACACACACCAACTCTAGCTAAGATGACTTATACAATGGAATTGATTTCCTTTCTAATTTCTCTCAAGTCCTTTACTTGGATTTTTAGTCTCCCCTCGAGAGCCTTGAGATTTTTTTTAAGGTTCCAACTAACCCCTTCTTTTTGGAATATGGACCACTACACTTCCCCTTTCATATCTTCAGGATCCTAAAGAAAAGTCAAATATTTAGTCTTGTGTTCCTCCCCTATTAATTCCAAGGCATCATTACCAAGTTTCAAGAGAGCCTCAACTTCAAAGTCAATAGGGGAAGGTTCCTGTTCGTCGTCAGACATAATGAGCTTCATTTTTATTTTCTTTCTAACATGAATTATTATTTAATATCATGATATGGGCTACATATTATGATGTATTTTTTATTATTTTTATATAAAATGTGATAAAATTCATGGTAAACACCAAAAATAAAAAAGGTAAAATAAAACTGAATGCAAACCACACTAAATCCTGTGAAAAAGTATGCCAAACATTGTAACCAAATAAACTATACAATGTAAGAAAATGCAAAAAATAATCAAATAAGGACATGTAAGTAAAAATAATGTGATATTATGTAAAAAATGTTAGGTTAAGTCAAACACAAAGAAAACATAGATGATTGTAAATAAATTTAACTCAAAATATAAGACAAGTTAGGTCATGTCAAACATAATGAAAAACATAAAGGATTATAAAATGTAATTTAAAATTTAAGAAAAATTAGTTCAAGTTAGACATAAATAAAAACAAAAATGATTGTGTGCAAAATTTCCTATGTAAGAAAAGTGAAATCCAAAAAATCAAACAATAACATGATGGGAAAATAAATAAAAGTCTCCAATTAGTAAAAACTTAAAATCATAGCTTGTTATAAACATAATGAAAGAAAATAAAACCATATAATGATATGAATATGATGAATAATATGGTGTGGATAAATAATATGGGCATTTGTAAGGAAGGCATGGTTATATTCCCTAGGTCTTATAATATAATTCACAAATTGAAAAGTCAAGTGGCGTTATCAATGATGATGGAAAATCAACTCTAAAAGGTTGATGAGACATGACGTGCTTAGTCACTAGTGATATACATCAAGGGGATATAAAATAAAATGATTATGTAATGAGGGATACAAGACACAACATAGGTGATATATAAATCCTTAACAAAAATGACATGCTCTAAACAGGTGGGCATGACTAAGAGCTTTGAACATCAAAGACCAAGGAAACTCCATTGAAGAAGTATAAAGCTTGGGACAACAAATGTATTATATAGATCATCCCATGAAGTCTATATGCATGGAAAATTAAATGGTCCTACCTTCCCATAACATGTTTACCACTCCTCAGGGCCCCTTATAGAGCCATCAACTTACTATGAATATTGGTTACTTATGTGAGAATATAGTTAGGACTAGATATGTAAGAAGATATAATGATATACTAATGTAAGACCTCCTATCCTAGTCTACTAGGGTACCACACACTAATGGACCTAGGATCTATCATGAGACCAAATTTTGATCTTGAGTTTTGAATAAAATAGGAGATGTTCCAAACAAAGATCATGTATTTTGGTGCAATCTAACTTTTAAGATTATACTTTTGACTTTTATATTTGACCTTTATTATAATATGAGTTTTAACTATTTTGGATTTTTTTTCTATTTTCATCATCTATATGGGTTTGGAAAGACCAAACATGGGTGATATACATGACTAACATAAGAGAACTTACACTAGGATACTAGAGAGGATAACCTAAATACTATAGTACCTAAAAGACTCATAAAATTTCCCCATGTAGAAGTGTGTAATCTCAAAACCAACCTACATGTGCCTTAAGTTAAAGGAAAGAGAGGGATAAATGGGGATCATGAGAGATCCATACATGTAAAAATAAATGGATATATTAATGAATAATCTTGTAACTGACCACAAGGAGGAAAGGAAATGTTTTTTAAATGATAGGGCTATGTTGTGAAAGGTGATAGTCATGTCACTAGAGAATCTATAATAACCTATATGGGATATACCATAAGCACTGATATACAAAGTCATACAAAAAGAGGGGGATGGTAAAAATAGGGTGAAGAGTCATAAGGAGACAAAGACAAAATGAAATGGTAAAAAAGTGATATAACAACCTTGAAGGTGATACCTAAGATTCTTAGTTAAAGCAAATGCCAATTATAAAATAATGGAAAGAAGATATGCTATTATGAAAAAGTAAATGTGCTAAAGCTTTAGAAGAGAGTTATATAAGAAAGATATATAAAATAAACATCACATATGCTAAAAATAATAAAATGAAATCCACTCATATTACAATGTGAAAAATATGATATGACTATTATTTTCCCAAAAACATGATGACATATATTGACATACATCATCTATAACATCTGATAAATCTCACTCTAACTCATATCTATCTCTAATCACATTCTCTTCTACTCACTTTCAAAGTCGTGATAGGATTTCCTAGTGTATTAACTCAATAGAGGAAATAAGAACATTGGAATGAGGAGATCATGGAACCTCTTATGAAGAATACTCAATGTGAGGAAGTTGTGACCTCTTATTACATGCATCTTTTTATCTACTAAATGTCTTTGGTTGTGGGGAAGGTTATTCCTTTGTCCTAGGTGAACCATGTGAGTGATATTGTGAATGTTGAGGTAAAACCTTATAAAGTATCAAATATGATAATAGAGAGATATACACATGTATGTATGGCATGTATCACACTGATGCCAAAGAAAATAAATGTCCCTTTATTTGGGGATATAATATGGCGTGATCATTGGTAGTGAATTTTTTAGAATACTAGGAGACTGAGATACTATATGGAAAAGAGAATTTATATACTATCAAAGAACTTGATAATAAGTCAAAGAATGCATGTTCATCCCATGAAAATAACAAACACTACTAGGAGTATTATATTGAGGTGGTTAGTTATCTCTAGTAAGAACCGAGCCTTGCTAATTTTTTGTGCAAGAAATCTTTGGTATGCTTGAAAATATTTGGTTAAATGACTAGGTGATATATGAAACTCATAGTATGTTCATCTTCTTTAGTGAGTGGGTGTGGTACCACATCTAACCTATGTGGAGAATAATACTAGTATCTATCTGGAACCTCATCAAACAAGTTTCCATTGTCAAAATAAAGAGTGGTAGATTCTAAAATTTGGTTATAATTTAGATATATATGGTACACTCTACAATGATGTTATGAGCAACCATAAAATTTATGGAAGGAAAAAAAATTGCTATTAATTATTTAGGATTCAACCTATGTGTAAATCATATCAATGTGGTCAACATATTATGAGGAAGCACACTCAAAGGATTGGAGAAATTAGAAAATTGGTATGTTCTAGTCATGGCATGATCATTGAGCATGCTATGAGCAAGATTAGAAGTAATAAGAGTGGTATGCATGATCGAATCTAGAATTCCCTTCATCTTGGACCTATGAAAATAAAGTTAAGGAGGACTAATGTTAGGTAAATTATAAGGAGAGAAAAATATGTTATTTAAGTTAATACTATAAGAAGATGTAGAATGCTCATATAAATGCTGAAGGGAAGAATGATAATGAAGGACATCCACATCCTTAGATTTGGCATAACCAAATAATTATGGGTATTGTATGGAATATCCATCATCATAATCTGGGGTATTAAGATTGATATTAAGGGCATTGACCACTACGTCACTAGAGGATGAGTGGGAAGTAAGCTTCTTAGGAATGACCACAAAAGAAGGAAACTCATTAGCTAGCTTCTTGCAAGAATAAGGTAATAAAGGAGGAAACTAAGCTATGATAGTAGAGGTGAGGTAAAATGTTTTAATATTCAGGATAAATTATTAGGACCATCATCATTAGAATCCAAGAGGCTAGGGTATATATTTCCACAAGCTCAGGATGCTCATTGTAACCTTGGTTGAAATTGATAAGATAATTAAAGCATTGGTATTATGGAAAGGGAATGATAGGTAAGGGTTCAAGGGTAGGTATTTTAAATATGCCACACTCTTATAATTATTCAAAATTCCAAGGATTGGTATCACCTTGAATCTTGTATATAGCACCTATTTGAATAAATTTGACACACTGACATGCAGAGAAAGCCCTTTCCCTCATGTGATGAGAATAGGGGAGACCAAGTAAGATGTTATATGATAAAATAAAGTTAAATATCAAAACATTAACCTTAAGTGTGATGTCTGTGACTATGATAGGAAGCCAAATGCATTTGAGGGGAAGATTTTTCATTTTTCATAATATTGGCATGTGTTTTGGGTAGACTTAAAATTACATTCAGAGTATCCAAGGTTCTTGATGATTTCAAGGGAGGTGAAATATGTGCCAAAACTTTCATTTGTCAAAGCACACTTGACTTAAATGCCACAAAATTATAAACTAATGAACAAAGGAGGATCATCTACACAAATTAATATTTCATTGGGGGTCATAAGGTTATAAGAAACTTTAGTGAGAGAGATGCATCCAAAGTATCATCAAATTGGATGACATTTATTCACATTATTGTAAAATAATATCCTTGAACCCATGAAAGTTAACTTGTTTCCACATAGGTGGTGGTTAAATAATGTTCATGCTAAATAAAATATGCATCAATCATTTGCGATGACATAAGGAAGTCCTTATGAGCTCAAGGAACAAAATCTGGAAAGAAAACTTAGAAATTTATTCTATAGGGTCTCATTCATCAAATCCTACATGAGTTAGATAGGATTGAAAAAAGGTATGGAATTATGAAGAAAATCAGTTAAGGAAGGAGCTGATCCAAGCTAAAATGGAGGATAAATAAAAATGTGTAGTCTTGGATTGACTAATATAGTTGAGACAAGTTGAGACAATAATATCAGGTTGGCTGATGTTGTTAGTAATAAAAAACCATCAATATTAGATAATATCAACTAGGTCGGTATAGTAGATTTAGAATGATAGGAAGAAATTGACTATATCAGCTAGGTCAAAATAGTAAAAACAAAATTATCTAGGGAAATAAATATTGCTCTGTTCAAGGTAATTTATTCAAAAATACTGATAAAATATTATACCAAGTTGGCTAATGAAATTTAAATAGGAAAGGATTACAAAAATATGCATTAGGTTAGCCAATGTAATTTGGAATGTAGACAAATGTAACACATTAGATGATATAGATGTAAATAAGGAAAATTATACTAGGTTATCTGGTATAGTTGTGCAATTTGAAATAATAGATGTTTTGATTTCCTTAGGCTTGATATATGTGAAATGATGCATAGGATTATCCTAAACTATTTTATAATTAGGATAAGAGATATGAGTTTGATGAGGATAAGGATCAATATAGGATACTACATGATTCATGTTTCTCACATTGACCAAGTTTTCTACATCTCTAAAGGAATGTGGGTTAACTATGGTTTTAAAAACATTGGTGGATGGAGGCTGATTTTGACTATTTGGTTGTTGATTTTGGTTATGGTTAGGAAGTGTATTTGAGTATATATAAAGGTCATAATTAACTTGGTGAAGATATTCATGTGTTAATTTTGAATCATGGGATTTTTATACATTATCATAAGCTTGCTATCATTATTAGATGATAGCTTCATGATCAAAGTTTGAATCAAGTAGGAATTTGAAATCAAGGTGCTTAAGTGATTTAAAAGTGTCATGAAATGTCCTAAATTTTCATGAATCTTTTTTTTTTTTTTTGGTAATAATAATGAGTAAAAGGTTGGGAAGTATTAACTTCTGTAGGTGAGGGTTTATGAAGACATTTCCTAATCTCAAAAATTGTTAACTTGTGAGGAAGAAGGAAGAGGCTGGAAGGGACTTCCATTAATAGGTTGGGAAAGTGTCACTTCATTATAGTTTTTGGATAAGATAACATTTATATTTCTCATGGACTCATATGTGTTTGAGACATCATCATAAATATAATTTTTTTTAGACTTCATAAGTACACAAGTTCTAAGTTTGGACTAGGAAGGCTCAAATTTCTTATGAGGAAGTCTTTTATTTTAGCTTAATCAAAAGATTATTGCAATGATTTTAGAGAGAGAGTCTTGAATCTATATTGTATTTTAGGATGAATATCATTGGTAGATAAGTGGAATAGGTTGTCATCTGACATGTTGTGCTCAATTTTATTAGATAAGGCTTTCCAATGCTTGATTAAGGCTTGGGTAGTCTTAGTTTCCATTTGATTATAATTAATGAAGTGGGATGAGATATTTTTAAGTAGATAATTGGTTTGAAATTCCTAAACCAATGCATTAAATAAGCCCTCTAACCTAGAGATAGAATTGGACTTGAGTTGGTTATACCAATCTAAGGCATCACTCGTAAAGGTTTGGCTAGTAGCTTGGTAACCGTAAAGGAGTTATACTTAAACCAGGTTTTGTAGATATTTACAAAGGATTTCAAGTGAAAATTTGGATTATTAGATCCATCATAGGTGATAAAATGATAAATTCCACTTATTTTTATGTTTTCAATTTGAGGATCCATTGGTTCATTTTAAAGGCATTTAATGACTTTTTGAGAAGTAGAGGTTGCATAATGAGATTAACGTGAATATCACTAAAGAATGGGGTGGGGGAATTTTTTTTTACTCCCCATTGGGGTTATTAAGAATGGTTTTATATTTATATCATCTGGGAATTCATATTAGCTTGAATGATAGTAAATTGGTTCATGGCTTGCAATATGAGTTGCTAAGAATGAAGAACATTTTGACTAGCTTGTTGGGATTTAATAAATGTGGTATTGACATTGGTGTTAATATGGGTGATTTGGGTTGAACCAATAAATAAAAGAACCAAATTTTATTAGTAATAATAGGCATGAAGGACAAATAAGGGAATGATGAAGTTGCATATTGACTTTCCCCAAGTTTGGTAGAAAAACTAAGAGGGGGTAAGGAGGACTTTCCATGTGGGGAGACATCATGAAATGATAGATTACCACAAGATACTTACCCTTGTACTCAAGGTGCTATTGAAGGTAAATTATAATTTCATTAGTATACTTGAGATCACACACATATTCTACTCTCTCATGTATTGAGGCATATAATCTCATTAGATGGTCTTAGGATTGTTAAGTGGTTCATAACTCTTAGATCAAGTTAAATTTACATTTTTATCTTGGTCTTTGATTATATTATATGGCATATAGGTTTTATGGATTTTACAATATTTGGTTAGTTCAATTAAATCCTGTTGGATTTTCTCTTTAAATTGAACAAAAATGTACTCCATAGTGTAAAAGAAAATATTAACTAGTTTGGACTGGCTTTGTAGTTAAAATAATAAAATTAAAATTAGACGATATCAGGTAGACCAATACAATTGATAATTAGAACTAGGAAAAATAGACTATACAAGTTGGTCGATACAATATGATGACATGAATAACTATATTAGGTTGGTTGATATAATTGGTAGAAATAAGGTATAAGCATACTATATTAGATTGGTTTATGTAGTCAGGGAGACATAAAACTATATCAGACTAGTCAATGTAGTTTTTGAACACAAAAAACTATATTAGGCTGGACAATGTAGTTCACAAACATAATAAAGAACTATATCATGTTGGCCAATAATGTTTGTAAGATAATAAAAATTAAATTTAACTAAATTGTAAGAACAAGATAGGGAGGTATACTAAAAGTATTTGATTGATTTGTAGGCTCTAATATATATTGATCCCAATGGTAAAATAGTGAACACACTATGAAGCATTTCACCATAAATGTAGTCAAACTACCCTATCTTTGAGGTATATTTAGAGGAACTTATCAAGGCAAAATCAAATGGATGGTTGGCTTCCTATATCTCAATAAAAATAGGGAATTCCTAAGCATTTTTGATAAACCGTGAGGTACATAGAAACTAAAGTTCATGCATAGTGTTGTCTAATGGTTTGAATATTGGGGAAATACCCCTCATAATATAGTGTTAGTAAAATAAATCATTATTTGGTGTAAAATGACAACTCTTATATAGTTTTAAAACTACTAGAACATAGTTTATAGGTAAAAAAAAATAAAAATAAAGATTAAAGGCTCGATTTGTAGTATGTAGTGAAATTAAATAGATAAACAAAATAGTATCAGGCTAGCCAATATAGTCTAGACAAACACATAATGATATCACATTGGTTGATACTACAAACATGTAGGAAAATGTATTAGGGTGGCTAATATAGTTAGGATGATGGTTTGGAATATTTTTATAAGAATTTAGAAGGTAAAACATGAAATTAATCTAACCAAAAATATGATAAGATTCACATTGTGTTCACCTAAATTTATTCATGGGATAGGATTATCCTACAACTATCCTCTTTCTCTCAATATACTATGACTTAAATAAGTCCAATAAAATAGAACCTATGATAATTGGATGATTAGGTAAAGTAAAAATCAATTCTATAGATATAGCAGAGGGTTACCTCCAACACAATTTCCATTAAAAAAGGGTTATAATGCCTAATCCTATATCATAAGGATGTATCTATCACCAGACCTCCAAAAATATGTACTACAATTGTAAAGTAAATTATTATACAAGGTATTAACTAAACTAAAGGATAGGTTAGAATGATTGTAAAAGGTAAGGTGCCATGGTCAAATAAATAGGGGTCTAAAAAACCTAAGGTGATTTATGGAAAATATAATCAATCCTATAGCCATAATTGATGATTAGGTAAAGAACAAATGAATTATATAGATATAATAGAGAGTTACCTACAACATGATTACCATTAAGAAAGGGTTATAAAGCCTAATCCTATATCACAAGGATGTATCTATCACTAGGCCTCCAAAAACATGTACTATGGTTTTAAAGTAAATTATTATACAAAGTATTAACTAAACTAAAGGATGGGTTAGAATGATTTTAAAAGGTAAGGTACCATGGTCAACTAACTAGGGGTCTAGAAAACTGAAGGTGATTTATGGAAAGTCTAAGCAATCTTATAGCCACAACAACTTATTCAATGTGGAGAAGGCCTAAACAAGGATGCACATACACATATTCAAAAATAAATAAGCAAAATATAATATACTAAGTAAATAAATGAAAGAGTGTAGAGATATAATATAGTTACCTTGGGGTGGACTCGTCGATGCTTCAATATCCCCTTAGCTCAAGTGAAACTATGTAAGATATGTTATAGGTTGAATAAATTGAATGGTTAGATGAATACCTAATATATAATCATCAAGGAACTCCTAATGACTCCTCTTATCAAGCTTTAAGAAAACCATAAGACAAGATTCTTCAAAATACGGTTCTAAACCATTAACTCTTTTAAATGGACTTAGGGTAGAATTATGAGCAATTTTTTTTTGAATAAAGTGTATATGATATATATGAATGAACTATGAACCTTATATATATTGATATAATACCCAAAACCAAACCTAAACACTAATTCGATAGTATCAACCTAACTAATACAGTTGAAAATGTTAATTGACACATAACGGTATCCACTAGGCTGATACAATACATATGTTGAAAGACATAATCATAACTATATTCATCCAGATGATACAATATATTAAGGGTAAAAATCACTAAAAAATGGTATCAACTATGATGATACTATAGGATATAAGGAAGAAATAAAATTTAGACAAGAGACATACATGAGAGGTAAATAAATAGACATTTAGACTGATAGTTGTAATGATTTAATAATAATAGAATAAAAAATATGTTTTAAAACACCATGAACCTTTCCCATGCCATTATCAATGACCCCTTTAAGGTATGAACTCAAGAATATTTATGTGTAGACAAGTCATTGTAAGAAAAAAACATCAGTAAATGGTAAAGTGAAAAATATTATATGTATATCATAACATTGGATCAAGCTCACAAAGTTATTAACATGATCAAATTATTTGGTAGTTACTATGAAAAACATGACCTCTAAAAATGTGGCACATGGTGTTATCTTATTGAATTAGAGTCTCAGAGTTATCAAGGCCTTATGGAACTCCTTTTGAATGTATGTGACTATGTGACCAATAATAATTTGATAGGTGGTGTGATTTGATGGAATTGGGGTCACATATATTAGTTGACATGAATGGATATATTTATAATTTTCATGTTAGTGCTGTATTGTGAGGCTCTTTGAGTGTTACACATGGCATCCTATGATTGACTTAGATTCATGGAGTTTCAAAGCTTGATATGTGAAAGTATGAGTACTGCAAGGTCCATGGTGAATAAGGTTATGGGACATGGAAAATTTTGTTTGAATCTAAGTCAGATGGTGTATGGAAGCTACTATGAAAAAAATACAAATATAAGTATCCTATTTTTATAAACATAAAGTTAGATCAATAAATAAAATCATATAGTGCTGGATGTTGAATGCAAAGTCCAATACTGCATGAGAGCAAAGTGTGTGGAGAAAGTTTATGAAAGACAATGCCATGGAGGAATAAGTTTTTATATCCCTACATACATAAATACCAAAAATGATTCATGAAATTCAAGAATAAAATTGACGTGTATTTTTAGAATATCCTAGTCTTTTGATATAAATTATGAAGAACGTGTAAATATCTAGATAAATTCATAACATGAAGGGGTCTAGATAGATATTTAGGAACCAAAATTGTAATCATAAATTAGAATGGGAACCAAATTAAGTTTTTGATATATAATATGAAGGTATGACATGATAAATTATTTTAAAAGGAAGTGGGTCTCCATTTTTGACAAGAATTAAGACCCTATATAATCAAGGAAAATTTAGATTTTGGAGAAATCAAATTATAAATGTTATTAGGAACATTAATGAAGGGATATGTAAATGGTGAAAGGATAAATTCATAAAACACATAATAACATGATAAATGTGGAGAAATAAACAAATGATGAAAAACAAAATACCAAATTTTTTTTTGGAAAATAAAAATAATTTTGAAAAAAATAGAAAAAATACTAGAATAATTTTGGGAAAAAGAGAGGAAGAAAATTTATAAAACAAAAATATGAAACTAAATAACCTTTGATGCTAAAAATTAGTAGATGGTAACATAATGAAGAGGGGAATTAAAAACTAACAAACAATGGTTACCCTGAATAAAAGTGAAGACATGTTTGATTTCAACACAAGAAAAAAATTGTGGATTAGTTGGAACATAATGGAAAACTAATGATTGTGAAAATTGGTGGTTGGTGAGAATTTTTTTAACCTTTTGGAAAGATAAAAAAGTGTATAGAATGATGCTATGATAAGGAAAGACAAAATGAACAATAAAAAGTTATAATAAAAGTCATTTGAAAGAACAAGACTACAAAAAAGGATACGAAGTTAGGTAAAAATGGTAAAATCATTTAATATAGATTAAAATATATTTTTTTACCCCAAGGATATAATAGCCAAATTAAGAAAGTTATAAATAAGTGCTTACCTTCCATGTAAATCACAAAACCCTCAATTGTGATGAAACTCTACTCAAAATCTATTTCAAAAGCACACTGTGATTATAGACCCAAAATAATAATGATAATGGATAACCCTCAAATATTCACAGTCAAAAATATTGAATGGCTAAAGTACAAAAAAAATTAAACAAAGACAGAGAATTTAGATCCTCAAGTCACATTTTGGAGTGTTCCTACTCTAGCATCTCATTACTAAGACACTAGAAAGTACATTCATTCAAATTGAGGATAAATTGACCACACAATGATGGATATTGAAAACCTCACCATGATGTAGACAAATCATCAAACACATGCATTAGAGTACAAAGTGAAATATAAGGTATTAAGAAAATGGAATTAGAAGTTTGGAGTAAGTTTCTCTTGTTTAACATTGTGGAGAGAATGATCAAAGTATTACTAAGTTGGGCTCATGAATATGTCATGTATATGAATAGACCTTATTGAATCACCCTTTTGGTCATCCATACAATGATAAGAGTGCTCAATCAAAGACTAGTTACAATAAATATGATAATAAAAAGTTTATGGGTGTCAAATCAATCTTTACACTCAGAGATGAATTTAAATCAATGGGCCCTATCCATTTAAGGAATTAGGAACCTAAAATTTCAATACAAAAAAAATGAAATAAATGTAAGGTAAACTATACAAACCTTGAAGTATTCATAATGTTGAAGAGTGTATAGATTGCATAGGATATGGTGACAAGTGGCATGCAATAATACTTGTGTACTACACTCTACAAAAAAATATTAGAGAACCTCACAAAGATCAAGTTATTTACTCATGATTTCTATAATGGATCCTTTATAATGGTGCTATCCATGTATTTCATATTACTATATATGGGCAACAAGAAAATTTTTAATGGGATCCCAATAGAAGTATAAGAGAATAAGAAAATTACCACTTTGATACATGTCACATAGGGTAGGGGATTATATATAATATCCTAACATGGGGGAAGGTGATAAAATCAATCGTATCAAGGAGGTAAAAAGTATCTATAAACATAATCAAAAATTTTACATAGAGGTTAGGTTTATTATAGACATATAGCATATATATAAAGCACTTCGTTAAGCAGATCACACCTCTCCCTCTCATATACTATGATGTATCTAATGAACAAGATGATATAGTAATAATAGGGGATAAAATATTACCCTTGGATCCTTGGATAACATAATTCAAAGGCAACACTATTTAACCCTAAAATGTAGATTAAGTAATCTAGGTTTAAATGGGTTAGAGATAGCCTATGGCGCAAGGATGGTATAATATCTAAAACATGCCAATTGTTTGTGAAACTAAGATATAACATATAATGAATTTATTAAGCTGAGATGATAAAGTACAAATATGTTAGATATTAAAATGATAATAAAAGGAAGTTACTTATATGGTTATGATATTGATGCAAATATGGATCTGGAATAGAGAGAAAGTAGACTGATATGGATTTTTAATTAGTCACTTGATTCTAGAAATTGTACCTCTATAGCCATAGACACTTACATCAACCTAAAAAGTTGTGTCAATGTTACTATCTAACTTTGATGTAAGTGTCTAGTAAAAAATAGATACTCAAAGTAGATGTGATAACTTGGATGCTTCTAGGTTTTGTGTCACCTTCACTTTGTCTATTTAGATCTGGGTCATGGAATGTCACTCTTTATCAAATTATAAAACCCTTGTTATTCATCTTCATAGTGGTAATGGAAAAAATGGGTTAGTGGGCACATGGTGTGGAGCTTTTATAAAGACCCATATACTAATGAGAACTACCTACATAGACAATACTCTAAAGAGGGCCACATACTTATGTAGTTCTCCCTTATGTGTTGGTTTGTGTGTGAATCATGAAATGTGTGATAAGTAAATACAATATTCACCTAGATTTTAAGTTGATAAATATGGCTTATGAAATGCTCCTTTAGTAATTTAAACTTGTATATATGTTGTCCCTATTATTGATATGGAAATAGGAGAAAATAATGAAGCTTTTCCCATTTGAGTGCTTGATTGAGTAATTTTTGTAAGTTCCTTGGTCGTTTCTAGGTTAGGAATGAATTAGGGTTGATCTTACATTTATACCAAATCCCTATGTATAATATCTTGCATTAAATCACTTAGGTTGACCATAGGAATATGGTTCATTTGTAAATTGGATGACTTTAGGGAACTAGACACTTTAGTTAGGATAGGACCCTTGCATAGACATAGGCATATGACTGAGACACAAATTTTTGGGTAGTTATAAAATAAGTGCATGTCTAAAACTTATAGAGATGGAAGATAAGTAGGTTTACAACATTATGTGCAAGATCAAAGGCCTGGGTCATTAGAAAGCCATTAGTCAGACTAGGAGATAAGAAATGAAGCACAAAGAGATAAGATATGTGATCCTTTTGGTAGAAGGAAAGGCATAAAATCTAAAGGTACATACATGATATGTTTTTTCCAAGTGTACAAGGCATGCCATATATAATTTATAAATAGTGTCTACAAGTATAAAATAGAAATACCTTACCTCAAAAGCCCCAATACCATTAGGAGTAACAAGTGAAAATGCCCCAATATTAATTAAGCTCAAGGATATAACATATATAATTAAGGTAGTAGGAACATAAAAAATAGGTATCACACCATGTAGATCATTAATATTTTAAAAATATATCCCCACTATTGAAAAACCTCCACAAAAATAATTATAAGAACTTAGTAAGTTTATGGTCAAAGATTCAACCACAATGAAAGTTTTTGGGAGAGAAAAAATGGAACTAAAAGGGACTCCACAATATTATTTGAGGACAAATAATATATTTTAGGAAGGGAAAGGAAATAAAATTCTATAAAAATAAGAACACAAATAAAGGAACAATTAAAATTTTCCATTACCTCATCCATGACAATTTTTGGGAAAACCTTGCTACAAATTAGTCATGGAAAAATAAAAACAAGACCTTCACCCAAAAACTATGAACAAGAAAAAAAATCCTTAAGAAAAAAGATTTAGAAGGAAGAAAACAAGGTAACAGATTCCTCAGAAGAGGAAGACACTAAGAATAACAAAGAAGTGAACATGAAGAGTCTATAGAAAAAAGTACCTGATACCAAAACACTAATGGAGGAATGTAGAAAAAAGGAGGGAGTGTTAAGGATAGAAAAGTTGCATGAAGGAGTATAAAATGATTGAAAGGAAACAATAATAAAATAACTAATGGAATATACAAAGATAATTCCATTCACTCTATATGATGTGGTAGGAGTACTCCAACCTAACCTCCAAAAAATAATAATAAGCACTCAAGAGAAAAATAGTGTAGCTAAAATAACAACTATGTAATACCAAGAGGCCACATTATAAAAAGTGATAGGAGAAACAAAAATTTATCCTAAAGATAAGGAAATACTTTGCCAACTTCAATAATTAGATCTATGAACAAAATAAAATATTGAAATAATAACAAAGATAAAGGAGAAACAAAAATAGCTACAAGTTCTAAAAGAGATGGAAATAGCCACTACACAACAAAATAGGAACTTGTAAAAATATTTATAAGAATAAATAATAAAGGTTTAGGAAATAGAAAAAAATGATAACTAATCAGACTCAATAGAAATTAGCCAAATACAAGGTAAAAAAAAGTAGAAAAATAAAAATTAGAGAAAGAGGAAAGAGAAAAAGAGAGAATGGAGAAATAAGATTTGGAAAAAATAAAAAATAAAATAAGAAATAATAGAAAGGGATAGTGTATAAAAGATTAAGATAGATTTGGATAAGAAAAAAAAGAGTAGGCAGAAACACAAGAAGAAAAAATAAAGATGAAATAAATGAAAAACATAGAAGAAATAAAACAAAAAAAGAGGAAAAGAAAAAGAAAGATGACAAGGAAAAGAAAAAAAGGAGGATTAAAACAAAAAGAAAGAAGAGGAAAAAAAATGAATAACTAGAAAAAGAGAGTGAAGAAAAGATAAAAACAGAAGAGAAAGAGAAGAAGGAAAAAGAAGCTGATAAGAAGGAATCTCCAACAAAAGTAGAATTTAGGATAGTTGGTAAGATAATAGTGGAAGAGATCCCGTTAGAGTGATCCATAGAAATAATAAGTGCATATATGGGGTATGAACCTCTAATGCTAGGAGTGATTGGAATAATTCCATCAACACCACCAATGGATTTCATAAAAAACATTAAAGAAGAACTGGTAAAACATAAGCATATAACTTACATCATTATGGTACCACCTAGTTTACTTTAGCCTAGACCAAGAGGGAATATTGTGATGTCATTATAAAAATTAAAACTAATGGCATAACAAATTAATGGGAATAAATTGATCCAAAGTGACAAGGTGGACTATATTTCTAGTTGTGTAAGCATGGAAGAGGGCATAAAACATGCATTAAAGGCCTTAGTAATTGTAAAATCCTAATTTAATCCTGAGAAAATAATATAAAACTTCATTATTTATTATAGAGTGGTTCTATAAAACGAATTAATAAGGGCAAAAGTTATATAAAACTATGATGTAAAGCTATTATGGCTGCTCCTATGAAAGAATCAAACCAAAAGGGAAGAATACAAGGAGAAAATTGAGAAATTATAAAAATAAATGGGGACGATGATTTTTTTTTGTATACTCCATTAGTTGGTCCTTATGGACCCAATATAAAAATAAGGAACCAAAATATTTGAAAAGATAAATTAGCATACCTTCCACTAGATGTGATGCCACTAGAATCCCTACAAAGAAAGAATGAAAGAAATGGATCACTTCATAGGATGAATACAAAAATAAATAAGCAAAAATGATGTTTATCTTTGAATAGATAGACTATTATAGGTCATTATTAAATACTAAAATAGAGAATATGGAGACTAAGACTTTGTAGTAAGAAGCATTTAGGAAAACTTGGGAGGGTACACAAACTCCAAAAGATATTGTGAAAGTGGCCATAGAGAACACATTAAAATATTGGAAGAAAATGACATATTATTGAATTAAGAATTAGAGAAATATTAAAATCATCTAACCAGGGAGGGGTAAGCATTATTGATTGAAGGCCCAGGGGTGACCTAGTGGACAACCTAGCTAAATAGATTGAATAGGGTTATTAACCAAAGTGAACTATGAACAATAAAGGATATGAAGTTGTAATGCATTAAATGATAAAGAAAATAAGGAATATAATAAAAACCAATGTAGAAATATAATAACAAGGTTTTATTATGCTAACTTCTATAAAAATTATGAGAGATAAGATGTATGTTGTCTATGTGCTCCCTAAATTAATTCTTGTCTATGTAACTAATTACAAAGAATATAAGTGTACATTAATATATAATGGAAGAATATGAAATGTTAGTTAAACTATTGTAAGAGTTGGTAACAAATATTTCATAATCAATGAATGCTATGGCCTTAATGACTGTCATTATTGATGAGTTGACATCTATAGTAATAACATTATAGGAGTTGTGTGGCAGTGGATAAGTGGAATTTGATCTTATAGATTGGTACACAGGTGTGGGACATAATGAAAATGATGTTGATGTTAGCATGCTTTTCAATTTTTAATAGTGATAATCTAAGGTAAGATGTAGTGACTTAGATCATCCTAATTTAGTTACCCATTCTTGAAGAGAAATGGTCCCTATTGCATGTAGTTGTAGTAAGATACATTGAAATAAATTGGTAACCTACATTTTTATAAACCATTTTACTTGGGAAGGCACTTGACCTACTTTGAAAATATAGAGGAGTGATATATTTTTGACATTTTCTTGACCTATGCATCAATGATTTGATTTTATTCTAGTATAATAATACAATTTTCATTGATTTCTATCTACTAAAGATCCTTTACAATATTTTAAGTATCCAACATAGGCATAAAGTAATGGATCAATAGATTTAAATTAAAGACTAGATTTAACCCAAGCTAAGAAGGTAGATTAAAATTACAAGAGTTATCTCCTAATTTTTTGATGAAGGTATAGGGCCCATACCAAATCATATAAATTTTTATATAAGTTTACATTAGGATTTACTTTTACAAGTGTAGCTAGACTGAATCACAAACCCAGGAGGTGTGTGGCATTCAATGATTGCCATGACATTACTTATAATTAGAATTAGCTTATTTTAGAATGATTTTCAATTATTTTTTAATGTGATAAATATGTTTAATGAATTGAACAACTTTTTCAACTTCATTTTGAGTTGAAGGAGTTTTTATTTTTGATGCAAAAATAAGATAAACTACATCAATGGGTACTAGAGGTTGGAAACCTAAGGAAACCTGGAAAGGGTTGTTTATGGTAGTGTTGTGTAGAGATATGTCATAGTTTTGATTAATGAAAGGAGGGTTAATAAAAAGTTCATTGCTTATTTTAACTGTACACTCTCAAAAGGTACACTATCATCATATTTACTACTATTTTCCCATCATTATGTGGATGAAAGCGATATATTGTTTAACTTTGTGTCTAGCATAGACCAAAAAGATTTATAGAAATTGCTCAATAAATTTTTATCATTATTAGATAGCATGGTTTATGTAATTACAAAGTGAATCAAAACATGCTAAAAATAAAATTATGTTGTTTCTAAAGTTGATGTTTCTTTCTTACAAGGTATGAAAATTTCCATCTTTTAGAATATATCGACAACTACATAAGCACAATCATTACCATGCTTGGTAGTAGGGTATCCTAAAAGAAACTCCATGTAAACATATTCCCATGATCTCATTAGAACCAACTTAGGTGTGTACAAACATTGTTTCTTTTCATCTAGATTAGCAATGGCACATGTGTTACAAGATGATATATTTAGATATATTAGATATGATATGTGGCCAAATAAGTAATTTTGTAACAACAAAAGAGTATTTTAAACTCCAAAATGTCTTGAAATATTTATAAAATTAGCCTCTCATATTATTTTATGTTTCTAAACCTCATGCAAAACTCACAAGTGCCTAAGATGATATAGGAGTCCATATTACAAGTAGAAGTTTATAATTGAATTACAACAAATAAAATTTTGATGGATATTTGAAAGATCCATGTTAGATGGCTATAATTTTGAGCATATGCTAACTCATATCCACATTCATCAAGTGTAGAAATGAGAGCTTAAATTAAATAGGTCTTAGACAATATACAATTGGATTAGCAATTCCCTTCTTATGATTCCTATTCAGATGGAATTATTGAAGATAAGAAGACCATTTATGATGCTACTCTTGCTGTAGCTTGTTTTAAATTTGCAATAACTGAAGTGGCTTGTGATCTTTGTGGATCATAGTATCCTTGCCAAATTTATAATTTTTCTAGTGCTTATATGCCTAAATAATAGCATAAAACTTGTGTGAACATAGGTTAGGTATTTTCTCACTATTGTGATAAACATTTCACTCTAGTAATAAATCAAATGACCACGTTGAATGAGGACTACTCCAAGTGTGAACTTAGAGGCATATATTAAAGCTCAAATGGTTTATAAAGATCCATTATCATAAGTAATGGTGTAGAATAAATTTTTAATTTTAATTTGTAAAATACTTTAAATTATGTGTATTCCTAGATTAAATTTGCTTTAATGTAACTTTTTGTAACTTAGTTTAGAGGCTAAGTCACATGAGAAAAAACAAGTAAAAATATCTTGTAGAAAGTTAATAATCACAAAAAACTATAAAGCTCTATGAGATTATTTGGTTATGGCCATTCATAGATGGCTTGGATCTTGGTTGGGTCTATTTCACTCCTTTTTCATCTAATATATATCCTAGTTATTGTATCTCCCATATATAAAAATGAAAAATTCTCCTGTTTACATACATGTGTTTCCAAAAAGTACCAAACACTTGTTTTAAATGACACCGATGTCATCTCATGTTTTACTAAATATTAGGATGTCATCAAGGTAGAATACAAAAAATGAAGTAGTGAATTTATTGAGAATGTTATTCATTATCAACATGAATGTATTCAGTGCATTGTATAAGCAAAATGACATGACCAACCATTTGAACAAACCTTATTTGGAATTGAAGGATTGATTCCTTACATATATAGGTTCAACAAAAATCTGATGATACCTAGACTTAAGACAAATTTTGTTGAAGTATTTTGTATTGCATAGTTGGTCTAACAAGTCCTCAATCCTTGGAATAGGATAGAAGTTATTTATTATGATATTGTTGAGAGATCGGTAATCGATGTAAAACATCAATGTGTCATCTCTATTGGACATAAACATAATTGGGTTGTTTAAAGGTGATGAGCTTGACCTAATATGTCCTTTATACATGAGTTATTTGATCTACCACCTAATTTATTCCATCTCCAAAAATGCTCTAAAATATAAATAAGCATTAGGTAGAGGTAGTCCAATAATCAAATCAATAATGTGATTCACCACACAATGTGTAGGTATTTCATTTATTGACTAGAAGGTTTCCTTGTATTCTTCCAACTTATAGTTATAATCTAATAAGGTATATAATATTACTACTAGATAAATTTTAGTGTGAATTAGTGCTATAAGGATGTTCTTAAATTCAAATCTCACCATCAAAAGCAAAAACTTCTTACCAGATGTGACTATATTCTTACACTACTTAGAACTAATGAGCGATAGCTTACTAACTACTTCTAGTATATGGTATCTCTTATCACCAACATCTATGTCAACATTTTTAAGATTTGCCTCATAAACTACATGTCAATGTTAAAGATATGGTTGAACAAGTAAAACATAACATACCTATAATGGAGTGACATCATAAAGTATTATATCTTGGAAAGGCTTGATGTCATACACTAATTAACACTGCTAAGTGGAACATTTATCTAATACCATAATGAATCATACAATAGAGTATGGTTGTGGGTAAGGCATTAGATATAAGTTTAATATATAAACTAATTATAGAGAATTTATGTTATTCTAACTTCCATTTCCAATAATGAAGTGTAATAGTTGAGAATTGATCCAAATTTGAGAGTGGAACAATATTTATACTCCCTCCATCTTGACAGGGATAGTAGAGATGTTTATATTACACAATATAGTGCTAGGTTCAGATTCCATGTTTTATTTACCTTTTTATGAAGATAAATGTTTATACCTATTGCTTTAAGCTATTCTAGTAGACTCTTCCTAACATGACACTCCTTATTGGAATGATTATTGGAGTTGTGAACTAAACACAACTTTCTAATCTTGGACTGCTTATTTTGGTCATTTGATGATTATTGCTTCTTATGTGGAGGGAACTTAGAGTTATTCCATGGTTTGGAATTCTACTTGGAATATTTAAATTGTTTCTTAGTTTGAGGCTTAGAATATTTTATCTTAGTCTTGGCCTTGGCCTTTGCTTCAAACTTGTTCAAAAATATGTAGGATTATTTGATTGAATATATATATATATGTATATATATAATAAAATAATCCTAAATATGTTTGATATGTGGTCTCAATATTGATCTAAACTTCAAATCAAGTTTTTGTTTTCAGAATCTCGAGTCCCAAGGTTAGACACTAAAGTATAAAATGTATCTATCTACTTATGCACATATTGTTCTTTTACATTGCACAACTAAGATAAATTGATGTATTGGACATCAAAGTTTCCAACAACATAATAGTTTTGTTTGAGTGATTATATGAAACCATTCTATGAGTCTAATTTATCTTCATATTCACAAATTTCATGTGAAGTGTAGTATTTTCCTCACCATTTATTTACTAATAAATGCACATTTATAAGATAAAATGAAACATTTTATCAGTCATAGAACTTATTAACCACATAATATTAATAGATGAGGTTAATCTAGTTATCTAGTTCATCTACATAATTTTTTACTTCAAACATAGGGATGCCTATATTGACTTATACCTTGTATGGAATTTGACCACTAAATGATTGATGAGAATGAGATGTGTTGGAAAACATCTGCTACTTGAGAAGTAGTGAGAAGTGATAAATTATAATTAATCATTTCTGTGCATAATATTATTACAAATATTATTATTGTCTTTAAAATGCATCATATATCATATTCTAGAACATTTAGGAAGTTGGCGTCATCAAATATTTATCTCCCATTTTACAATGTAAAGGAAGGTATGATGAAGGGTCATGAGTCCTGAGCCCTAAATTCCTTAATCAAACCTTATATGAGCAAGAATAAAAATAAAGAAGTTTAGATACACCATAATACCACTTATAAATCATATGAAGTGTGTAGGTTTTGATACCATTGATCTGGGGCCTAGGAGAAGATATGGTGGATAAAATACTTAAATAGATTTAAGAGGCTTATGAACAAAAGAAAATTATGAATGATAAAGGATATGAAGGTGTAAACCATTAAAAAATAAATAAATAAATGAATATGATACAACCAATGTATAATTTTAATACCAAATTTTTATTATGTTATGTTATATACAATATTTGAGAGATCAGATGTGTGGTGTTTATGTGCTCCTAACCTCATTCTTGTCTATCTAACTAAATAAAAAGAATGCAATTGTGAATTAATATATAATGGAGGAAGATGAAGCTTCAATTTAACCATTACAAGGTTTGGTAACAACCAATTTATAATCGGTAAATGTTGTGACATCATTGACTTTTGTTTTAGATTAAGGTAAAAATAGGTTTTGAAGGGACCCCAAAACTCTGATACAAAGATAGAAAGATGAAGCATTTATGACCATAGGCAAAACCTAAAACCTACTACAGAGAAGTAGCATAAACAAGTTTTATATGGACCTGAAACCACCTGAAAGACCACAAGTCAAAACCCAAGTTTTACATAGACTTGGCTACACCATAGTCAAAAGATTACAAAAAACCAGGAAACAGGACCAGATAACACAACCAACTAGAAGAACCAGGCTATTCTTCTAGTTCCAAAATCATTTTCACTACTTCCTTACCTTTCATAGTAGTATCCTAAATGGTAGTAGCCACCAACATGGCTCCCTCTTGCATAGCTTTCTTTTTTGAGATCTGTCTCGTCCTCTTGCTAGGCCCCTCCAAGGATTTGATCTCCTCATTAGCTCTTTTTCCAATATTAACAGCTACAGCACATATGTTAGATGTAACTTCCTCCATTTTCATTCTGCTCTCCTTGATGAGTTCCCTTAGGTTGTTCTCATAGTCTTTGAGCTTGATGGGGATGTCTCTCATCTATTTTTCCATGTTATTGATTTTGTTCCAAACTGCCTTCTGGTTGTCTTCCATAATTTCCATTTTCTTTTTGAGATCCATTATCTCCTTAAACATCCATGAATCGATTTGGAGGATAGCCTCTGCTTTGCAATTAATCCATCTCGTAGGTGTGTGCCTTCCATCATTCTGCCTTTTATCATTCCACTCTTCTGTGTTCTTATTAGGACTGTTCTCGCCTTCTTCAATGTGATCCTCTCTTCCCCTTTGATTATGTTCCTTAGTTTCAGCTTGAACTTCCAGGTCCGTTTCTTGGTTGTCGGCCTAAACTATGTTTTTCCTCTCATTTATTGAAATAGGGTCCTCAACAGGGTCATCCAGGACTTTATCATCCTCAAACACTTGCTGGTTTTCCTCAAAGTCATCTTCACTATTTTCAGACTCCTCCTCTATGTTGACTCCTTCTTTCTCATTCTTCTCTTGAACTTCTTCTTCCTCATTGGAACTTGTATTCTTGCTTTCTGTTCCTCCCTCTTCCTCCAAGCTTTCCTCCCTAGACTTATCAGCTCTCTCCCACTCTGTGTCCTCGTCAACGTTCTGATTCTTGACACTAGGGGGCTTGATTTTGATTTTATCTTTCCCTTTAATAATTGACTTTTGTTACTAATGACCTGAGATCTATATTAATAACACTACAAGATCTTTATAGTAACACAAGTGGAATTTTATTTTTTTGATTGGAATGTAGGTGTGGGACACAATGATGATGTTTGCGATTTTATTGCAAGGATGGATTTTTAATATCAATAAGTTTTTAGTAAGATCAAGTGACCTAGGTCCTCCTAGATCAATTAACCAAAAGGAACTCCAAATTTTGAGATAAATGGGTAGCCTTGTCCTATAGATATAATAGGCAAGTTGAGTAAGGATATTGTTGTATATTATTACAAACATCATATAATTTAGTTTTTTATGTTTTTACCCTCACACAATAATAATTTTTGATTAGTTTTTATGTAAGTGGTAACAAATGGATTTTGATTTGTACCTACTAGGATTTATAGTTGTCTCAAGGATGAGACAAAGTCATAAAATCTAGGAAAATATTAGTAACATTTTTTAGTAAAAGATAAATTCATGAATAATTACTGAAAATACATCTTTACTACAACAATGTAATGCATCTCCATGTGGATAAAATAAAGGATTCTTCCAACTTGGGTGATGCGATAAGGTTTGACACTTCACAGTAATAGAAGGAATACTACATGAAATAGAGGTATGTAATAAAGGACACAAATATTGGATTTTAAAGTTATCTATTATGTATTTATACCATACTTTTTTAGATGAAAAATATATAGGAAAATATGAGAGAGTAATAAGAGGAATAAGGTAGAATATAGAATGAGATAAAGAGTATAGTGATAAAAAATGGAAAAAATATAGATTAAAGAGATCTATGTAATGTAAGCGATGTTTTATAATAATATATATGAATAAAAAGAGTTAGAGTAGGAAATACCTGTGCACTATGTACTTTATATGTGAATGAATGGATAATAACACACCTAATTAAAAATTTAATGAATGCACATACTAATTAAGGGTTAACCCTAATATTAACCTTTATATAACATTATCTCTAACTGAAGTCATCTTGAACCACATAAATACATGTACCTAAGTAGAAGATTTTAGTCAACATTAAATTTCTTACAAAAATTGGGTATCAATATGAATGTTATCAAAAACTTAGATCAAAGCATAAGGGGATTTAATATTATTCCACATCATATACTTAGGTAGATATAATTGGATGTCAAACTAGGACCTAAGATAGTGCCCACTATATTTATGGTTATGCATAATATTATATATTACAATTTAATATTTGAGACTCACTGAATACATACCATGAAATTAATACCATATACATTGTACCAATGTGTCCAATTCATTCATGATCATTGTGTATAAATTTATCAAATATATAAATACTTTCAGATTTTTCAAAATGACATAGCCTACTACTTAGAGTAAATAAAAATTTGGGGATTATTCTATAGTACCACCATCATCACCCATCCAATTAGATTAGATGCATAATATGAGGTGGGTGAATCAAGTCAATCAAATGATAAGGAACCAATTATGCATATTAATGAAGAAATAAAGAAAATACCATAAGTTATTATAGAGAAAAGAGATATAATTCAAGATCTCCCTTTTTTATTAAATTTTAAAGATCCTAATTGCATATTCATAGATTGGTATGATAGCGATGAGGATGATATGCAAGATTTTATATATGATTGTTTGCATAGGATAAATTTAAATCCTATTGATTTAAATGAGTACTTATCTCATAATATAATTACCCTATTAGTCCTAAACAATATCAAGATGATTCATATATAAAGAGTAATGATAATTCATGGGTTCTTACTCAAGCACAATCTATATAGAGAAAAGGAAAGATAATAGTTCAAGATAATAAAATTGATCAAAATACAAACACTTATTAGATTGTTATCTCACAAAAACAACAAAAGAAAAATCATTGTTAATAAAGGGTTTCATCACTTGAACATGATATTGCACATGTACACAATAATCAGGTTGCTAGTTTCAATTGTACTTTTTCTTGTCCATTAAATAGTTTGTTAGGAACCTCGTATCTCACATATACAAAATACACACAAATATTGAATATATTAATATTTTATTACTTTTATGGAAGTAATCACTTTGAATCACTTACCACTTTGAGGGGAATACCTTCTTATTATATAATTTGACTCTAATTGATATATTTTGCTTGGATGCATTACAATAGCTTATGCCCCTCTATTTATACTATTTTTATTTATCCCACTCTTCATTTCTATGAATGTGATATTGTTATTATTCCTTAATATTCACTACTATTCATTCTAATACTATTATGCCCCTATTATGCACTATATTACCCTCCCTAGGTATATTACATTCCATCCCACTTGACATGCTTCATCCTTGAAACATGCAAAAAATTACATATCAAAAATATGTCGAAGACTAGATAGAATCTCAACCATGCATTATTTTTTGATTCCACTTCATTTTCATGTGCTTTGGTAGGATAAAGTACAATAGTAGTGTGAATGAAATCAATAAAACATTAGTTGGATGTTTAAAGGGGACAAAGGAATGAACATTAGTATAAAATAAGGAAAACTAGAGGTTATAGTCGAGCAAATAAATTTGAATCTTGACAATCAAATTATCAAATCTAGAATAAGGGAACACAAAATAATCTACCTATGGATTCAAATTAGGCTACATGCCATCCTCCTTAGCATGGTCCTTTACACACATTTGTTTTGGAGTGGATAACCCCACAAAAAATGCATAAAATTGTTAGAAATAATCTGATGATAGGAAGAAAGAAGTTTTTCTATGTGGAGGGAGGATTTGGTGAAGGGAAGACCAAATGAATTAGTCTCATCCAAGTGATTAATAGACCATACTATGCAAGTGTCTTCCAAGTCTAGCCATGTAGTTATTTCTATCTCAGATTCTTCAACTATAGGAAACAAATCCTCGTACCATGTGCTATAGTTATTCTCCCAATCCAACCATGCATTGATTTATTCATCATATTGTGCTATGATATTGGAGTGTATCCTAAATATATCCAAAGAAGTATACATATCGCTTGTAAGTTTATGCATATTAATTTTGATGTTATGCATATTGATACTAAATTTATGTAAAGTATCAACCAAATAAGAACATACAACTACCATTGTAGTAGGTGGCAAAGCAACAATATGTAGAGATAGTTTGTTTATTATTTATATACATTTGGGATGCTATAAAGAATATGGTTTGGAGGGTGTTCCACTATGTTTTTATCGGTTAATGCAATCTTCGGTGAGTTTAGCTAAGCCCATGGATTCTATCATAGTGTGAGGTTTGGACATTTTAACCTATGTTCAAATTTCTTCTTGGATTCTATTGATGAATAAATTTTTGAACAAAGCATCAGATTGGCTAATAGTCTGATTGGCTAGTTTTTTAAATTTGAGGTGATAGTATTATATTATGCTAGTTATATGAAGTTCAGTGAAGGCATGTGTGAGATGATCTCCAAATAAAAAGTGAAACCCCATGATAATAAACTCAACACAAGGACTATGAATGACCTATGGAAACTAAGTGGATGTCATGTTCACCTAATAATGCATCCTTACAATATGACCAATATTTTTATTTTTGATACTGAACAATGACCATACAACCAATAGGTATTATTGACATGAGTAACCCAACACACTAAAAGAAAAAAGACATATTAACCAAAATTTAATTAAAACTTGAGACACATTAGCTATTAGTGACAAAACAATACATTATTAAACTTTAAACACATAGTAATGATGAATATAATCGAGAAATAACCCAAAATATTACTATGAGTTGTCTTGAAACTAATATTAGAGATTGACATAATTACATAACATAAACCTAAACATGAAAAGTACTAAATGTTGAACAAATACTTGAAAATATAACCTAACATAAAATTATCACTAAACAAATGTAAAAATAAAACCAAAGTACATAAAACATAAACTAAAACTAATAAAAATAAAAAAAAATTCTAAAGTAAAACCTAAAACCATTTAATGATTCCAAAAAACCACAAAAATGGAGAAAACTATGGGTTTGGAAAATCAAGAGCTATGGTAGTGTAGTGGAAAAAATGATGATAAAGGGGGAAACATTGGTTTAGTAGTAGGTGGGTTGGGTGAAGGAGTAGGAGGTAGTTGGGAAGAGAGGTTTGGAAAAATGTTGAGTGCTAGAAGTTGTGGTGCTAGAGGGATCGATGTTGAGTCTAAGTTAGGGAACTCACAATTGGGTTTGAGTTATCACCATTATAAAGAGAGCTTGAGAGGATCTTGTAGAAGTGGAGGCATGGTCAGATCCGACAAACATAGATCTATAAATTTGAGTTGCCGTGTTGATGGTTTCTAACACTAGGTAAAGCCAAAACTACTAACAACATACCCCATGCATTGATACAATACATAGTGTATCCAATAGAGCAAGTTGATGCAATATTGACTAGATAGATCTAATGAAAACTAAATAAAGCATGACTAAAAATATTAAGAACTCAAATGCTTATAAATTATATGGCCTTGTAAAATAGGCCTTTAGATCCTTTAGAAATAGTCTGGATAGAGTGTGATTGTCATAAAACTTTAGAATATAGCTAATGTTATGGACTAATACACATACAATCACTTTGAGATGTTATGGAGATAAATACACCCTAGATGTAATGCAAACCGAAAGCTCAACTAGATCGATAATACACAATCCATAGGGTCTTAGAATGATAATTATATCTAATATAAACCACATGTGGGGAGATATGATCTTTGGATCATAGAGAAGAGGTAGTCTTCATGAGCATTTAGACTAGAAACTTTAGAAAAGAGGTTGGACTACAAAAAAAAATTTAACACTCAAACCTAAAACCATTGACCACTTAATAAGGTAAAAACCATGAATTTGATGTAGAAATACACAACTTGAAATGGTGGGTGTAGTGGAGAAACCAATGGTTTGAAGGAGCATGCAACTGTGAGAAACCTATGATACACATCTTAGAGCTTATTGAATAGAAAAGGAGTCAAGCCTATGGAGATGTTGATTTATTTTCACACTAAAAAATCTCTCTCGGACCTCACATTCTATTGTAATGGACAAAAATGGCCCTAAAAAGGGCTTTGATACCCAATGTTAGGAAACTACTATCTCATATACACAAAATACACACAAATATTGGATATATTAATATTTTATTCCTTTTATAAAAGGAGTCACTCTGAATCACTTGCCACTTTGAGGGGACTACCTCCTTATTAGAGCATTTGGATGTAATTGATATATTTTGATTGGATTTATTATAATAGTGTATGCCAGTCTATTTATACTATTCTAATTTATCCCACTCTTCATTTATATGAATTTGCTATTATTATTACTATTCCTTACTATTCCTTACTATTCATTACTATTCACTACTATTTTACCCCTATTATGAACTATATTCACCTCCCCAAGTATATTACATAGTTTTGTGCCTCAAAAGATTTCATCTCAAATATGGGTTCAAAATTGGAATACATTTACAATAAATGGTTCAAATTACACAAGGTTAATATGAATCCAAGTAAAGTTTGAAGGTATATTATTATAGCCAAGTTAATCACATTTCATCAAATGCATCCTGTAAAGAAATACAAATACTATTTTTCTTATCATATACTGCATGGACACCATACAAATAATTTTGGGACATTATAACTATATATTCAAAAGAAAGGAATGATTGTAATAATCTAATCACCGACCAATCATGGTAAAAATAAGGCCAATATAGTTATCCAATGAATAAGTTTATATTGATTAATCTAAGACCTTACATGGGTACATCCCATTGATTGGATCATTAACTATTATACACATTTGTTCAATAAAGTTTAAAAATAATAATAATAATAAATACAAAAAATCCAAAATCATGATCTTATCTTGACATTATTGTTACTTTACACCATTTTTATATGTTATTTATCATATATTTTCTTGATTGAATAACATTTCACACACACACACACACACACACACACACACACACACACACACACACACACACACACACACACACACACACACACACACACACACACACACACACACACACACACACACACACGTGTGTGTGTGTGTATTATGCACCATTCTACTTGAGGAACATAACTTAGGGTTTCATACTTTTTTTAGAGATATGGATCTTGTCTTGTGGATAAGTATTTTGGATGCATTGATAGGTTGTATAGTCTAGATCTGATTTATCCTTTCCATCCTTACATATCATAATAACCTCTTGTGAAACACCTAGGCCAAGGGACAGATTGAGGCTTAGTGGGTTCATCTTCAAAGGTAAGTATTCTTAACTTTGTTCCTCATTTTTAAGAGTGGATAAATATGCATGTGTACTTCTATCCCATGCATTAGGATTTTGTATGCACTAACATGAGTATCTGTATTCAATGCACATTTACTTTTAATGTTTATTACACCCACTTTGTGCCATAAGCTTTGGTGAGAACTAGATGAGACTTTACTTTACTTGTTAGTAGTTTAGTGAATATGAAAACATAGGACCTAGTTAGGGTTATTACATAATTTTGCTTGACTATAGGCCTTGGAACCCTCCCTTTTGATATTATTATGATAATAGATCCATTGGTTAGGTCTAGCAGATCCATCTTGGTCATGACCCTAAATATCTAATGTATCCACAATTAGAAGTGTAAGTTGGATTTATCTTCTTTGAGATAGGATTTATTTATAGATCATTTTCATTTCCCATTGCATACACAACTTATTTTTCCTCCTCTCCAATAATACTTCAATGAGCTTACTACTCCCAAAATCCCAAGTTGGAATGACACCTTATCAAGATTCAAATAATCTAATGAGATCATTTTCTCCCTACCACCTCCTTTTGTGAGAAAGAATCTATTAGAAAGAGGGCATAAGAATAGCATCATATTACAAAGGAGAGGGTGTTAAGAGATATTGATGAGGTGTTAGTATTTGAGAATCTTGATGAAGATGTTTCAAGTGAGTATGATGAATAAATCATCATTAGAATCCATCACTCTACTATTTTATTAGATTTGGGATAAAAGAGAAAATAAATTCAATTTGAGGCATTTATCTTGACTAATGAGCATGGTAAAATCATGAAGGAATAATTTTAATGTGTCTTTACATATGATGAGGTTTTTACCACTTCAAGTCATACAATTAATTTCTAAGAATGCTATGATAAGGATGTTTAGGTATCTTTAGCAACAGAGGTTTCAAATTATCAATAGGAGGTAAAAAATTACTCTGATCTTCCATTTTATGTTGAATATGATGATTTCACCTCTTGTTGTGAAGGAGAGCTTGATGATCTAGTTATAGTGACACCACTATAAATAATTCTTCAAGAAGATATGCATGATCAAGTTATAATTGCTCCATCAGAGGGTAACCCTAGAAATAAAAAAATGAATTAATGTCTAAAGATATAGAAACTCCTAGTGAGCTTAATAATGCTTGGCAACATTTATACTATGTTTTTCTAGAAATAATTGAAGATCTTGGAAAGGTAGTTATTATGGCATAGAATTACACCCTGTGAGAGGGTTATTTAGGATCTCTCACTCCTATATACACAATAGAATCAACCCCAAGCTATGGGTATCCTATAATGGGGTTGAACCTTTAGAGAAGGTTAGTTCCTCTTAGTAAATCACCTAAACTACTAATTTTTCTTAGGAAATGGGTAGAAGAGATACATAAAAATGAATAAATACACAAAAGGGTGATGAACCAAACCAAATTACACAATAAAAAAAAAAAACACACAAATATAGCTCAAATATCCCTTACACAATCTCCAATACTAGTTGGTTTTCATGGATAATTCTAAATAAGGCCTTTTAGACAAGGGATAAAACATAGAGGATTGGTAAAATTCACACTATACACTCACTTATGGCTAAAACAACATAAATTCAGACCTAAAAACACCTTAAACCACCTATAAAAGGCAAGGAGGAGAGGACAATCACCAAGAAAGAAGACTTCTTCACAAGGCAATCATGCACAAGATACCTAAAACATAAAGTGCATTCAAAGAGATAGGCAAAATAGGTAATCTATTGGTTTAAAGGTTGTTATTTACAAATTTTTATATAATTTTACCTTATCAAATGAGAGAGTATATATTACAATGAGAAGAAAAAGACATATATAGAATAAGAAAAGATAAAGAGGAGAAGAAATCTTTCATTCCCCAATAAATATGCTTAAACCACCATATTTGACCATCTAATGTAGAAGAAGAGGACTAAAGTATATTCAAGAACCCTCCATGGTGCTTAGGGGATGATCATGTTTTTTTTAATAATCTTATCTAATCAAAATGGGCTCTAAGAGCTTGAATATTGTAAAGATCCATGCCCATAAATTGGTTGGGTTTTTACTTATAAAAACACGTGAAAAATTTGATTAAATCTTCATCAAGTTTTTGGATTGAAAAAACACATAAAAAGTCCCTCTTAATCTTTGTTGGGGTATTTACAAAATTGAGAAATCATAGATACTTTGCAACTTTGTAATTTTGCAATTTTGTAAAAATTGAGAAAATAGAGATACTTTGTAACTTTGCAACTTTACAAATTTGTAACTTTGCAAAGTTGAAATGTGCACAAAAATATCCTATTTTTACTTGGGAGGTAAAATGGAGATTTAAGTGCATTTTAATTTTTTTTCAAAGTTATGAAGTGCACATATATCTCTAGTTTTCACTTGGGAGGGAAACAGAGATTTAATTGCATTTTTCAACTTTTGAAAAGTTCTAAAGTGCACAAAAATCTCCAATTTATACTTGGGAGGGAAAGCAAAGATTTAAGTGCATTTTGCAACTTTTGAAAAGTTGAAAAGTGCATAAAAATCTCTGATTTCTACTTAGTAAAAAGGTGCATAGTTCATATTGAAGATTTTACTCAAGGATCTAATAGTTTGGTTATTTTACCCACCACTTCATGCTTTCCATTGGATGGTGAATAGCCTTAAAAACTATCTTGATATATTATTTGCAATGAAAACCCCACTTTTAGGCATTTACCATAAAGTTTCCAAACCTACCTAAAACTTTTCTAAAAGCTTCACAAGAAGGCTGAGAACATGAAGTAGGGACATTAAGATTATCTCCTCCCTACACCATTGGATCATCCTCTATAATAAGCTCATGAAATATTTCATTTCACCATACCAAGACCCTATAATATAGTGCATTACATCATTAATTTATGACTAAAAAGAGATTAGTCATCAAGGTGAAAATTTTATATGTAGGAAAATTTTGGCTAACATTTCTAGTGACCTCCTGGGATTGCATGTATGTACGTGAAATAGACTAGTCATCTTAGCCTATCCATTAGGATTATGGAGTAATAAAAAAAACTTCCTTAACTGAGAACAAGGATACCAACCTCTCAAATAAACTCTCACAATAATAAGAATAAGAAACAAAACAATCATGTGCTCAAAGCACTTAAGGAAGGGAAACACATAATAGAAGAGGAAGTGCATGAAGCACTTAGAGGAAAACAACATCTAATCAAATATATGAAATGTATTAATAATAGTTTAATAATAATGCTTTAGATGAATCCCATATATTGGGATAGGTAATACCTATCCATCTAGCTTGTAAATATGAAAGACATTATGTTATTTGCAACCATGAATCAAGTAGGGTCCACTCCACAAACTATCCAACTTTGTATGATTACCTAGTTTAGCCTTATTAGTGTCCCACTTCAAGACTAGATCACCTTCCTTGAATTATCTTGTAATGGTTCTTTTGTTAAAATCCTTCTTGAATTGAACTTGATGTGATTCCATTGTATTCATTACAAAGTATGTTGCTTCTTCAAGCTTCATAATTTATGCCATTCTCCATGGGTTTACTTTCAATCAACCCAAGTTGATGATCTATCTCTAAAGTTGGTAGTTCAATAGATATGGGAAGATCTTTCACACATAATGAAAAATGGTGAGTTTATAATGGTAGTCTCTGGAGTCACCCTTTCATCCCACAAGGTAATTCTTAGCTTGATATGTCATACCCTATGGTTCTCCTCCATGTTCCTCTTGATTATCCTAATTAAGTTCTTGTTTATTGATTCAACAAGCTCATTTCCCTAGGAGTAGTAGTTAGATGTTGTGCTAAGGTATATACCCATCTAAAGATCCCATTCATTTGTTTTCATGACAACAAATGCTATGGAATTATCCAAGATGATAGTGGTTGGTACCTCAAACCTTGTCATAGTGATATCATAGAAATCCAATACTAATGTCTAATTAGCCTCTTTTAGAGAAATATCCTCCACCCACCATCAGTGATAGTGAGTACCCACTTATTACCTCCACTAGAAGATGGATTTATCATACTTATGAATTCAAGGCCCCACTACATGAAGGTTTCCTCTACCTTAATAGGGTTAAGAAAAAGGTATGCTAGTTTTTGTTTACCACTGAAAAGAGCACACTTTTGGCACTTCCTAACCCATTTTAGGAATATTTGAAAATATTGGTCCAATAATAACCAAACCTCATTATTTTTTCTTCTATTATCATTTTATGTAAGTGACCTCCTACACATCCATCATAAAAATACTGTAAGAGTCTATTTACCTGATCAACCTCTATGCACTTGAGAAACACTCCATTGAGGTTTTTCATGAATAATAACTCATCAAATAGGGCATAAGGTATGGAATAAAGTCTGAAGTATCTTATTTTAGTTTTATCCATACCTTAAGGACACTCACCCATCATTAATAATCTAATCATATCGTGCATCCAATCAGTGGAGGGTAGAGGTTAGCTACTTGCAAGCCATCTGGAATCACTAGAGTAGCCTTTTTTTCTTATTGTAGGTTAGCAACCAAGTTATCACACAACCTTTACCTCTCACCAACTTATTAACCTTTATCTCAAAATTATACTCCATGACTCTAATGATCCAACTATTCATCTTCTCATTTAGATCTCTACTCAAGAGGAAATATCTCACACCTGTATGGGAGATTATGAGATGAATCTTATTGTTTGACACCATAGGCCTAAATTTATTCAATGATCTCACAATAGATAACACTTGATTTTGAACAAAATTATACCTCTCTTCATAGCCTTCAATCCCCTGACTGAAGAAAGCTATTAGCTACTTAAAACCCTCTAGATTCTCTTGCATGAGCATAAATGATATGTTATCCACATTGGCAAAGTCATATAGGTAAAAATATATTGAAAAATCTAGATTCAAGAGAGTTGGTCCTTGTGAAATTGCTAAATTGATAGCCTCAAAACCTACCTTGCATTCTTTTGACCAAGAGAATACTTGATTCTTCTTCAACATTGTTATTATAGGCTTGAACAAATGTGCAAAATTATGTATGAATCTTTTCATAAAATTTATCTTCTTGAGGAAGCTTTGAAGTCCTTTATTGTGTTCAGGTAAAAAAAAGGCCATGATGGCACATATCCTCTTGGGGTTAATGGCTGGTCCTACTTTGGAAATAACATGCCCAAATAGTTTGCCTTCATTAACAACAAACACACTTTTTGGGGTTCAAGGAGATACCAAACTCCCCACACCTCTAAAAAATGAGTCTTAAATGGTTTAAGTGGTCACTTGCCTTATTGGAGAAAATTATGATTTCATCCAAAAGCACCATTTGATTAATTAGGCCCTATAAATACATGCCCATATATCTTTATAATGTAGCACTGGCATTAGAGAGACTAAAATGAATCTTCTTATAAACATAAGTCATCCACTTGGTGGTGAAGGCTATCTTGTACTGGTCTTCCTCCTTCACTAGCACTTGGTTGTAACCTAAATATCCATTTAAGAGAGATAAATTTTTTGAACCAACCATCATTTGGAGAAGTTTCACCATAGATGGAAAAGGTTAGTGATCCTTCAAGGAGACTTTGTTTAAATCCTTAAAGTCAACACACAATCAAATCTCATTACTTTTATTCCTTATAAGTATTAGGTTAGCCACCCATGAAGAGGATTTAATTGGGAAGATAATTTTTGATTCAATAATCATGGTCAACTCTCTTCTCATGAGTACCTCTATCTTGGGATTTATAGGTCTCTATTTTTACCTCATAAGCTTCAAATTTGCATCTAACTCAATGGTGTGTTGATCAAGTTGAGGGTCAAAACCCCTAATATCAGTGTACTCATAGGAAAACACATCTACAAACTCCCTAAAAATTGAAATGAATGGAAATTTCTTAGCCTTAGTATTGACCATCCCAAGCTTGAGAAGTTTGTCTTGGAGGATGAGAACTCTCTGATGGTTCTCTTCACTAGTGGACAAGACTACATTGTCTTTCCTCATAAAATCTCCTTCATAGAATATTCTCTCAAGGGTGACCATCCCCTTAGGGATTTTTTTAATTTCAATTGGAGGATTTGATCTCCATACTTATTTTTTAACTTTTTCTAATTTGAAGATGAAAACTTAACATCTTATTGAAGAAACAAGCAATTTACTTGTCATTGTCAAAAACATGCCAATTGGATTCATTGTCAGGAATAGATGGTATTACAACCATCTTAACATGTGACTGATTTTTTGATTTTCTCAACTCAACTGGTATATCAAATTGAGCCCCCATTGATGCTAGTTTGTCTGCATAGTTTTTCTCTCTAGGCACACTTTGGATGTTGAAGGATTCAAAATCCTCCAATAGATCCCACACCCTATGCTTGTAAGATTTTATAAAGGGGTTATTGGATGTATTTTGTATTATTAATAAATTGATATTGAGTTAAATGTCTTTGTATTCCTATAATTTATTTATTTTCTTCTTTCTATCCCATTGGAGGCCATGAATAAGGCCTTCATATTCAAATGCATTGTAAGAATAGCTAAAATGAAACCTATAAGTTGAGTAGTAATTATCATTAGAGGGAGAGACCAAAATAATAGATACACCTAATCCATGTTTTCTCTTTAATCCATTAAATAACATTTTCCAGATTCCATTAGTCTCCTCTATGGCCTAGTAAGGGATGGTATAAACACATTCACTTCATGCAAGTAGTAGACTTCCATATATATATATTCAATGCCTCCCAAAGGTGTTGGAACCAAAAACACTAAGGGGGTGGGGTGAATCACTTTTTAAACTCTTATTTCAATTCCATATATCATCCAAATAAATATGGAGATATAATAATGCATAATCAATTATTCATATGAGCATGAAGTAGGAACATAACACATGAACACAAGATCTATGTGGTATACCCTCATGGAATATAAAACCCAATAATACACAACTTTAACTATATTATAATAATAAATGGATCAAACATTTATTGCCATAAGGAACACTAACCCCTCATTAGTCAAGCACCAACTCAACTAGTCATTTAACAAACACCAACTTGCAAGGAGAACCAACCCCCTTGGTAACTCAACACCAACTAATTTACATTGAATATTTAATCACCCTTTTATGCCTATTTCTCACTCAAATGAATATTCCATCCTTATTTTTATCTTCTTACTCTTCTATCTCTCTCAAATAACCTATTAGGCCTTCTTAATTAACTAGCCCTTTTTTTGGCAGAATTGGATCTTATGACCTTGATCATCACCTATATAATCATAGTTATAAATTAATGAAATATTCACCACACCTATTTTATGGTATTCACACCCTATACATGGTTTCCAAAACTCTAAATCATTCACTTAAAATCCTCAATATTATAACTAGTCAAATTAGGCCTATTAGACCTTCTCTTTATACTTGAATCTCACTCTCACCCATCTTGGTCAGACAAGAACATATAAATAATTGGATAAAATTTGAATAGATAAAAAAAAATGTTTCAAAATTGAAATAACCACCACATAGTTTGGTCATTACCCTTAAGGGCCAAAACCACCAGTAGGCCTAATAGAGACCTAATGTAATTAAGACTTCTCAAAGCACACATTTCACTTTGGACTCTTTGGAACACATTAAGCATACATAAATGGATTAAAAAATTAATACAAACTTAAATTATACCCCTTATAAACTCACCTTATTAACCCAACAACTATTGCCTCATTTCACTCCTTAAACCACACAATTAGGTCTACTCACAATTAGGCCTTCTTATTACCAAAATGTCTATCTTGAAAATTTGATGCATACACTCAAATTTGACACATAAAAAAAACATAAAATAACATGGATATAATCTCCATGACCTCAGGTTTAACATAATTTTCATTATAAATCACCAAATAGGGAAAAATATCTCAAACTGATCAACTTCATATGCTCACTCAGAACTGCATACAAGCCTTAAGAACCTAATCAAAAGCCTTTAAATTTTTGCACCTTCATAAGAGTTTATCATGAAAAAAATGTGTTAAAATTAACCTATGATACCTATATAAAAAATTAATTCTCATTATATTCTTCAATTCTATGCAAAAATACACAGGTTCATCATTCTCACTTATACACAAAAACTCCCTGTAGCTCTAAAAACATAGTCATGAAAACTAAGTATTAGAACACTTGTGGGAAAATTTTTATGATATTAAAATGGGTTTAAATTATCATTCATCATGATTATAACATATTATAGAATATATATTATAATATTTAATACCAATATTGGTCTTATAGACTAATATCATGTTTTCACCCTACAAACTTCACTATTTTAGACATGTCACTTTGGGAACAACTTTTTTGATTGTCTATGAGTATCATAAAATATTTATTAAATGTGGAAATGAGATTAATATATTTAAAAATTACCCCATTCATTTGGATGTATCCCTAATCCATTGCAACTCATCCCTAATCTCATTCTCACTTTTACCTGGTTTTCTCACTATCTTGCTTATTAGGCCATTTTAGCAATAGGAAAAATTACATGAATAGTTTAACCTATTTAAGGTCTTAAACCTGGTTAAAAAATTACATAGTAACAAAATATAATTCTCACACATCATCCTCTAATAATTTTTATGCTTTGACCTGGTCAACCCTACTTGTTACATACAAAATTTGAGATATAAGCAGTTTATTATTGCTTTCACTCACTATTATGATATTAAAAACCAATTTTGGAAACATGGAAGAGTCATATACATGTTAAAAACATCAAACTAGGTCAAAAAAACCATTATGGTCCATAACTGATAAGATCTTTCATATCGGGTCATAATGAGGGTTTAGACTACCATCAATTCTTAGCAATCCTTCATAAAGGATTTCCCATAAAATCCAAAACCAACAAAAAAAAAAAAACTAGGAACCTTACCCTAATTTCATGAAATACTTAGGATCTCATGCAAAGGTTGCACATTCCAATGATAATAAGAAAATCCTTCTCAGGTCTATAACACCCCATTTTGTGTACATAGAAAATATCAACACCATTTTCATGTTTTATCATTCAGGATATGACCTAAAACTTGGTAAACACACTTAAAAAAACCTATCAAACCTCTTAAAATGTTATTATAAGCTTTGGCACCTTGGGAAATGAACTTGACCCCTCATTAAGCCACACTAGGTTTTTTTGCACATTAGGCCTTTAACGACTTGCCATACTTAGACCTTGAACATACCTTAAAAAATATTTTAATATTATAAAAACCTCATCATCATGTAATAAAACATCATACCATGCTTATACACTACCACACATTATCTCATAATCCTTATACTACTCATCTCATCATGCTATAAAGCCTATGCCTTCTCACTAGGTCTCTTAAGTACATGGCTTATAAACTCAACTTTAAGAACAATAAATACAACGTAGAATGAAATATATAAAAACTTCATGCATACCTTATACCACATTCTCAGCAATATCCCCATTTGTCATTGATAGAAACCACTCATTGGTGGAAATCATTCAAAGAAGCTTCTCTTACTGGGATACATCTCCCCCATATGGATCAATATTTACCTTTTACATTAATGACAAAGCACTATCTACAACAATAATTCAATATAAATGAATGAAATATCATATCAAAAAGGTCCCCTTATCTCATTTCATACCTCAGACATTTTCTTGAAAAACTAATATGACTCTCACTTTAACCTCATAGCTTGTGCACTTATTTCCTACTCTTGGAGCTAAAATACCTCCTTATTAGATCACCCTAAGCACTTTAACTTACTTATTGACTGATAGGAATAGGAATCACACCTAATTATTATATTATATGTTCAAAATTATCCTTTGATAGAGGTTTGGTCAAGATATCTACAATCTAATCCTTGGTAGACATAAATTCAATCTTAATACTTTGTTCACTAACCTATTCTCTTAAGAAATGATACTTGATAGGAATGTGCTTGGTGTTTGAATGCATGAAAAGATTATTTGTAACAATTATGGCACTAGTATTATCATAAAAATAGGACTAGGACCATCAAACTCCACCTGTAGTCTCTCAAAGTTTGTCTCATCCACAACACCTGAGGACAACATAAAGCTTCTACAATATACTCAGCCTCATAAGTAGATAAAGCCACTTATGGTTTTTTCTTGCTTATCCATGAGACTAGGAACTTAAATAAGAATAAGGATCCTCCACTAGTGTTTTTTATATCATCTAGACTCCCATCCCAATCTGCATCTATAAAGGCTACTAAATTAAATTTCTTACTTTTTGGGTACCATAATCCATAATCCATAGTTGCCTTGAGATACCTAAGTATCTTATTAACTACTTGTATATGAATTTCCTTAGGATCTAATTGAAATATTCCCACAAGACCTACTGATTTCATGATGTTAGGTCTAAAGGTAGCAGTATACAACAAATTCCCAATCATGGATCTATATTTTGTTTGATTGACCCTTAATGATTCATCCTCCTTGATTAGCTTATATCCTATAACCATAAGTTTTCTCAAAACCTTGAAATCTTCCATTTAAAACTTATTTAACATCTATTTTATATACTTGACCCATGAAATGAACATAACTTTTTTAGATTGATAGATTTGAAGTCCAAGAGAGAAGGACAATTTTCCAATCATAGATATTTCAAATTTTGAATTCATTACCTTTGCACAGGCCTTCGTCATGTTCTAATTAGTTCCATCAAAGATGATATACTCCACATAGACTACTACTATCAACTAATGGTAATTTTTAGTCTTGATATATAGGATACTATCTATAACTCCTCTCTTGAAAGCTTGATCTAAAAGATACTTGTCTAGTCTAGCATACTAAGTTCTAGGGGCTTATTTTAGACCATAGAGTGCCATCTTAAATCTATAGACATAATCCTTGTTATCATTCAATATTAAACCCTTAGGATGCTAAATGTATACTTCTTCCTCCAAGTTCCCATTTAGGAAAGCTGACTTGACATCCATTTAGTATATCTCAAAGCCTTTGAAACTTACATAGTCAATAAACATCCTAATAGCCTCTAACCTTGATACAAGAGAAAAGGTTTCCTCAAATTCAACTCCTTCTAATTGAGCATATCCTTTTCATACTAGTCTAGCCTTTTTTATGGTGACTTCTCTATTTTCATTCAACTTGTTTTTGAACACCCATTTTATACCAATGATATTTTTGTCTTTAGGCCTAGGTACTAACTCCCAAGTCTCATTCTTCTCAATTTAATTTAACTCTTAATTCATGGAATCTATCCAAAACTTATCTTCACTTTATTATACATGGATTTTAGGTTCAAATTTTTATAGTAAGCTTTATTCTCTTGATTAACATCACTCACCATTCTTCTCCTTATTTGTATACCTACACTTTTGTTTCTAATGATCAAAGATTCATGATGATGTTTTTGAAGCTGCCTTGAAGGACATTTTGAGTCTTTTCTTTACACAATATCTTATTCATCCTCATCTATCTCTATTGATCCTTCATCATTATTTTACCAAGAATATGATTTCTTAGCCTAATGAACCTTCACATTAATGCTTTTCACTATCTTTTGCAATCTCTTATTATAACGTATGTAGGCATTACTTATTGATGAATATCCCAAGAAAATACCTTCATCATAACTTAATTCAAACTTGCCAAGTCCTCATCATCTCTCTTGATATAAAATTTACTCCTAAACACCTTAAAATCTTCAACACTTGTAGGTTTACCATTCCATAATTCATATGGAATATTTTCACCATTGATCCTAATCCATCCTTTGTTCAAAGTGTAAACTACAATACTCACATCTTCTCTCTAGTAACCATCAAACAACTTTGACTCATTAAATATTGTCCTTGAAATTTCTTGAAATATTTTATTCTTTATTTCAACCACCCCATTCTGTTAAGGTGTTCTAACAGCTAAAAATTGTCTACTTATTTTATTGACATCAAAAAACTCATCAAAATAATTTGAACAAAACTCTCCTCCTTTGTTAGACCTAAGAAACTTTATCTTCACATTCTTCTCATTTTCAACCAAAGCCTTTAAATTTTTAAACTTACCTAGAGATTTTGACTTCTCCTTCAAGAAGTCTACCTAATTAATTCTTGTGAAGTCATTCTATAAGCAACTTAAATTAACTATCTCCTTGAATAATTTGAATCCTTGTAGGACCACATAGATTAGTATGAATTAGTTCTAAAGGTCTAGTAGTAGAGTATTCTTTAGACTTGAATCTCCTCTTAGTTGTCTTATCATGTTGACATGACATTTAAAGAGCATTTGTAGATTTAGAAAATTTGGGCATATTCTTCATAGATCCCTTAGAGTTGATCTTGATTAGATTATCAAAGTTCATATAACCTAACCTCTTATGCCATAGATAAATTTCATCTACATTTTTCATGAATCACTTCTCTTTTGTGATCTCATTTAGTACATAAAGATTTTTCTTAGTTCTCTTGTCTTTTGAAATTAACCTTCCTAATTGTTCTCTCCTTATTACACATCCTTTGTCATGTAATGTTAGGGTATTTCCTTGGGTGAGAATTTGACTCACTCAACAATTTGTGTTTTAATCCATCTACAAATAATTTTTTTTTGGTCTTCCCATTGTCCAAACTCAAATTACCTTTACCAACTATATTAACAAATGTGTTATTTCAAAACCTTATTGAACCAATGTCATTCTTCTTCAAAGTGATGAATTTGAATTTATATCTTGTCATGTGACTTGAAGAACCACTATCTATGTACCACTTCAAATCTTCATTATGAGTATGAAAGGTAGTTTGGGCTATCATAGACTCTTATCCTCTATATTCTTGCTTCTCTTTCAATTTACCCATAGGTTCTACTTTCTTGATCCATTATTTAGTGTCATGACTACATGTATTCTTAACATAACTAGTTTTCCTTATATATCTTGTCTTACACTCTCTTGCAATGTGTCCTCTTTGGTTTTACTTATAACACATGATTCTATTTTTCCATCTATAGTTAACAAATCTATGTCTAAATTTACCACAAGATAAACAATAACCAATGAAAGAATCCACATACCATGATTATTTGACCTTATTTGTATTTTAATGATCATAGGATGATACACCACTACCTTTGATATCCTTTTAGGAAGTAGAACCCTTCTTGGCTTGTTGATGATTGACTTCAAACTTGACTACTTCTGCATAAGTCTTGATTCTACCAACTTCATCACTCCTTGATTGATCATGACTTTTGGAAACTGAGTATCCTTTAAATATTTTTTTTCTCTAAATCTAAGACCTGTCATATCATAAAAAGACCTTTGATTATCTAAAATATTGTTAATCTTTCCAATAATCTCCTCAAACTTCTGATATATCATTATCTTGATTGCATCTTGCTCAAATTGTGCCTTTAAAATATTTAATTTCATTCTAATTTGGGTGCATTCTTCCATATGATTATTCTCTTTTAAACAACATTCACAAGTTGTTTCAATGATTATGTACATATCTTCATTGCAATCATAAAAGACACTTTCATTATCAAAATCCATACTTGTGCTAAGCATATCCCTGAGACTGTTAAGCCTACACAAGGGACCTTGCTCTGATACCAATTATTATAAGAACAACCACTGAGAAAGGGGGGGTGGTGAATCATTTTCTAGACTCTTATTTCAATTCCATATATAATTGATTAACATTCAAACAAATATAAATATATAACAATGCATAATAAATTATTCATATGAGCATGAAGTAAAAATATAACATATAAACACAATATCTATGTGAAAAATCATCATGGGATATAAAACCCATTGATACACCACTTGGACTATAGTCTTATAATAAATGGATCAAACATTTAGTGAGGCACCAACCCTTCACTAGTCAAACACCAACTTATAAGGATGAACTAACCCCTTAGGTAACTCAACACCAACTCAATTATCTTGAATATATGTTTAGCCTTCAACAAATTTTTCTCATTCAAATAAATATAAACTCTTTATTTTTCTCTTCTCACTCTTCTATCTCTCTAAAATAGCCTACTAGGCCTTCTCACTCAACTAGCCCTTTTCTTGGCATAATTAGATATTATGATCTAGATCATCACCTATAGAAACATAGTTATAACTTCATGACATATTCATCACACATATTTTATTGTATTCACACCCTCTACCTAGTTTCTAAAACTCTAAATCATTCTCTCAAAATCCTTAATATTCTAAAAAGTCAAATTAGACCTATTAGACCTTCTCTTTATACTTGACTCTTGATCTCGACCATCTTGGTCAGCCAAAAAAATATACATAATTGTATCACATTTATAAAAAATTAAAAAAATACATTTCTTAAGTGAAACAATCACCACATAGGTTGGACATTGCACTTAAGGGCGAAAACCACCATTAGGCCTAATAGAGACCTAATGAAATTAGGTCTTCTCAAAGCACACGTTTCATTTTGGCATATTTGGAACACCTTGAGCCTATAAAAATGGATAAAAATATTAATAAATTCTTAAATTATACCATTTATAAACTCACCTTATGTACCCAACATCAATTAGCTCATTTCACTCCTTGAACCACATAATTAGGTCTACTCGCAATTCGGTCTTCTCACTACCAAAAAGTCTATCTTGCAAATATGATGTATAAATTAAACTTTTATACATAAAACAAACATAAAATAATATTTATATAATATTAATTACCTCAGGTTCAACATCATGCTCATTAAAATTCACCAAATATGGCAAAAGACCTCAAATTGATCAACTTTATATGCTCACTTAGAACTCCACACAGGCCTTAAGAAGATAGTCAAAAGACTTTGACTTTTCACACCTTCATAGGAGTTTATCATGAATAAAAATATTTTAAAATTAACCTATGAGACCTATATAACACTTTCACATGCATTGGATTCTTCAAATATATGTAAAAATACTCAGGAACATCATTCTCACTTATATACAAAAAACTACCTATAGCTCCAAAAACACAGTCATGAAAACCAAGTCTTAGAACACCTATGGGAAAAAAATTATTATATTAAAATGGGTTTAAATTATAATTAAAAATAATTATAACATATTAAAAAATACATATTCCAATTTTAAATATCAATATTGGTCTTATAGATAAATCTCATGTTTTCATCCTACACAGACTTCATTATGTTAGATAGGTCACTTTGGGAATAATGATTTACTTGTATATAAGTATCAAAAAATATTATATTTAAGTTTAAAATTATATTTATATATTTATAAATGACCCCATGCATTTGGACCCATCCCTAATCAATTGCAACCCATCCCTAATCTCATTCTCACTTTTACCTGGTTTTCTCACAGTCTTGCTCATTAGGACCTTTTAGTGATAGGCCAAATTCCATGAAAATTTTATCCTATTTAAGGTATTAAAAATACTCAAAAAATTACATGGAAACAAACTAAAATTATTGCAAATCATACTCCAATAAGTTTCATGCTTTGAACTAGTCAACCTTATTTGCTACATCAAAAATCTAAGAAACAAGGGGTTTCCTGTAGCTTCCACTCACTCTACTGAAAAACCAAAACCACATGGAGAAAATTATGAGAGTAATATATATTTTAAAATCATAACAATATGTAAACTAAAACATTATAATCCATAACAAACAATATCTTTCATATTGGGTCATAATGAGGGTTTTAGGAGGGTTTAAACTACCTTCCATTCTTAGTAATAATTCATAAAGGATTTCCCCTAAAATATAAACCAATGAAAATAAATTAAATATATTACTATTACCCAAATTATATGAAATTATTAATATCTCAATCAAAATTTTCATGTGCCAATGAGCATAAGAAAATCCTTCTCAGGTCTGCAACACCCCATTTTGTGTACACATAAAATCTCAACACCAATTTTCATGCTTTATATTTCAAGATATGACATTAAAATTTGTAAAAAAACTTAAAACTACCTCTCACACATTTTAAAATGTTATTATAATATTTTTAACCTTTGGAAATGAACTTGATCCCTCATTAGGCCACACTAGGTCTCTGTACACATTAGGTCTTGAACTACCAGTCATGATTAGACCTTGAACACACCTTAAAAACTCTTTTACTCTTATAAAAAACTCATACCATGATAAAAATATACCATAGATTATCTCACAATACTTATAATACTCAACTCATCATGTTACCAAGCCTATGCCTTTTCACTAGGTCTCTTAAGTACATGGCTTATGAACTCAACTTTAAAAATAATAAAGACAACTCAAAATGACATCAATGACACTTTCATGACATTAATGAAAAATTCATTCATACCTTAGAATAAATTCTCAACAAAAGTGTTAAGTTGTTTATTATCATTCTATAACTCATCAAAAAATAGGTCAGGTAGCACCTCAACATGAGTGACTAGTTCTCAATCAATAAGGTGGTCTTCCTAATCCAATATTATGTAGTTTATATTTAGGTTTATTATTTCATAAATATCAATTTGAAAATTTGAAATTTTTTCAGACCTAATGGACACCTTGGTTTTATACCTTGTATTAAATTCAATATAGGACCAATATGCTATCAGGTAACCCCGAATTTTAGTGGTGAAGGCTTTAGATAAGCATATAACAAAATAGAGTGGTACCTATAAAACAACCAAATATTGGACCAATGAAACATTAAGAGAGGAAAGAATGGTTAAATTTATACCTTTGATAATTCCAAATGGTTTATTATAATATCCATCAAACTATAATACCCCTTTAGAGAGGGGTTCATATTTCAAACCAAGTTGATCTGATATTAATTTAGGCATCACTAAAGTGCTTGCCCCACTGTCAACCATGTAGTTATGTACCAAAGATTTTCCAATAATAAAATAAATTTATAATTAAAGAGTTTTTATTACCTTTTTTTACCTATATTCATTGGTTTTGATTACATTAGTGAGGATCACATTCTCCTTAGTGGCTTAACTAAAACATTGATTTTTGACAAGCCCTCTTGAAGAAGATCCACTTGGACCAAGTATATAAATTAATTCCCACATAGGTACACTCACATTTTAATTATTAATTTGATCAATAATTTTTATGTGTGAAACACCAACCTTTTCTTGTGCTTTGGGAGAGATAATAATGCTTTTTTACTTGTGAGATTTGAGGTATAAAAGCACCTCCTTGGTTTTGATTTTTCTGATTTGTTTGAGCCTTCATTGCTAAATTAGGCTCATTTGGATTTAAAAAAAATGGAAGATTAGTAGAATAAATCTTATCTACTTCTTGTCTACCCTTTATATTTCTTCTCTTTAACCTTGTGTTGGTTTCCATAGGGATGTTCACTTGGCTAGTACTAGCTTGTTGATTGAAAACATAACACTCTTTTGATTGGTAGTTCACCAATGTAGCATCTAAATTATTTTTTACCTAATTATACCCTTGAAATTTTTTAATATATTTTGGTTTAGTCATCATAGGAAATTATACATTTTATTCCATTAAATCTTGTGAACCCATAATTAGCACCCTGTTGCCATTGCTCATTAAAGCTTTGGTTGAACTCTACATTTGGGGTGATACCTTGATTGTAAGATTGATTCCAAGGTAAGAGACACTCAAATTCTTATGAAATGTTATTTTAGATAAGGACCAAGGTCCTAGAAGTACTTACACCATTAGGATTGTAGTTTTTACTTGGTTTAGCATAAGTGAGCTGCCTTTACCCTTCAAAATTAGCCTTGAAGGGTGGCCTACTAGATATATAGGGTTGTTGAGGATGATGTAGGGGATGGTATGGTATATTTAACTAAGATTTATACCTATTAACATTCAATAACTAATTTACAAATTTTTGGAACATGTTCTTGATCTCTTGGAGTTCACTAGATTAACTAGTTGAAGCTTTATCTTGGCTTGGTATAGGTATGGTACCCAGTGTTGGCAAAGGAAGAATGAAAGAAAGAGGAAGAAAAATTGTAGGAGTTTGTTGAATTTTTAGGAACAATGGCATATGAGGCCTTGGTGTGAGATTTAAATCTTGTATTAGGATATTATCTGCCTTGATTACTACCTCATAAGCATCAAGTAATGTGCTTCCCCCATTGAATATATCATAACTACAATGCCACTATTGAGGGCCCTTAGATAATAGAGGAAATAATAATTAGGAATAGGCTTGAAAATGATTATAATCTTGTCCCATGTTTTCTAAAACATGTTGTTAAAGTCCTACATGACCTCTTAAGGAGCTCTTTTGATTGTTGTCAACTACTCTACTAGGAACACATTGTCACTCTTATCTTTAAATATCTTCCATAAATCATCACCTAACTAGTCCCATGTTGTGATGAAATTATGATTTAGGTTCCTATACCAATATAAGGCCTTTCCCTTGAAATATATGGCCAACAACTTGATATCTAAATTCCCTTTAGTGATGTTATGGATAGTGTAAAAATTAGTTGTCTCTATTATGTTTAGAAAGAGTTGTAGAGTTATCCCTTGAGAATTAAGGGACACTCTTAAGGGATGACAATGGGATGATATCATAATTTTTAATATCTAAAGGAATTTTACCATTAAAATCCATAAAAGGTAAGGCTCTAGGGGTAGCCATGGTAATGAAAGGTGTTAACAAGGATCTTCTAGTAGGGGTAGATTTTCAAATTGGCTTAGGAGGGAAGCTTCTCAAGTATGAATGAGTGTTATAAAACCTCAATCTTCTTGATGATTTAAAATTTAATTCAAAAAATTCAAAAGGAATACCTCTTTAAGATAACCTTATAGTCACCTTTGGCATGAAAAATAGGCACTACTTTCTCACCAAAACACTGAGTGTTCATTGGAGTCACTAGATGTTGAGAGTGTGGATGCTACAACTACTACAAATGGATCAATACTAGCATTAATCTTGATCAATATGATTCAAATATGTCCCATCGAGTGTACAAAAAACTATTGTGGCATAAAATTTCACCCTTTGAGAGGGTTATTTAGTCTCTCTCACTCCTAGACACTTGATAGGATTAACCTCAGGCTATGGATATCCTATGATAGGCTAATTCCTCTTGGTAAATCACCTAAACTATTGATTTTACTTGGGAAATGGGTAAAATAGATGAATAAAAAGGGTGATGCACCAAACTAAATGACACTCTTAATTTCTCAAAAATAAACACAAAGATAGATCAAAGATCCCTCATTTACATAATCTCCAACACTAACTGGTTTACATGAATAATTCTGAATAAGGCCTTCTATACAAGGGATAAAGCATAGAGGAATGATAAAATTCACACTATACCCTCACTTATGACTAAAAAAACAAAAATTTAGACTTGAAAACATCTTGAACCACTTGAAAAAATCGAGGATAGGAAAATCACAAAAAAAAAGACTTCTTCACAAGGCAATCATTCATAAGCTACCTTAAACACAAAGTACAGTCAAAGATATAGGTAAAATAGGTAATCTTATTCCTTCAAAGGTTGTTCTTTACAAATTTTTATAGGGTTTCACCTTATCAAATGAGAAATTACATCTTACAATGAGAATAAAAAGACATATATAGAAGAAGACAAGAAAAGAGGTGGAGAAAGCTTTCAATCCTCAATAAATGCACTTCAACCACCATCTTTGGCCATCCAACATAGTAGAGGAGGATTAAAGTCTTTCTACAACCCTCCATGGCACTTAGGGGTTTATCATGTTTTTTTGTTAATCTTCTTTGATAAAAAGGGGTTTCAATATTTTGAATTCTGTAAAGATCCACACCCAAAAAGTGATGGGGATTTTACTTCAAAAACATGTGTAAAGTCTGATTGAATCTCCATCAAGGTTTTGGCTTGCAAAAACACATGCAAAGTATCTCTGAATCTCTGTCAGGGTTTTGAATTTATAAAACACATACAAAGTTCCTTTTAAACTTCATTAGGTTTTTGAATTGAAAAAACACATTCAAAGTCCCTTTGAATCTCTGTTGGGGATTTACAAAATTGGGAAAGTGGAGATACTTTATAACTTTGAAAATTTATAATTTTACAAAAATTAGGGAAGTGAAGATACTTTAAAACTTTAAAACTTTACAAATTTTCAAAGTGCACAAAAATATCCAATTTACACGTGGGAGGGAAATCGAATATTTAAGTGCATTTTACATCTTTTACAAAGTTTCAAAGTGAACAAAAATCTCCAATTTTTGCTTAGCATGGAAAGTGGAGATTCATGTACATTTTACAACTTTTACAAAGTTGAAAAGTGCAAAGAAATATCCATTTTCCACTTGAGAGAAAAAGTGTAAATTTAAGTGCATTTTTTAACTTATGTAAAGTTACAAAGTGCACAAAAACCTGTAGTTTCCACTTGGGAGGGAAAATGAATATTTAAGTGCATTTTACAACTTTTGTAAAGTTTTAAAGTTCATAGAAATATATGGTTTCCACTTGGTAAAAAGGTACTTAGTCCATATTAAATATTTTACTCAAGGCTCTAATAGTTTGGTTATTTTTCCTTCTACTTCATGCTTACCACTAGATGGTGAATAACCTTGAAAATCAACTTGATCTAGTATTTGTAGTGTAAACCCCACTTTTAGGCATTTAACTTAAAGTTTCCAAAATTACTTAAAACTTTGATAAAATATTCACAAGATGGATGAGAACATGAAGTAGGGACATGAATATTATCTCATCCATTTACCATTGGATCATCCACTACAATAGGCTCTTGAGATAGTTCATTTTACCATGCTAAGACCCTCCAATATAGTGCATTACATCATTAAGTCATGAATATAAAGATATTAGTCATCAAGGTGAAATTTGTTTGTATATGTCAATTTTGGCCAACAGTATCATTGGATGATAGAGTAAAGAAGAAATATGAAGTTTCAATTGAGGTTGTGATGGCTTTCAATGAAAAAAAAGAGTTTACTACTATTGGTGAATTACTTGAAGACCAAGATAGGCTTGAAGTCACTAATATATCATTTGAAGTGAAAAATGAGGTGTTTACTACCTAAAGTGATCAAGAGGAAGTTGCCTTTTGGGTAGAATTAGAGTTTTTTGGTTCAATTTTAGATAGTGGACCTGTATCTCCATGTGGAGACATTAATAATGTAGTTGTGCATGTTGGAAATATATTCCAGAGGTTGATTAAAGTAAATACTTCAAATCCTCCTCTTTTCTTATCAAGAACATCACCATACCAGCCTCCATGGAAGCAAAATAAGACCCAAATGAGTCACTAATGTGTGAAGAACAGCTACAAGACTTATTTATGGTCTTAAAATTAGGTTATGTGCTCTTGAAATGGGACTACAATCTGATTAGGCTAGGCAGAGAAAATTTATAAAAATATCATCCCAAGAGACCACTTCACTTGATGAAGACTTTTTGATGTTCTTAAAGTTGGTTGTCACCTTCTTAACTAGTTTGTAAAAGTTGAAAAAGATAACACTTTCTCTCTTAGTGGGTCCAAGGAGCTAAAGGTGGTGAGGAAAAATTTCATGATAACTCATGGAATCCATACCTTGATATCATTCAACAGGTTGAATTTATTTTTAGGCCTATATCTCCTAGAAATAACATAGATGATGTTTTTGTCAAGTTTGAAGAACATGATCCTAATGAGCCCTCAAAGACCGATGTAAAAACTATGGTCACATTGGAGAGTTCTATTATGGATAAATAACATCAAGAGGTAAACTCTGAATTACAAGAAGAGTTTGTTTACATTAGGGACATGTTTGTTTATTTTTATTCACTTGAAATCAATCTTAAAATATTGGTAATCAAGAATAGAGTTAATAGACCAAGAATAAGGTCTAAAAAATAGTTGGTATATTACTCTTGTTCACCCCTTGAAGAAGATCTAATTTTTTTCCCTTTTGATCTAGGTGGATCAAACCTTAAATTTTAATTGTATATAGTAATTTTTTGTGTTTTTCTTCACTAAATTCTTGTTATAATAGTGTGTGTTTTGTTTGGTTTAGTTGTTTATTGTGTGTGGTTCTTGTCTTTTTATGTGTTTTAGAGGTATATTGGTAAAACAAATTTGTTTTAAGGCATTTTTAATTAGGTTCAAAGTCTGAATCATGTTTTTAGTTGAGTAATAGGTGACTCCATAGCCCAATGGATGTATGAGGTAACTAGTCTAAGATACATAATAATCAGGCAATCCTAGAAGGTCACAAAAGATGTTAGACAAAATTGGATTTTAGAGGTGAGTAACATTCAAAAATTTCTATCTAAATTTATTTGATTTATTTGATATCCCTTGAAGGTTATTATCTTATTTATATCTTATCTTGTCATAGTGAAGAGTGGTGTTATTTATATTGGTGATCAAGGTCTTCCAAGGTGGTATAGTCAAAATGTGAAGTCATGGTTGTCAAGTGATTATACAATATTTATGGCTTGATCCTTTTTAAGGTGTTTAGCATGGTTTAAGGTAATTTTTTAAAAGTTAAGGTAAGTGTCATAGTTGTCTAGACATCACAAGTGTCAAACCCACATGCTTCAATTTAGCCTAGAGATCAATAAGTCTTCTAAGGCCTTTTGGCATTCAGTATAAATTATTTCACACCCCCATTATGTCTGTATAATCCCTAAAATATGATAAAAACCCATTTATAATGTACAATCTCAATTGAAACCTTTTTATTTGTTACCCTAACATCAAAACATAAGTATAGCCTAAGAAAAGGCAAGTGGAGGGAGACTTGTATGTTACATTTTATTTTTGCATGATAGGGAAAAATACATGATCATATCACATGGGGATATAAAGGGCATTCATCTAAATGATCAAACTCTATTGTAGGAAGAAGACATTTTGAGGAGTTTTTACAAGTTTTCAAGCATGATCAAAGCATATCCAGCCAAGGAAAAATCATACATAGTGGTGAATCATGTGTATGTAACCTTATAGCCTCCAAAAATCCAAATCCATTATTAATATGGTGTTATAGGTCCAAATAGGTATAAAACCTTCTTAACTCCATCAATTTCTTACAAGCCTCAAGAAGGTTAACTATTTTAAGGATGGTACATAAAGGAGAAAGAGTGTTGGGTCAAATGATTTTGGTGGTAGATAGAGGATACTATTAACTTAATATTTCATGAATTAGTTTAAATTTTCATGAGATGTGCTCTATGAATCATTGCTAAGAAAATAAGTGCTAAAAACCCTTGTAAAACCCCATAAGATTGGTTCTATCTTTGGCTTTGTGTTTAAAGGTTTATGGAGGAAATTTGATTGTGGGAGAGTGATATTATATCACCTAATATCATCCATATCATTTATTCAAATCATATGAACACAATCATGTGTTTTTTTTGACAAGAGAAACATACTTTCTCAATCATGCAAATGTTAATAAAAAATGGTATAAAATATCTCTCTAAACCCTATAAAACTTCACATAATTTATTAGAGTATTCTCCAAGAATCAAATAGGAAAAAATGGTGAATAATGAGCCATGATCATACACTCAATAAACTGTTGCAAATCACAAGCAAAAATAAACGTTCTTAAGGTCATTGAGAGGCAAAAAATGGTGTGAATGCATTAAGAATATTAAAGTGATATTATCCAACCTTTCATACCCACTTATATCTCATATAAAAAAATTATTACCTCTAGAGTTTTCTTCTTATGTTAATTCAATGTTTAAGCCTCAAATGAGAGAAGTACAGTCTTGCAGGTGTTAGGTTCAAGATCATCAATATTTGGTTCATACACAAAATTTTCATTATAAAATGGCATTAAAATAAGTGAAAAAAGTTTCATATTTTCTTAAATTATAATATAAAGACATGGAAGATAGGTATATTTCATCATATGATAGGTGAAATAGGTGTTAGGCCTAACTTAGAAACCTACAAGCCTACATGCACTATATGAGGAAAAGGCGATCTTTTGGTTTGATCAATGGGTTGGAAACTAGTCCAAGTTTTGAGGAACCATGATAATATCCACCTTTACTAGTTTAATTTTTAATAACAAAAGACTATTCAATATGAGCCATCCTCATTCCTTGGTAGAGCATTCATCCCAAAGGCTGATTGAACATAACTGTATGGGCAAGACTCGCTAATTGAAAATATTTTAGATGTTTTGAACATAGTATCAAACCTAAAAAAAAATTAGAGGGTTATATGAAAATATTATGGGGAATTTAATATTAATATTCATATTTAAAATGATCTAAATAAAGGTGAATGGAGATCTACAGTTCTGCAAACCTATAGGTCCACATTCTTGATCAAAATATGAAAACCTTGCATGAAAAGAAGTGTCTTGAGTTTCCTAGATAAATACTTACCTAATACAATTGTGAAAGGGTTCATAAATAATTTTATTCTTTCATATAGAGTGGAATAGAGTAACAAATTATCTAAACAAGGGTGATATATAGTAGAAAAGACTAAAAGACCCAAACATGCCTAAAGCTCACTCATACACCTATAGGTAGAAAAGTCAAATTGAAGCCATATGAAGCCTTAATGAATATGGAGGATTATCTAAAAGAATAATATGGGTACTATTATAACTATTTCATATAATTCTAACCAATAAATATGCATTTTTAAGTCTTCTACGCCTAAAAACCTTTCCTTGGTCTCCACACATAGGTCTATCAACCCAAGAAGTTCTAAACATTGTTTGGAAATACAATGAGAAGATACATGAGAAGTAACAGAGCTTGGAGATTTTGATGATGTTTTACAAATTCATGTCATTTTTTATTTTTAAGGGAACCTGTATGGTATAAATAATCACCAAGAATGGAGACCACTCAAAACCCTCTTGTCACCTTATGAAGAACTCAAGAATACAATTTTATGATTAGAACTTGAATGGAAGGATAAATGGTTTAAAATGGATATTATAGGTGTTAATTAGGATCCCTTACTCCAAAATTTTGGTATTAGTTCATAAGTTGAGGCCCTCACCTTTATGAAGAATCGTTAACACGATAAGTACTCTAAAACCCTCCTATAACCCTTCTAAGAACTTGGTGTCAAAGTTATGAATTATAAATGGTTATAATGGGAATTAATGGTCATTATATCACATTAATTTAAACTAATAATCCCATGGGAGCTTGAATGAGCCATTAGGTGGCATGTGTGGAGTGGAAAAGGTAAGAAAATGGCCTAAAACATTTTTTTCAAGCTATTTGTAGAGGTCTATGTAGGTTTGAGTTTCCTAATCAGTGTAGGAGGAATTATAAGTATGAATATACGTATATTATCCCTAAAACATCCATTTTAAGGAAATCCCATGGTGTTTTAATAGGTTTCAAAGTAATAAACTAGACTTAATGAAAAATCTATCTTCTTTATTGCATAGAGGATTGGTTGTAGACTTCTTCAAGGTAATTTGGGTTTTGGAAATATTCAAAGTATCCTTCTACTCACCTCATACCATCCATATAAATTTATTCAAGTGGTGAATAGTCCATCTGAGTGATAAAATGTAGTCTTGAAGTGCCTAATATACTGGTAGATTGAGCATGATCTTTCAATATGTCATTGAAGGTCCTTGAGGGAGAGGTGTAATGAAGATGAAGGGTTTCAAGACACATAAGATAACATGATTACCCCATACAACATCAATATGGAAAATTATCAAGCATGTGCAAAGTGTCAAAGAGATAAAATGGAAATCAAGGTTAGTTATATGATCAAGAATGCAACTTGTACTTCTCAATAAGGAGGTCAATTCATGATAAGAGTGATGAGTCATCAAGTGAAAACAAGAAACTCCTACACCACATTGAAGATCATAATCTCATAAAACAACACATGTTTAAGAAGATGACAAGACTATTGTTGGCCTCTTACATTTGGCATGGTAACTAAATTGTGAAGGATGACACTTGTCATGGGTTTTCTCAATGAATTTCTCTCTTCTCTCTGATTTATCCTATATGCACTGCCTTATTAGGCATTGTAATGGATCCTCAACCTGAGTATGGTGAAGCCCTGCTCATAAAAACACTTTTACTTTGCCTTTGAAAGTGAATAAATATTTATTTACAATAGGGAAAACTTTAGTGGTTATTTATAGCCAAAGGGCTATAAGTAGGGTTTTTTTAATTTTAAAAATGGTTAATTCTAAGAAAATATACATAGGTCAAATATACTTAATTTTATATAATTTCATATTTCAGGACATAGATTTTCTAGAGTTACTATACATGTATAGGTATGATTCACCAGGAAATTATATGAGACATGTATAGGTTAGTCTAGAATTACTAGGTATATATGTTTATGTGTGTGTGTGTGTAAATAATAAGGACCACTAATGACATAATAATATAAATGAAGTAATTATATTTATTCTATGAAAATGTTTTGAATATTATTTGGCACCACATATTCTTCCTTCTATATAGTTTTAATAACTAAAAAACTTAATAATAAAAAAAATTTCAAACCTAATGGTTATTTTATTTCTAGCATTGAATGTGGTGCAAATGGAATTAAAGCTAAGAGGATTGAGGTTTAGATCTTACCCCTTTTTTAGTGAATCAACACCGGTATATTGAGGAAGCCATATGTACGATTAATGTAAGTTGTTTGAATACATATGTGATGGTTTCTCAAAAAAAATTATCATTTATGCAAGCTATTGGTGGAAGTGAAGATCTAGTAGTTGGAATATTGGGATGAGTGGTTGGAAATAAATGTGAAGACAATTTTTAAGCTAGATTCCTTATGATTGTAGCTACAAGTTATAGATTTGTGTTTCTTTTATTTTTTAAGACTGAGATAAGTTTTTTGCATACATAGTAATATATCTTGAAATGAATAAATATAATGATAATTTTCTTGAAAAGGTTTTCTTTAAATACATTTTATGATGGTTTATCAATTTTAATAGTCATTGATACAATCTACTAGCATAAGTGAAGCTTTGGTAATCTAAAGATTGGGATGAGAGGTTGGAAAGGAAGGTGCAAAATTTTTTTAAGTTGGTTTCCTTGTGATTGCAATTACAAGGTGCGGATTTATGTTTCTTTTGTTCTAAATATTGAGAGCAGTTGTTTCAATGCATAGTCATCTATCTTGAAATGAATAAATATAATAATAATTTCTTTGAAAATCATTTCTTTAAGATATTTTCTAATGGTTTATTGATTTTTCTAGTCATTGATGCAAGCTATTAGTGGAAGTGAAGCTCTTGTAGTTAAAATATTAGGATAAGAGGTTAGAAATGAAAGTGTAAATAATTTCTAAGATGGTTTCCTTATGATTAAAAATTCAAGGTATGGATTTGTGTTTCAACTATTCTAAATATTTAGAGCAGTTGTTTTGATGCATATTCATCTATCTTGAAATGAATAAATATAGTGATAAGTTCTTTGAAAAGTATTTCTTTAAAGATATTTTGTGAAAGTTTCTCAATTTTTATAATCATTGATGCAAGCTATTGGTAGAACCAAAGCTCTAGTAGTCGAAAGATTGAGATGAGGTGCAAACAATTTCAAAGTTGGTTTCCTTGTGATTACAACTGTGAGGTATGGATTTGTGTTTATTTTGTTATGAAGACTGAGAGCAATTATTTTCATGCATAGTCATTTGTCTTCAAATGAATATATATAATGATAATGTCTTAACCATATCCATAATCAATAATGATAAGGTCTATCAAAATATCTTAACCATATCCATAATTAATAATGGCCTTTCAAATATTTTTTATTTCAGTTAACAAACCATGCCAACCAGAATATAATTTTTACCTTAAGATTATTGTGTCTTAAGTCACAAGTGGTCCTTAACACATTAATAAAACCGAGTAAAAGAAAATGCTCTTCCTTTTATATGGTTTTAATGTCCAAAAAAAATTATAATAAATAATTTTCAAATCGAATGTTTATTTTATTTTTAGCATTGAATGTGGTGTAAGTGGAATCAAATCTATGGGGATTGAGGTTTATATTTTACCTCATTTTTAGTGAATTGGCACCGACATATTGAGGGGCCCCAAGGAAAAAATTAATGTTGGTCTAACACATCACCTATGAGATTAGTGGAAGTTGCTTGAATACATATGTGATGGTTTTTCTCTATTTTTCTAGCCATTTATGCAAGCTATTGGTTTAAGTGAAGATGTTGGTCCAATTTAGATACTTACAGTTCATTACATTATATATACTTCAAATAAGTTTGGTATAAAATAAAAAGGGAACACTGCAATATACTTATGCATCTCTATAATAGAGTTTAAAACTGTTATAGACATGTTTACTTAATCAAACAAAAATAAAAATACACAAATTACCTCTTAATAATTTATATACTTTGCATTATCTTCAATAAGCTTTCTCAAAAATTAGATAAAATAAATCTCAAAATCAATCACAAAATTTTTTGTCCTTCCTTGATCAACCTTGGAATTTAGATGCCTAAATTTTAAATTTCAACATGCCAATTTTTTTCATTTTGTTTTTGATAATTGTTATTTGCATTCTCTTCAAAAGTTATTAGACTCAAATCTAGTATTACAAAATTGTAGTGTGTTTGAAGAGTTATTACGCAATCCTTTTCTTTCAGATGTTGACTACTAAATTCCCATAGCTCTATCAAATGGAAAATCAAGGACATTGTATCTAGTTTATAGAGTGTCAAGCAAGTCTCCTATTTTTTTCAATCTAGTTTCTTAACTTTGACTTTAAAAATGACAATGCACTAAAAATTCTCTCATCTTCCATTGAGTCCAAAATCATTGTTTGGCATAAATTAGTAAGATTAAAATATTCTAAGATACCATCACATAGTATTTCACTCAAATTTAAGGTAGTTCATAGTCTAGTGATTGATCCATCTTTGAAAGCATGGTCCAAAACTTGTTATGAAAAATCAAATAGATCACTCGCTTAGCTTTGGAAAATATAAAATGCCTTCAGTTTTTTCACCATTCAATTCTACACTCTTACAAAAGTGTTGGGCCAAGGTTTTGATTTTATTCTAAAAATTTGATAAGCTAACATTTTTCCAATAGTGAGGGTACATCATAGCCATAGATTATACTAGTTCATCATGAGTAAAATGATATCTAATCTCTAAATAGAAACATTTTACAATTTCCTTCAAGAGATAACTTATAGAGGATACAACTTCAAGGAATCAATCCCTTGTAACATGAAATTATTTGAGTCTATTAGATTGACCAACTGTGTCAAAAGTGTGAGTTATGGTCTCTGCTTAGTTTATACTAAGTATTGCACATGATCTTACCATATGTACTACACAAAAAGAGTTATAGTGCCTCATGATCATACTCTATTTTATTTTTAAATGTTTAAGGTAATTATATTCTAGCTAACATGGTTTTTTACTTGAAATAAAAAAAATATTTGAAAGGCCAATATGGGTGTGGTTAAGACATTTTGGCAGACCTTATTATATAGTCTATGATTTCAAAACTATGAAAATGTTTTGAATATTTTTTTAGTTATGTCATCCTCACTTTTCATAGTTGTCATGCCCTATGGCCCCATAGTTGGTTTATACTCTATACTCTGATTTTTTGTCACTATTTTTTTTATATTATATTTATTATATTATCTGGTTGGTCTTTATCACATACTTATTTTAAATAAACAAGAAATTGATTTTATTTAAAAAATAATGACATGCATGATACTTCTTTTAAACAATGCAGAAAGAATAAACTAAATAAACACAATAGAGCCTCATGATCATATTGTATTTTGTTTTTAAATATTTAAGGTAATAATTAGATTTTGATTGGCATGGTTTTTTAATTGCAATAAATAATTATTTGAAAGGTCATTATTGATTATGGATATGGTTAAGACATTTTGATAGACCTTATCATTATTGATTATGGATATAGTTAAGATATTTGAAAGAAATGTTTTGAGAAAATATCTTTAAATAAATGCTTTTCAAGGAACTTATCAATATATTTATTCATTTATTAATTATATTTTTGCTATAATCAGTTTATTATATTATTGGTTGGTCTTTACCATATACTTATTTTAAAAAACAATAAAATGATTTCCTTTGAGAAATAATGACACGCAAGTTATTTATTTTAAACAATGTAGAAAGAATAAACTAAATAAATGCAACAGAGCCTCATGATCGTACTATATTTTGTTTTTAAATGTTTGAGGTAATAATTATATTTTGGTTGGCATGGTTTGTTAATTGAAATAAATAAATATTTAAGAGGCAAATATGAATGTGGTTAAGATATTTTGTAGACCTTATTATATAGTTTATAATTTTAAAACTATGAAATTGTTTTAATTTTTTTTTCAATTATGTCATCCTCACTTGTCATAGTTGTCTTGCCATATGGCCCCATAGTTGGTTGATACTCTATACTTTGATTTTTTGTCATAATTTTTGTTACACTCAATTTATTATATTATCTAGTTACTCTTTTGAGAGACTTAATGAGGTCTGTACTTAATTTATACTTAGTCACATGGCCACCAATTTCGCACTTAAAAAGGACAAATTTAATCTTTAAAAAATAAAAAATTTAATTATTAAAAAGAAGGAACCGTAAATAAGATCTCAACTTTAGACTTCTCATCCTCTAACCTCATTCTCCATTATTTTTTGATTTGAATGTGATATTTGATGCACCAGCTATTTATAAGTTTTTCTTAAAGAGCTAATAGCAATCGCCAATCAATTTATACCAATGTGGTGATTTTAAAAAAGATTCACCAATGGAATTATACCTAAAATCTAGAATTTGCTAAGATTTTATAGTAAGATTTTAGGGGTCCCTTCTTAAAATTATCCCTAATTTAAAACCTTCTCAATGCTACAACTTGTGTATGTTTCATGGTTAGTTGTGTTGTCCCCCAAAAATATCAGCTCATTTTTGGGACAACATTTGAACTATTTTGGTCTTACAGACCAAAATTATATCTTCTCTTTTCAAAATTTGTCTTGGGTATTCAAATTCTTCAGTTTTCAAGCTTTTCTTAAATCTACGGACTCTACAGGCTTGAATCTATGGACTTTGCAGGCTTGAATCTATGGACTCAGTAGGAAGAAAAATCTATGAATTGTGTAAGAAAATGAAAATCTATGGACTCTACAGGTAGGTTCATTTTTATAGGTTCAAAGGCTTTTGTAGGTGGTTTTAGTCAAAATAATCAGTTTTTCAACACTTAGTCATTTTTCAAGACTGTTTCAGTGCCTTGGTTCAAATAGAAATCTCCATCGGCAAACACCAGCAGCAAGTTCAATAGGTTCAAGGTTCAATGACGAGTTCAACCAAAGGAATGGTTTAATGGCTCGGTTCAACCAAGTGGTTCAATGCTTCATTTCACTCAGGTGGTTCATTCCCTTTATTTTAGCATCTTTTGGTTCAATACTTAGTTCATCAGCTTGGTTCATTCAATTGAACCATCAGCTTGAACCATTTTTGGTTCAACTAATTGGTTTAACATCTTGGTTCAATGAAAAGGTTCAAGGTTTTGGTTCAAAGACATGGTTCAAAGGCAAGTTCAATGTTTGGTTCAATACTTAGTTCATCAGCTTGGTTCATTCAATTGAACCATCAGCTTGAACCATCGACTTGAACCATTTTTGGTTCAACCGATTGGTTCAACGTCTTGGTTCAACATAATGGTTCATCACCAAAGTTCAAAGGAGAAATTCAATGCAAAAGGAAGATTCTTGAAGGACAAGTGCCCTTGCAGAGGACACTTAATCAACAAAATCACCCTTCAGATTTGTTTAAGGCATTTAAAATTGGCTAAGACATAATTCTTTCAGATTTTTATCCGAAGGAATTCCTTCAAACAAAAAGTCCAAAAGAAATCAAAGAAGTGAATGCGGGCAAAAAATCTGAAGACTTGTTCAAAGACTTGGTGGAACAAATTTCTACAAACTTTTCATCCATGGGAATTTTCCCTAGACTTTTTGTCCACGGGAATTTTCCCTGGGGAAAATGTCTGCGGGAAACATCCACGGGGAATAGCCCGGGGAAAATCCTAGGGGGAATTTGTGAAGGGCCACCGAAGGACCCCAAAGGGCCGCTGAAGGACCCCAAAGGGACGGTGCCCTTGCGAGGGACTCTCGGCTACCAATTTGAAGATGCTTCTTGAAGCCAAAGGGTCACATGAAGAAGCTCGAAGGCCATTTAAAGACTGCCCAAAAGATAGATACCCTTGCAGAAGGCTATTTTGATTCAAAATGGGTTATTTTTCAAGGCCAAAAAGGGAAAGTCCAATCTAGGAAAGTGCCAAGTGGAAATTTGAAAGAAGACCAAGGGGTGACGCGCCCAAAGATGTTAAATTCAACACAGCCAACTAGCTATTGGAAACATAGTGACAGGTGCACGAATGTCAAATTGAAGACAACAAAATAACTATTGATACTTTGAACATATAGACTAGAATACATTCACAGATTTCAAGGCCAAGACCAGCAAAAAGTGGGGAAGGAACAGAACAACAAACTGAATCTAGGACTTGATTCAATTAACCAAAAAAGGAGGAACAATGAAGATAAGATCAGATCACCAGGTGGACATTGAAACTTGCAAACTTTCAATAAGCGTGACTTGTTTCCCTGCATTGATAAAATCAAATGGGTAAAATGCCCCTAAGTTCTAGCCTGTCTTCTTAGTAGATTCCAATGCAACATGATGTATTACTGTTCTCGAGTCCTTCTTGAAGAGGCTATATAAGGGACTCTCTTCTATTGTAATAAAGATCTCTTTTTTGACAATTAGAATGAAACTCTGCCCAAATTGTAAGGCATTACTGAGACTTTGAGCTCAGATTGCTAATCATATTTTGTTACTGGAATAAGAATGCAAGTGACTTTTCAGACTTTGTGCTGTAATATCTTTATTACTGAGGAAACTGTTATGTCTTTTTCTTCAATATATTTTTTGTTCCTTTAATTCAACAAGCAGAATTAGTGACAATAATTAGGAAGGTGTCCTAAAGAGTCAAGTGTGGAGAGACTTTGTGCCCCCATAATTTCCTTTAGTGTGTTTTCTTTTCATTTCTGTGTAAAGGACCTTGGGGTGACTTTGTGCCCTCATTTTCCTTCGTATCTTACTCTTGAGCAATCCAAGTAAAGACTTTGTGTTGCATCTCGATTTGCTAGTTATTACATCCTTTAATACATTTTGTTGTTACTACCAGGAGTATTCTTATGGTTTGTTGAATAGTACTTCTAAAAGAAGAGGAGTGCTATCTATCATTTCCCTTGAGTTTTTCCTTTGATCTGCATGCATCATCTCTAAAAAAAGAGAGATGGATGGTTTGTCCTACCCCTGAGTATTATTTTCTATATATATATATAGCTTATCTATAGGGAACCTCCCCTTGATGAGAGGAGAGATTAGTCCCCTTCTGATGTGGTAAACCTACACATTTGGATGACTAATCTTCCTACTTTGGATGATCAAACCTATTTTGTTTATCAGTATGCTGATCGACAAAATATTCAACCAGTAGTTTTTGGCGACTCTGGTTGGGATATACATAATATTGTGCAGTTTGGAACCTCAAGTTTTAGATTGAAACATCACCTATATAACCCATTATCATTATAACCTTATCCATTACAGACTTTGGTGACTTCGTTTCATGTCTTACCCATTATCCATTTATAGCCTTACCATTTTCATCCATCTCCATTATATCATCTAGTCTACAAAACCAGAGCTGTTGGGAAAGAAAGTGTAGTTTGAAGCCTCAAGCTTTAAGTTGAAGTAGGGCCAGTTTCTTTTCCATTTTGTCCTATAATCTGGAAACTCCACTCAGATGTGTTATCCCTATTATTCATAATCTGATCATGGCAATTTGAGGCCCCTAGGGTAACTCTTTTGGTCCACTTAATCTAACTCCAGCCCTGCATGAGCTACCACTCAGTTCAAGGAAGAATTTCCCCAAATTTTTTGGTGATGGAAGAGTCCACCCTGATGAACACATTGCAGCCTTCACCATAGCATGTGGTGTGATAGGGGTGGAATTTGAAGATGTGGTAATCAGGCTTTTTGTGAAGACCCTACAAGGTGCTACTGTAGATTGGTTCTACCATATACAAGCTAGACCAGTGACTAACTGGGATACTCTCAAAGCTAAGTTTGAAGCTAGGTTCAAGCTTGCAAAAGATGCACATGCCTTGCTAGCCCAACTCACTCAAATGAAGAAAGAGCCCCATGAACCTATGAGGGACTTCATTGCCAGGTTCAATAAGCTGAGGCATAGGATTCCCATGGTCGCCCAGCCGACACCTCAGAATCTCATGTGTTTCTTCATCAACTCACAGCTTCTTGAAGTGAATTTTTTGTTGAGATGGGCTAGACGCATAGACCTTGAGGTTGCTCAAGACTTAGCTACTAAGCTAGAAGATGACCTTATCTTGGCAAGAAAGATAAGGAGAGATCCTAACAAAAATAGAGCTTCATCATCTTTTGAATATTCATCTACAAGCACCACTAATCCAATGGTGCAAAAGCTAGCAAATGAATTACTAGCCTTAAAAAGGCAAATGGTACAAAGTATGTCTTCTACTCCTTTATATAAATATATACCAAGGAGGACATTCCCTAATCAGCCATATCAAGGCAACACTGCCAGAAGTCAAGGGCAACCAAATCATCTTCTTCCTCCACAAAGGAATCCTGCCCTTAAAGCACCTCCAACAAACTCGATAGTTGGATATCTGGAAATAGAGTATGTTTCCTATTTCCAACTTGAGTTAGAGAAAGAAAATGGCACTGATCTCTTCAGGGAGGATCTAGAAGAATCAACTGGTGACTCCCACATTGGTTTCCTAAATTACCAGGATGAACCTAAAAGTGAAGGTGAAGCAGTCAAAGGATCATACACCGTATTCACCAGGTCTGAGAATCAGTCAATACAACAAGCTGACAAAGAGAAGACAGATGAGTGACCCCAACTAGTAATTTTAATTGTTGAGTAGAGAACCCCTCTTCCTTTTTAGTCAAAGGACCCAGTGATTACCAAAGAAGTAAGTACATCGAACATCTCTACACCGTCTACTTCAACTTCGTAGATCAATCCTCCCCTTCCCCAAAATCAAAAGGATGAACTCCCATCCTCTCTTCCAAGTCCATTCCAGTCACTTGACATGATTGATCATGTCAAGGAATCCAAAATTCAAATGACTGAGTTTGAATCCTTGCAAGTCAATCCTGAGCAATTGGACATTGATGGAGAACCAAGTATAGACCTATCTGAGGCAAAAATTGTGGTCACCCAAATGTCAGCCCTTGTAGCTCAAATTATTTTCAAGCCTTTAGGTAGGGGTAATTACTTCTTGACCATGGGTGATGCTCCTGTCTCAGCTAATGAAAGTCCTATAGCTGGCAATCAAGGATTTGATTCAAACAAGGCATCAGAGGAATTAGTAGGGTGCAGTACAAATCAAGAAAGATCTTCCATCTCTAATGAAGAGAAATTTGATAGAAGATTAGCTTTTGATGATGCTTGGATCTTAGAATTCGATGGTAACATTTCTTCCACAACTGGATGCAGATCTTTGTTGCTCAAATTGAACACTGCTCAGGGTGAAGAGGTTAAACTCCTTCACATCAAAGGAGATGTTGAACTGATGGTTTGTCAGGGGTCTGAAACTGACAATCAATGCATATGCTAGACTGGTCCAGTAGAACAACAAGTTATGATGGTGGACCATGCTACTGCAAATCAAAATTAGGTAAAGGAACCCTTCACAAGGAGAACAAGGAGTTATGGTTTTCAATTTGAAGACCACGTCCTGCCACAAAGCAAAAAGAAGGAAAGACCAAGAGGAAGATGCAAAAAATTGGTTTCCTGGTGGAGAGCTCCATTTGCCCATCACCATTTCTGGGAATAAAATGTCTTCTTGCTGGTTTACCAAGATGGTGCACTATTTTCACCATCTCTCAAGAAGCAGCGTCTGAAATACTTCAATTCTTGAAGTATCAGATCATTGCATATGTATATATGTATATTTGTACAGTTTTTAATTCTATTTTGTTTTGTCTATTTCCATTTTTGATGCCTTCCATTTCTAGGTAGCATGACTCTGTAACCCAATGGTACACATGAAAACACTAGAGATTTTGGATTCTACTCCTTTTAATTCCTTTTGAAATTGACAGAAGTTCCCCAATTGGAGCCAGCTGTTGTCCCCCAAAAATATCAGCTCATTTTTGGGACAACATTTGAACTATTTTGGTCTTACAGACCAAAATTATCTCTTCTCTTTTCAAAATTTGTCTTGGGCATTCAAATTCTTTAGTTTTCAAGCTTTTCTAAAATCTACGGACTTTGTAGGCTTTAATCTATGGACTCTACAGGCTTGAATCTATGGACTTAGTAGGAAGAAAAATCTACGGATTGTGCAAGAAAAGGAAAATCTATGGACTTGCAAGCAAGTTCATTTTTACAAGTTCAAAGGCTTCTACAGGTGGTTTCAGTCAAAAGAATCAATTTTTCAACACTTAGTCATTTTTTAGGACTCTTTCAGTGCCTTGGTTCAAACAGAAATCTCCATCGACAAACACCAGTAGTAGGTTCAACGGGTTCAAGGTTCAACGACAGCTTCAACCAAAGGAACGGTTCAATGGCTTGGTTCAACCAAGTGGTTCAACACTTTATTTCACTTGGGTGGTTCATTCCCTTTATTTCAACATCTTTTGGTTTAATACTTAGTTCATCGGCTTGGTTCATTCAATTGAACCATCGACTTGAGCCATTTTTGGTTCAATCGATTGGTTCAATGTCTTGGTTCAACGAAAAGGTTCAATGTTTTGGTTCAAAGACATGGTTCAAAGGCAAGTTCAATGTTTGGTTCAATACTTAGTTCATCAGCTTGGTTCATTCAATTGAACAATCGGCTTGAACCATTGACTTGAACCATTTTTGGTTCAACCGATTTGGTTCAACTGATTAGTTCAACGTCTTGGTTCAACAAAATGGTTCATCACCAAAGTTCAAAGGGGTGATTCAATGCAAAAGGAAGCTTACTGAAGGACAAGTGCCCTTGCAGAGGACACTTAATCAACAAAAGCACCCTTCAAATTTGTTAAAGGCATTTAAAATTGGCTAAGACATAATTCTTTTAGATTTTTGTCTGAAGGAATTTCTTCAGATAAAAAGTCTAAAAGAAATCAAAGAAGTGAATGCGGGCAAAAAATCTGAATACTTGTTCAAAGACTTGGTGGAACAAATTTCTGCTGACTTTTCATCCATGGGAATTTTCCTTAGACTTTTTGTTTGCAGGAATTTTCCCAGGGGAAAATATCTATGAGAAATGTCCATGGAGAATAGCCCGGGGAAAAGCTCGAGGGGAATTTGCGAAGGGCCACCGAAGGACCCCGAAGGGCTAGTGCCCTTGTGGGGGACTCTCGGCTGCCAATTTGAAGAAGCTTCTTGAAGCTGAAGGGTTGCCCAAAAAACCCTGAAGGCCATTTAAAGACTACCCAAAAGATAGATACCCTTGTGGGAGGCTATTCTAACTCAAAATGGGTTATTTCTCAAGGCTCGAAAGGGCAAGTCCAATCTGGGAAAGTGCCAAGTGGAAAGTTGAAAGAAGACCAAGGGGTGACATGCTTGAAGACGTCAAATTAAACACAGCTGACTAGCCATTGGAAACATAGTGATGGGTGTGCAAACATCAAATTGAAGACAACAAAATAACTGTTGATCCTTTGAACATATAGACCAGAATACATTCACAGATTTCCAGGCCAGGACTAGTAGAAAGCGGGGAAGGAACAAAATAGTGAACTAAATCCAAGACCCAATTCAATTAACCAAAAAAGGAGGAACAATGAAGATAAGATCAGATCACCATGTGGACATTGAAAGTTGCAAACTTTCAATAAGCGTGACTTGTTTCCTTGCATTGATAAAACCAAATGGGTAAAATGCCCCTAAGTTCTAGCCTGTCTTCTTAACAGATTCTAATGCAACATGATGTATTACTGTTATTGAGTCCTTCTTGAAGAGGCTATATAAGGGACTCTCTTCTATTGTAATAAAGATCTCTTTTTTGACAATTAGAATGAAACTCTGCCCAAATTGTAAGGCATTACTGAGACTTTGAGCTCAGATTGCTGATCATATTTTGTTACTGGAATAAGAATGCAAGTGACTTTTTAGACTTTGTGCTGTAATATCTTTATTGTTGAGGAAACTATTCTTATGTCTTTTTATTCAATATATTTTTTGTTCCTTTAATTCAACAAGTAGAATTAGTGACAACAGTCAAGAAGGTGTCCTAAAGAGTCAAGTGTGGAGAGACTTTGTGCCCCCATAATTTCCTTTAGTGTGTTTTATTTTCATTTATGTGTAAAGGACCTTGGGGCGACTTTGTGCCCTCATTTTCCTTCGTATCTTACTCTTGAGCAATCTAGGTGAAGACTTTGTGCTGCATCTCAATTTGTTGGTTATTACATCCTTTGCTACATTTTGTTGTTACTACCAGGAGTATTCTTATGGTTTGCTGAATAGTACTTCTGAAAGAATAGGAGTGTTGTCTATCATTTCCCTTGAGTTTTTCCTTTGATCCGCACACATCATCTTTGAAAAAAGAGAGATGGATGGTTTGTCCTACCCCTAGGTATTATTTTCTGTTTATATATATAGGGAACCTCCCCTTGATGAGAGGAGAGATCAGTCCCCTTCTGATGTGGTAAACCTACACATTTGGATGACTAATCTTCCTACTTTGGCTGATCAGACCTATTTTGTTTATCAGTACACTGATCGACAAAATATTCAACCAACAAGTTGATGAATATTAGTAGTAGTGTCATATCTCTCTTTCATTTATCCTATCTCATTACCTACTTGTAGGTTGTTAGTTTTCCTAGAAGGTCATATGGAATGTGGTACATGGTTTGGTATTAGTTAAGTATGAATATTGATTCATTAGTGTCTTCTATGAGACCTTTTGATCATCCCCTCTTGATTATTATCTTGATCTTCATCTTCTTATTGAAATATTGATGCTTGGAGACTCATGTTGAGTTAGTGTAATATGTTTCAATCTTTGTTCATGTTCTTAGTGTAGTATAGACAAGTGGAGGGTTTTAAGTTTGGTGCATCACTTCCCATTTACTTATTTTCAATCATTCCTCTCCCATTTCCTAATAAATAATAGGTTTAGTAGTAAATTCAAGGTGAATCATTAGGGGAACTATCCCTATCTAGAGATTCACCTCATTAATTAGGCCACCCACAGCCTAGCAGTGTCTCCATGTTATCACCTAAGTGAGAAGGTTTGAAAAACATTTTTAGGGGTGAAATTTAGTGTGATAATAGCTAATATGAAATTATCATTTGTAACTTAAGAACATGATAACATTTTTTTAAGTTTATAAACATAGAAAAAATCATTTATGACTATTTTTAACCAAATTTGACTTTTAAGTCAAATTGGGGAACCTATAGGTAAAAACTTGATGTTATATTAGCTTTGGTTAATTAATTTTTATGTCCATTTATCACTTTTGATCATTTTAGGGGTAAAAAAAGGTACATTTAAAGCTTTGTATGGGTTTATTGGGAAGTGTGAAGGTTAAAAAATATTATGTAATACCCAATGTGTCCCTATAATCCTTAATTAACTGAAAAAACTTGAATATGATAGGTTATGTAGAAGAAAGGGTGGTTTTCTTGAAGGAAAAGAAGAGTTTAGCATTTGTACAAACTCCTTAGGAAGTGTGCCACATAGAAAATGGTCAGTCAATTCCTCTTTAGATTAAAAAATCTTAGTTACAAATTTTTATTGATCTTAAAGTGTCATTTATTTCTCAAAACTATTTTACTCCCTTTTCACCCTTCTTGGCAAACAAAAGTGACTTACAGGTTTTTGATTGGTACGAACATCTCAAGAAGTTTTAGTGAAAATGATTTTGTTAGATTATTTTAAACTTAGATAAATTAATCTAAATATGATTATTTTGAAAAATGGTGTCTTTTTCTTCATGAACCATCCTCATGAAGTCGACCTTTCAAATTTGTCTGCTAATCTGTGTACCTTATAAGTTTTGCCTTAGTTTGAGAATCTTTGTATGATACACTTGTTAATATTGATTATTTATGATTTTAAATATGTAACCTCATGTATCCCATGATTTTTTCTCACATTTACAGGTGTTTGGATGATCCAAGTAGCTCAGATTGTAAGAGGGTACACCATTATATGTTATAGATAGTCTTGCACCATTTTTAGAGTTTCATGCTTTAACAATAGTTCCAGGTTATTTTAGTGTCATATAGATGTTTTAAAGATAATATTTACATGATATTACCTTTCATCCTCTTTATATAAACATGTTCATGATTTGTAGTCATTAATTCCCATACACTTGCAGTCAGCCATAATCAGTCACATCTAGGTGCTAGAAAGAGATCTTCACATTGAAAAGGATGTTTTTTAATCTTGTTTCAAGATTTTCTCAATGTTAATAATGTATTTTAAGGTTTAATTTGAGTTTATCTACAAATGAGGCCCTTTTCCCATCTTTGTTGCTCTATTCTAGACACCCACTACCTATATACAACCAATAATCACCTGTAGGAGCCATTGCAAATGTCATCCTTGGGGGTGAAAATATTGATATGTTTCTAATACCTTAAGATTGATATAGGTGTATTGGCAAATTTTATGGAAATATACAAAGTTATATGCATGGATAGTGTCTTATTGCTCATATCCAATTCATTATTGGTGTACCAAAACATCCAGCTATAGGTGGTTTAGTAGGGGTCAAAGAGCCATTTTTGAAAGGTTATGAAAGTAATGAAACTCATCCTAAAATACTGGATAAGTTATAAAGGACCATATCATGCATTTTTGAAGTTATAGGATGACTTAACAAGGTGGAAAGTCCTTTCCAATATAGTGGTTGAGTTTTTAGGGCCATAGTCCCTAAAAGGCAAAATAGAGGCCCATGAACTTTTAAAAAATGGGATATAACAAGGATATAAAGTTTTTTGATGCATCCAATGACCTAATTTTGTATATCATAACATATAGAGGATCCATTCCATGTTTTAAGGGTAGAAAGGAAATAGAGATTGGTCTTTTAGAGACCCAAATCTGTCAAATTATGACTAAAGTCCTTTAATGATGTCTATAGGCCTGAGAGGAAAAAGAGATCCTTCATTCAAAGTTTCAAATCCTAAAGTAAACCCCCAATGGTAAAATGTTTATAATAAATTAATGGAATGTTTATTATATTTAAGATCATAAAAAAATTATGTAAAGTGATGTCATACTCCTCAAGAAGCCCTATAGTTTATACTTAGGCCTATGAACACTTACAACCAGTGTAGGACTGATACAGGTAGTGAGTTAAGATCATGGTTTTCTTGATGTTATGAAGATGATAAGCATGACTTGAATTACCTATATGATAGATATATCACCATATATGTATTCAAGAGAGTCTTGACACATTATTATTAAGTCTAATTAATGGGTAAATACTACCTATAGGTATAACTTTTGACAAAAACATAGTCAAGATTCTATGCAGTGTATTGACTAAAAGAATAGTTTGAAGAGTTAAAAAGTGATTAAATGAATGAATGGAATACAAATTTTATTTATAACTTTATGGTAACACTCAAACACCATTCCCAATGCCATGATTTATGGAAGGTATACCTACAATTTTACTAAACAAGCAAACATAGTCATAGTTATGGTAGCACCTAGCTTGACAGGGAAGTAGTGTTTGAAGTGGTGAAGAAAGTGAATCCAAGCATGTGAAAAATGACTTAAAATAAAAATAATTATGAAATTAATCATAATTTAAAGTTTTAATCATGAAAATCACCATCATTTTGGTCTTGAAACTCACAATCAATTGTGTTGACTAAAGACAGACAGTGAGCAGTGAGAATGATGTTTTTATGTGTTGATGTGATCCAAACATAAAAGAGGGAGTTAAATAATTGATTAAATGAATAATAATTATTATATAATGGTATTAAAACATTTACTCAAGTCAAACTAGACATGAATACATACAGGCAAGGTCCTTTTGTCATCAGCATGGTTAAACCCTTTCACACAGTCTTGATTGGTTAGGGTTTTGGAAGAAATATATAGGGAGTTTAAGTGTATAGGGTACATATAACACACTCATAATGACCATAAATACATATATAGTATATTTATTAGGAAATAAAAGTATATATAATACCCTTCAAAATCAAAACATATTCCATATGAACACAACCCCTGCATAGTCCTTTCTATAAGAGCCTATCTTGATTTTTGGCAAGTTTGAGAGGTAAAATAATGCAATAAAGAGATATAATTTTGTGGAAATTATTAAAAAAAAATTTAATAATGACCTCAAATATCCATTTATCTTAATAAAGTATGGGAAGTACCCCTTATTTTGTCTCAGATAGGGGATACTCCCCCTTGAGTAATACTGGCATGTTTTGGGAAAAGAAGATGAAGAGTGGTCTTAGGAGGTATTTTAGTCTTTATAGAAGATTTTATAATCTGATTAAAATATAAAAAATCATTAAGGACACCTCATATTATTAGGAGACTAGGTAGGATGGTCTAGACATCTGAATATGCAGGGAGGCCTATCAAACACATTAAGGCCTAGAGGCCAAATAGAGAGTTAATCCAATTTGTGACATGAATTAAGTTATATAATCATTTTAGGAATGTTTATAAGGTTATATGAGATTTTTTTGATATATTTATATGCAACTAAAACCATCAGGAGTCATTTTGAGCTCTAAGGTGCAATCAGGCATGTTAGGCAAGGTTTAAGCCTAAGGCCAAATAGGAAGTCACTTGGTTTTATAGCATAATATTATCAATAAAATAAATTAAAAAATGTTAATTGGGTTATTATTTGGTGTTACAACTCTCAGAGTGCAAATAAAATGAAAGGAAACCATTTTTGGACCTTAAAGCAACTCAGACATGCAGGAAAGTGGAAAATAAGCTCAAATAGGCAACTTAAAATGCTCATATCTTATTGGGGGATTTTAATGGGTGATAAGGTAGTTCAAGGATGTTATTATGGGTCTTTAAGGCCATTATTTTTGAATTTTTATACTATTTGGATGTCAAAGTTTTATTAATGAAGCTTAAGAGGGAAAATAGGCCTAAAACCCTTGTTAAACCCTTGCATAGACCTGATGATGGAAATGGAGATATAATTATGATATAATGTCATATTTTTATCATGAAAACTATATTACCTTTCATAGGACTCACTAAATCTCCCTCACATGCCAACTAGTTATACAAACTTATATGGATGGGGTAAGAAATAGGCTATTTTGACCATTTTTTGTGTTGTGAATATTTTAGGAGGAGTTTGAAGATGACACAAACTTTGGGAGGAAGATATAAATTTTTTATAACTCTCCATATTAATTTGATCCTTCATAAAAACTCTTAAGTGTTTGAACAATAGATCTCATTTCAACAAGTCAAAACTAGCCTATTGGACAAACTAGTGAGAAGAGTGGAAAATTTCAAGTGAGATAATTTTAAGGTGTCCTTGATGATTATAAGGTAATGGAGGGTATTTAAATGTTTCATCAACTACCTCCCAATTATTTTCATGAGAAAATGATTCTAATTTGGAATCCAAGTGTGTAGGGTGTATGAAGGAGAGGTTTTTTGGACTACAAATGATGATAGCTCATTTTTAGGTGTTTCTAGGTGACCAAGCTTACAACCAATGCATAGAAATAAATTAATGATGTCCTTAAATTTCATCCAAATAATCATACCTGGTAATAATTATTTATTAGGTTTTCAAATAGGAATAATCATGAAGTTTTTTTTCACCAAGAGATGGAGTTTTATGCCACTTTGCAAGAGTTTGATGACTTGGATTGACATTTATACTTATTGTCCTTGCATGGTTCATCTAATATCATCTTATAATTCAAAAGTAAATCCTTGGATCATCTTTATAAGTGTCCTTGTGACCCTTTAACTTCTCTCTTCTCCACACTCTCTCTCAAGTTCTATAAGAACTAGCCATTTTGGCCATTGTATTTTATGCTCCACCTGAGTATGGTGAAGCCCTACTCAAATTTATAACTTTTGAACAATAATAATACTGATGTTTCCCTCATACATAGCTATTATTAGTGTGTTCAATTGGATGATGAATTTTGCTTAGTGAAAACTATGGATTCCTTAAATTGTTATTCCATTCTTTCACCTATTTGCAGCCTCTTCTTATAGGGCATGTGAAGTGTTCCAGGAGATGCCCATGGTTTAAGTGAGATAGTCTATTCACTAGTGTAATTAAATGCCTCTTGTCTAGTCTTAACCTAAGACATTCAACCATAACCTCATAATGTAATATTTATGTAAGAAGACATAGATTGGAGAAGTGTAAATTTAGTTTGTCCTTTGATTTCAAGTGTAGAATGAATAGGGTTGGAAGTAATAGATAATTGTGGTGTATCACCTCCCTTAGGTTAGTTTGATTTTATTTATATCTCTCCCTTCCTCCTCTCCCCCTCCCCACCCACCCAAAGTTAAGTGTAGTTGAAATCCAAAATGGTACATCAAGGGAGCTAGCCCTATCTAGAGATTTGCCTCATCCTTAGGCTATCCACAAGCCTAGAAGTGTTTCTATTGTGCCACTTGGATGAGGAGAGATTTTCCATATCCTCAAAAGGTGCAAATACATGTGACAACAACTACATTATAAATTTAGCTTTTCCTTGTTTAGTAGCTTTTACAAATGAATATCACTTAAATAAATACTTTCAAAGATATCTTTAGTGTCAGATAAAATATTTAATAAAAATGTCATGTGAATTGATACACCACTATTTAAAATCAATTCATTTTCATTAGAAGTAAATAAGACGGCATACAATGTAATAATGTTAGTATTTTGTTCCTAATTTAAAAAAAAAAAAATTATTGATTTTGATTAGAACCTTTCTTCCCTTTTATTATATCTATTTTTTGTTTTTGTAATAGTCTTCCCTTATATGTTCAAATTTACCACACAAATTATAATTTTTATTAAATTTAATTTTATGATTCTTATTACCATATTTCTTGTTTCCATCTTTATAATTAGCATGTTTTGGTTTAGTTTTATGGTTTTTAATATTTTTTGTAGAATATTAAGCATGATAAGTGACTTAGTGGAATTATATTTAGAATCAAAATTTGACATCACTTGTTCTTCTTGAATAAGAAAAGCCAAAAGTATAGTGAGTCAGGATTGTCTAATTGTGTTTGGTATTTAGCAATAAGAATATAAATGAAATTATGAACCTTTCATGAATATTTACTTGATTAATAAAATACAAAAGGTGATATTTAATAATATCACATTCAAACCCATATAAATAAGATTTAATGTTTTTAATTATTGTAAGAAAATTTATTACTTTTATGTCACCTATCATGGGAGTAGTAACCAATTCAAGAATAAGTTTAATGGTTTTTGAGAGATGAGTTCCATAATGCATATATTCAAGGAGTTTTAGTCATATTTGGGTGACTCATGATTGTCGATATGGAGTAATAAATCATCTTTTACCTCTTCAAAATGATTGGCATGGCTTCTTACAATTTATGTTGAAATGCATTAGTAAGTTCAATTATGGTGTGCCTCCATAATGGAAGTTTTTTAGTTTTGATGAAAATATTCCAAATTCTTTGATCCATAAATTTGAATTTAATATATATTTTTCAAATGTTATATTTTGACCCATTTGATATTTTTGATTTATCTAGCATCAATTTAGGAGAAGCCATAACTTCCCATCAAGGTTCGACACTTATTAGTTTGATTTTTATACTAAAACAACACTAA